>OZ020165.1:2907624-3054466 GCA_963971145.1 Sussaba pulchella | reverse complement strand
AATAAAACTTTAGGAAAATATTTACAAGCTGTTATAAATTTGACTTAAAATTTGATAACATGAAATAATAATTTGACTTAAAATGAAATAAAAACGAAAATAAAAATAAAATAATTTGACTTAAAATTAGATAACTTAAAATAAAATAAACTTCCGATACAATAAATCAGTGTTTGAATAACATTTCTCTTTCTCTCTCTCTCTCTCTCTCTCTCTCTCTCTCTCTCTCGCTCTCTCAAGAAAGAGCGAGGGAAACCCGGAAGGGGGGAGGAATCATTAAACACGCTTGAAAAAGACGCAGCGCCGTCGTCGGCGAGAGCACGCGGAAGTCGAAGCATATGCATTGCATGCATGCACATACGCGCGTGCATTTATCGCCCGAAGTTGAAGAGAGAGGTGCGTAAAGCTTTCGCTTTGCTCGGTCGAAGCTTCTCCGCGCGGCCACGCGGTCACAGTCGTTCGGAGACCTTCTCGTAACCGTCTATTTTTCATTGACGAAAATGCGCTCATCGTTACGCCGCCTTTGCTCGCTCACGGTGTACATAGCTACGCGTTTTCGACGTGCAGTTCGAGAATTTCCGTGCGTCCGCGCATGCTCTTTACCGTCTCGAAGGCTTATTCTCTGGGCGATCTCGCGTGTCCGGGATATTTATAAATCACCGGCCCGAATGCCTATTACGCACGTTGGTGCGTTTACGACTGGTCGGGTGAGACACCGGCACGCGCCCGTATGTGTGTTAGGGTGGTTATTATGCGGGTCATTTTCGAAATTTTATTTTCACTTGGGTTTGGATTTTTATCGGGAAAGAAAAGAAGAAAAATGTTGAACCTGATTTGGGATTTGTGGGGGGGAATTTCGATTCGTGATGATTGGAGGTGAATTCTACGTTTGACGTTTTCTATTTTTTATTGGAGATTAAATTTTTAGATTTTTCGGTTATTGTTTTGGCGAGGCGATTAATTGTGTGTGAGAAAATTTTGGCTGGTATAGAGTTGAGGCTTATGAACCCTACTTGAGCGAAAAATAATATACATTGGACTGATTGAAAGAAAAATTCTATTTTCTTCAGTGCTATTAGTTTGAATGATGATTTGGGTCTTAAAAAGTACGCACTTGAAATTTGAGCAACCTAACTCGTGTTTCAAAGATCCTGCTAATTAATTCTTTTTCATTTTTTTTATAATCCTGGTTGTTCTCTGCTATGCTATTTACGAAAAAGTTTGTGAGAATTTTTTTGATTGAGAATTTGATTTCCGAAAAAAACAAGTTCATATCGATTTTTATCGAATTATTTTTTCGATCCCAAATCCATCGATAACCAAACCTTTTTCAATTAATATTCTATCGAATTATTTGACCAACACAAATTAATTATTTTTGGGCGCAAAACGACTTTCCCATCGCAACAACAGTCGAACAATAAATCACGTTACTCCAAATTCGATCAATCTTTCAAGTACTTCAGCCAACAAAAAATATGGCGGCCAAAAAAATTATTAAAAAATACGTCAACATGTTTATTTCGTTTTCTCAAAACAATCACTCCGATTCTAAGTTGTAAAACAAAATCATAGAACGACGTTTATTCCTCAAAACAACGAATTTCCTGTTAATCAAGCTTCACGAAACCTCTGTACACCAAAAATAAAAATAAAATAAAAATAATTATTTAATATTATTGACAAGCCAGGATTTTAATTTTGATATCGCTCACGCAGAGGCGACGAGAAATTGCGTCGCGGAAACGCTTTCGTTCCGTGAAAATTCGTGGCAGCCCTTATGAAACCTTGTCGAGGATACGAGCGGGGTTTTCTCCCTAGCCGCAGCTCCCCCGATTTTTTTCTCCGTGCGTTTTATCCAATCCCTGTAATGGAATTACAGTGTTCGCGTTGGAAGAGAGGGTCCGATCGCGCGGATAGACCAATTTCGAGGGCAGCTTGTGCCATACCCAAAACCTAGGTACACATAACCTTCCCTCGATAATTCTCCCCCTTCTCCGGGGGGGCTGGGGAGGGTGTGGAGGGAAGGGAGGGGGTGTAACCATGAATTTTCAGAGGAATATCTCATCCCCGGTTTCGCGGTATCGTTCTGTTTCGATTCGATCTGTCTCGACGATATGGATATTACACCAGAAATGTAATATCTTCTGGTTTCAGGTGCCCATTAATTTCGTCTATTTACTCAATCGATTTTTCAGCTGTATATTGATCGTTATTTTTGCAAGACGATCTGAAATATTCAATTAACGTTTGGATGAAGAACGTTGAAACGGAAGAAATGACTTCGGTAATATTCAATAATTCTCCATCGTCGATTGAATTTTGATTTATTGATTAATTCATTCATTTATACGTAGTGTGCGGTATTTGTTTCCCTCACATGCGAGCAAAACAACGCTCAATCTCTAGAATGTATTGGAAGAACGAAATCGATTGCCCAAAGACAGCGGAGTATTTTTTTTTTGCAAATCATTTTTTGAAATGACCACACAGAAGAGAAAACGAAATCATCGAGCCGATCGAACCTTGTTTTCTCATTAATCCATTCCATTGAGAGGTGGAAGCTGATTAAATGATAAGGAACATCGAAAAATACGTCGATCTTTCGTTGTTTTTTTTTTCGATTTGTCTCCATTTTATCGGTCTGGGGCATAATCGAGCACAGTCATCACGAGGGTGTTGGCGAAAATTGAAGGGAAATAATGCAGTTTCGTTTCTTTTTCAAGGGCGCACTTGCGTGATTCTCGTGCTTATCGTGGTTCTCTGCGGACGTTTTATCAACTGGGTTTCATTCGACACGTCCCAGTGGACGCGTTAGTTTCTCACGTTATTAAGGGTAACACGACCGAGTCGAAGAATTTAATAACAGAGCTAAGGCTTCCATATTATTTATAATAATAATAATAATAATAATTTATTATTATTATAATTATATAATAATAATAATAATAATAATAATAATAATTTATTATTATTATAATTATATAATAATAATGATAATAATAATAATAATAATAATGATAATAATTTATTATATATATCTATAAATTATAGAATAATTTATTATTATTATTATAACTGGGAAATAATAATCAATAATAATTATTTATATTATTATTATTATTATATAATAATAATAACACGGAAATAATAATAAATTATTATTATTATTATTATTATTATTGTTATTATATAATAACACGGAAATAATAATAAATAATTATTATAATAATAATAATTATTATTATTATTACTATATAAATAGGATTATCGTTCCGTAGTTTGTGATATTCGCTTTTTTCGTGAATACGAATATTACTATTAACTTTTCGAGACTCAACAATTCGAATAAACAATATACCTTTCTTTTTTCTTCAATGTATTCGAGAATTTTGATCATGTAATAAAATTCTCGTATAATACTTCTCTCATATAATAATATATGGTAAATCTTATTTGTCGAATCACAAAAATCAATAGTAATATTCGTATTTACAAAAAAAAAAGAATTAAGGGGTATATCAGAAATTTCATTTCCCCTCTATCGGACCCAGCTCGCTCCCTCTCTCTCTCTCTCTCTCTCTCTCTCTCTCTCTCTCTCTCTCTCTCTCTCTCTCTCTCTCTCTCTCTCTCTCTCTCTCTCTCTCTCTCTCTCTCTCTCTCTCTTTCGATCTCATCTACCCCTCTTGTTTTCGGTGTCCCTTACTTCACCCCCCCCCCCCCCCTCCCGCCGTTCCCTTTTTCCATCAATCTCTCCATGGGTTTGTCGAAACATCGCTTACCCAACGGCAAACACGCAACGCTTCTGTGAACCCTTGCACAATATCGTACGTTCCAATGTCAAAACCGCCGGAAAATAGCCCGGCTTCCAATTCACGATGCACACACTCCCCAAATGTCATCTGTCTCAACCGTATTACGTCATACCACTGAGGCATCAAACCGTAACGAACTCACAGCCATCACGGATTCGAAATAAAATAATTCGTTCCTTCAATTTTCTTAATTCATTCGTGACTCTGAAATTTTATCTTTAATGTTTTACGTATATTTTTCAACTTTCTTCTTGTTTTTTGAAACTCTGATGCAGTTTGAATTAGGAATAACAATTTTATATTGAAGAATCGAGCTATTATTATTATTTTTTCAATTGTACAAACGCAATTCCAAAATTATTATTATTATTATTATTATTATTATTATTATTATTATTATTATTATTATCATTATTATTATTATTATTATTGAATTGTTGACTTTTGTGTCGAAATAATAATGGATTTGAAACTTCCATTCGGTTAGTGCAATTTTCCAACGCCCTTGTCGAAGGTCAAAACCTTGTCTTATAATTTTCATTATTATTATTATTATTATTATTATTAATATTATTGTTATTATTATAATTAGTATATTGCAATTACCTTCGAGTTTCCTCTGGTTAGTCGCCTCCTCCCCTGTTTTGTCGCCACCTAGCCACAATCCCTCTCCCCCTCTCCCCAACACGCACTCACACACACTATTGTTGCACAAAGTTACGATTGATCACAGTTTTGTTTTTTTATTTTAATTAATTATCTCAATATACCTCACCAAACGATATTTCATCGGTATTACGCATATGTTTATCTTCACAAACGTCACACAGTCTCCGAATAATCACCAATTATTCACAATCTATTGTTCGAATCTTTCGAACAAATGAAAAAAAAATTTCCTCGATATCTTTCACACGTTTCGTTTGATATTACGATAATTTTTCTATTTATATTTTTCGAATTTTAAATTCGAAACGACAAAGAAATTCTCGATATCTCGCACAATTTTTTCGTTTTGTATGTATTACTTTTTTTTTTTAACACTGCACGGTTACGTCACGTTTCTTCGATTTGGGAGAAAAAATGGAATTAAGAATAAATTGTTGCACACAAGGTCGAAATATCCAAGTTTCTCCGGTGCTTTCGTTTATTCACTGCAACGTTCTCAATTTTCCTTTCTCTTTCGCTTTCCTTCGCTTTCCTTCTCGTCCGGCAACGAATGACGCAAAAAAAAAAAAATAACGAAATAAGGGAGAAATAAAATACGAAGAAACAAAACGAAACTAAAAAAACACGATTTCGTCGGTCAATCAAACGCGTCCGAGGCGAAACTTATTCACCGCAAGATTTCCGGTACAGTCAAGATCCGGAAAAATAAAGAAAACGAATCCGACGACGTAAATTACGAAGAACAGTTGCCGAACGTACAACCATCGGGCACGTTATAGTTCGTCCGGAAAATTTCAAAAACGACAAAACAAAAAAATGTACCAAAAAAAAACCGAATGAACAAATAATCGGATTTAACGAAAATCTTCGTAAAGCGTTAATTTCACTGGTCGACGATTTTCCGTTTTTCCATTCACCGTCTCAAAACGGAGCACAGTCGTGACAGCGACAATGACAACGACAAAACCAACAATACGTCAAAAAAAAAAAAACCGTCCAATAAATATCGCTACATCAACGTTCTATCAATAAAAAAAAAGAAAAACGAACAAACCACCAACACGAAGATTAAAATTCCTATTAAACTCGCAAATACGAACACAACTGCGACGATCTCCCACGATTTCCTCCCCCTCACGCCCGCACCGACTCCAAATATTCCCAATATTTCCTACACATATTTCCCATACATCCACCAACCCGAAATGTCGATTTCAAAAATCCTTTCCACACACGAATGAAAAAAAAAAAAGAAAAAAAAAACCGGAAAAAAAAATCTAAAAATCCGATGACAACGAATTAAGGTGGGGATTTTTTTTTAATGTGTGTCGGGATGAATATTGATGATATCGTTTATCGTTTCGATTATTGTCCTCGATCGTTCGACGTCGCGGTGCGTTCGGGTTTCTCGTGTCGATCGGTGTCGCGAGTTCTCCGGAGTAAAGAGCCTAAGCGCGCACGAGGTACGAACGCGGAACGAGCGCGAACGAGCGGCACAGCAGCCTAGCGTTCTAGCAGCCGGCAGCCAGCAGCGGCAGCGGCGAGCCGCTGAGGTCAATGACCTCTCCTTGCCGTCGTCGTGTTCTCCTCCGCCGCTTCTGTCCCGCCCCCTCCCGCGCGACCCCACCAGATCCCCCCAGTTTCCCCAATCGCGCCCCCACCCCAGACTCCTTCGGTCTTCCGCCCCTCCGTCGGTGCCGACGGAGATGAGAGACGTCGATCGAAAGTGCGCGGCAAAGACGGACGAGAGAAAGTTCTTTATTTTTTCTTCTTTTCCTTTCTTTCTCTTTCTCATTCTCTTTCTTTCTTCTTCTTTTTTAAAGCCCGAGCGAGATGGAATTACCAAACCCGCCACGAAAAACGTAACCGTCGCGCGTGATCGCCGGGTGTTCGAGGGTTTTCCATCTCGCTCCCGGGCGCTTCCCCTCTCTTCGGCTGTTGGTTCGACTCTTCCCGGCTACGCCATGTTTTTTTTTTTCATCTCCGTCTCGCTCGCTCTCACGGCCACGATCAACCGGGGTTCTTCTTTCGCCGCTAGAGCTCGGTACAACGCGGAAACCCCCTCCGACGCGGAGACGTCCGAGTGCGGTAGACCCTGAGGACCACCCGGGGCAATAATAGGCGATGGTTTTTCACGAAGATCATTCGAAGATTTTGTTTCAACGACGCGCGATCACCGAATCCATCAGCCATACGCCGAAACGGAGGTGACTCGACCATTTTGTTTGTTATTTTGTATCTAAACTATGGAAATTTAAAATGGCCGACGGGGCGGAATGTATAAGTTTGTTAAAAAAGGATATTTTTTACGTCGTTCATCTTCCACACGACGGTTATGAAGCTTCGATGAAGAATTGTATAACGATTGATGAGTATCTTACGTTTTTTCGTTGAACGATCGTGAATTTGAGAGTTGAACTTGAACGAAAACTTGGGGTAGGTTTTTAATAACCCGGATACCGAGGGATCGTGGATTCCGGGTATACGTCCCTGTGGTTTGCCCACCGACCGGGGTTGAACGGTCTCTCATCCCCCCCGGCGGCAATGGCGCCCCCACCCGGAGGAAAACCTCGACGATCGCCACCGTTCTCTCTGCCCCTACCGACGACTCGCACCCTCATCCCCTTCGGCCGGCCGCGTTACGGCTCGACTCTCACATCCGTGTGTGTTTTCCCGAGGTTCTGCCTTCCTTTCACTCTCTCGCCATCGCGCGACGCCATCTTTCTTTCTCTCTTCGGCGCTCAAGCGTCTGCGGCGTCCTCGTCTTTTCGGCGCTCGTTTCCCCTTCCGCGAGCGTAACGAGGGTTGCATCGTCGACGGGGGTTGGGGAAGGGGGTGCAAGGAACGTCGGGGTGGGGAAGGGAAGGAAGGAGAGGGGCGCTGCGGTCTTCATCGTGCGCGCGCGCGCGCGTCAAGAGCGGGAAGAGGGGCGGTTGGAGGAGAAGGAAGAAATGGGAGTCGGAGCGAGAAAGCGCTACAACACATCGCACCGCGGGTTCACTGGTACAGTGTACCCTCGCGGTGCAACGATCTCTTCCTGATTCCGCCTATACATTGCGGCGTAGCTTTTCCCCGACGCCGCCCGCGTTTACCCGATGACTTTCGGAAAAAAAATAGAGGGATGGATATCCGTAATGCTAATTTTACGGATGTTGGAGGGTTTCCGTGTTGATATTTTTAGGATTGAGGGGGGTTGGATCGTGATTGAAGGTTATTTGGTTGGGTTATTCATTTATTCGTTTAGGTTAGGTTGGGTTGGGTTGGTGGCGTATTTTTTTTTATGGCGTTACTGATCGCGGAAAAAAAGATGGGGTTCGGTTTCGGTGTCGATATTTCTAGGATTGAGAGGCGTTGAAATTTCATTGAAGGTTATTTGGTTTGGGTTGTTTATTGATTTATTTGTTTAGGTTAGGTTGTTGTTTGGGTTGTTATCGAATTCTTATCGCGTTACTTGTCGCGGAAAAAAGATGTATGTATCCGTATTCCTAATTTTACGGATGTTTAAAGGAACCTCCGGTTTCGCGGTTGATATTTCTAGGATTGTTATTGAAGGTTATTTTTGGTTGGGTTATTTATTTATTTATTTGGGTTAGGTTAGGTTTAAGGCTACTTTTTTCCTCCTCTGCTTTTCTCAACGAGGCTTAATTTATGGAGGGAATATCGAAAACGTCTACACATTACTTACAAATTCTGTACTAGATTTTTTTTTGTCAACAAACGTTTTTTCAAAAAAGTTTTCTATTCAATGCATTTTTTCATGCCAGTAAATAATTTCGATCGCACTTTTCATTAATATCAATTGATTTGACAATGTTCCAAGTATATTTAAGATTTTTTTCAACCCGATCGTACGGATCGATACAAAATGGCGGACAGTCAAAGTTTAGGGTCGAATTTGAAGGTTTATTATTGGTATTAATTTGAATGATATCAGTAATTATTCCTCAACTCTTCATTGTTTCATTTATAAATAGTATACATAAGAATAAACCTATAATATACCTAAGAATGAGTTTAATTTGTGCATCAAAAGTTGCGCGAAGAAAATTCACCGACGACCGTACATTGAAGCATCTCAAAATCGTTAACCCTCCCCAATTATTTCGATTCCTCATAATCTCACGACTCACATAAAAAAACAATCAAACGCAAACAAACAATCCAGAAGAGCGATCAAAACTTCCACACACAATTGCTATTTTTTAACGTCAAACAACTCGTTTTTTCCTTCAGTAATTCTAATTATAAATCGTCAATTTTACGCGTCAACGCCTTAATTTCCCAGATCCAAAATCCCTCGAGACGTGTCATGCATTACGTTGTACATCAGAATGCGAATAATTCGTCACCCAACGACCCAACGATTAACAACTAATAGTAAAAAAAATGAAAAAAAAAAAAAACGATATAATTAACGAGTTCGACCTTCACACTCCGTCACATGGCGAGAGAGAAAATTAGCCGAGTGGGGGAGGCAGAAGAGTGGGATTGAGTTCTGGACGAATGAGAAAAAAAACACACACACACACGCATACGAACACAAAATTGTCGAGTGGGGGAAAAAGCCGCGAACTTGACGAAGATATATACAACCTCTATCTCCGCGTCTAGAAAGTTTAAGGTCAGAGTCTCTCACTCGTCACTCGAACGATTGGGAAGAACGAGCCGGAGAACCATTCGAGAAATTATATTCTAAGCCCAATCTACAGCTACGTCTGGGCTCTCATAACCGTGGAATCTTTTTTCGTACGTTTAAAAATACATCCGGACGTTGTATACAGCGTGTTAATCATTTCCCAGCTTTTTTCTAAGTTTTTTTTTGAGTATAGGATGATTCAGGGTCGATATCATTACCTCGGAAGTATCTTTGAAAATTATCACGGCGAGTGATTTTGAAATTGTCGTCGATTGGGAAAAAATGTTACGAGAATTAATCAACTTCTCGATTTTATAGGGAAATTATTGCAATGACTCGAATAATTGATTTTTGGGAAGATGTTCACGTTGGAGGCTATTTTAGCCTATCTTGATTAAAATGTTTGCGTGTACATGTGTGCGTGTGTACTTATTACGTCCGTAAGTTTTATACGGAAATATGCATGCATTTGGAATTTTGTTGGGGAAATTTATTATTTCTTTAAAACTATACATGATAAAAAAAATTTCATTTGACATTTTTGTAGGGAATTCAATGCTCTACAAAAAAGGTCTCGTGCAAAATTTTCGCGAATCTAATATTTATTACGTAAAAATCGCTTTTCATGGCTGGCTCAAAAAATCCATTTTTTGCGAATTACGTAATAAATATTAGATTCACGAAAATTTCCCAAGAGACCTTTTTTATAGAGCATTAAATTTTCTACAAAACCATTAAATAAAATTCTTTTAATCATGTACAGTTTCGAAGTAATAAAAAAATGTCCCCAAAAAAATTCCAGATGCATGCATATTTCCATATAAAATTCGATTCCTCATAGGGGTGGGTTAGACTTTTAAAAAAAATTCCCGTTTGCGACCAATTTTTCTCCTACTTATTCCGATTACTTTCGAAGAACAATACCAAAAAAATTCCGACATCATCCAATTAAGAACCAACCTACTACTCATGAGCGCGTATAGTTCAAAATTGTTTCAAACATGACGAAAAAATAGAACCAAGATGGCGACCGTCAACGACGTAAAATCATCGAAGTTTAAGTGGAATGCCCCTTTCGTTTATTCGACTCTGATACGCAGCGGCGATTGAATCAATGTGTATCGTAGTTCGTACGCGCGTGTGTCGCGAGATTCGCACTCTCGAAACCCTCCGTCACGTCGCGTACGTGCATATCGCGTTTGCCACACACAATTCTTCGTAGGACATTGACTTTGAGATATCACGGACGGCTCGACGACAGCGTGGCAATGTGCGGGATCGTTTCGTCGAGGCCACTATCTTATTTCAGCTTATCGCACTTGTTCGCCTTGCCTTATCACGGGCTACGCGTTTCTTCCTTCTCCCTCGCGCTTTCTTCGAGTCAATTTTACACTGCGCTGCTCCAAAACCCGATTCGATGCGGTGTTTCGCGCCAACATCACGCTCGGATACATCGCGGACGTTATTTTTTTTTTTTTTTTTTTTAGGACGACCCCAATCAAAAACGCCCGCAGGCCCGCGTTTTTTGGGGTTGCTTGGGAGTCTGGGAATCTTTGCGGTTTTTATTGGGTTGTCCGTACGTCTTTCTGTATGTCACAGTACTACTATTATTTTATTTGTTTATTCATTGAGTCGGAATTTGGTATACGGACGTGGATTGATGAGACGAAAACTGATATGATAAGGTGTGGAAAAAAATTCTTTTGATCGTCCTAGGCTGTAAAATGTACGTAAATATTTTTTTCTTTGCCTACTGCATTGAGTGAAATGTCTTTTGATAGGTGTTTTTAAATGCGACGGGAAATCGTCGAGGGCTTGTTGATTTAAACCCTTCAGTCACGAGATATTTGTTTTCAAAGTCGTTATCATCCCCCCCCCCCTTATATTTCTAGAATATCAATGCGGAAAAATTGGAAAAATTCAAGAAGGTAGCTTTTGATCGGTACTTCTAATAAAAATTATAACGAAAACTGTAGCAATAATAATTTATAAAAAATGAAGCAACGAGTCTTTTCCAAAATCAAATAAATTTGTCAAATAGTTATCATTACGGATCATACAAATAGTTCTTGATTAGTTTTTCTGTTCTTCTTTTAATTGTTTCGAATAATTTCTTGTTACTCGTTATTAATCCAATAATGTGGTATTTTAATTCTGGGTTACTGCATATTTTATTCGTTTGATTTTTCAACGACGGCAAAAAATAAATAAAAATTGATTAACATGAAGAAAATAAAGAAAAAACGGCAACAAATTGAAGACGGTCGATGTGAATCGTCGTAAAATATTTATAATACAAAAATGTAATAACGTTTTTCTTTCGTCTCCTTTCTATCGAACGATCTGTCGTTCGGTTCTAATATTCGATAATGCAAGTACGTCACGTTTTCTTGCGTTAAAAAAAAAATATTTATCTCAAATTGTTTCGACTAGACTCCACGACACATTATCGCTTGATAATAGAGAGCCTTCGAATCGAAGAATATTACGGATGAGATCGCGCACGGTTGAGTGACGATAACGCAACGTTTCGAGTGGCTACGAGGGGACTCAAGCCTTCGAAATTCAACGACCAATTTCAAAACTAGCTGTCAAACAGTCTCGTTTAAGCAAATACATAAAAAAATACTTTGGGAACGTTTTCCTTATGGTTATAAATATCGGTGGATGCCGATCGAATGTTCCGAATGTTCCGACAGATCGATGGATCGAATTGAAACGCTCCGAAAAAAAATATTCCGAATCGTCACGGCTCCGACCGTCGATGTCCCGAAAGATCAAAATCCCGGAAAACGTATATATAGGTATATAGGAACATTTAATGTTCCGACCTTCGATCGAAAATTCTTATGGTCGGGAAAACAGTTGCGATCCATCTTTATATCATGGAAAAATTGGCTATTGTGGGCGGAATAAGGAAGACACCGTTGTGTAAAAGGAAGAAAAATTCGTTGATAAAATAGAAATTATAGTGTAAATATGCTTCTCACGCTTCCCGTAGCGAAAAGCCTGTAACTCTCCGTTCAACGGTTTGTGACTATATTTATGCGTCTTTGGCTCGTCTTAGGCGTACGCATGTGTTTCTATATCAATTCTAAATTACGATGAACGCTGCAGCAGATGTTTGTTACATCAGCTGGAGACTTTACGTTTCCTGAACGGTTTGCGGCTCCATCGGTCCCAATAGAATTCGTATAGTTGTCGCTGCTTATTTTTTTCTCACACATCCGCAATTACCATTGATAGTTTATCGAGAGATAATCAAGAGAAGATCGAAACAATTAACAAAATTACCGTAAGATAATGAAAATTTAAAAACATAGAGATTTATTCCGAATTAATAGAATTGACAGAAGTGTGGAATTAAATGAAAACAAAAAAAGGTTTTAAGGGGATAAGAGCGAGAATTTTCTGTCGTCAATAATCCTTAAAGGTTGAGAATTAATTTTCAGTTATTTATTAATTATTAATTTATTATACCTAGTGTTGACCGATGCGAATAAAAATTTTGTACGTCGTATATGACAGTGTGATTTTATATGACCTTCCCGGAAAAATCTGCGAACCCGAAAATTTGACATAATCTCCACAAAAAAATTTATTTTTCTTATACATTTTTTTTTTTTTACTAACTTCCAATTTTTGTACGATTCCCAAAAAATGCTTGTGACTTTCTAGCATATTTTTTCAAACTATAAACGCATTTTCTATATTTTTCTTCAGTTCCGTAATATCTAAAAAAATTGAAAAATATAATAATTTGAAAATAAATATAATAGTAATAAATAATTTCCTCAATGACTTTCTGGCAAAATGTTCTCACTTTGATATTCTTTTAAGTTTGCCCATCATCATCACCCCACAGCCTCTATGGGAATCCCGTTAATATTTTCGTATCACACAACATGAAATTAAGAAGAAAAAAAACGAATTGTTATTTATCGTAAAATATTTTAAATTCAAAGTAAAAGATAGTCAAGTGTCTGGCGCGAGTAGCGAAAGTTTCCTCATCGCTTCTACTTTCTCGATCGTCGTACAACGACCGTACGATGAACCGTGGATCGTCGTCACGTTACGAACGGTCTCACCGATCTAAATATATATGCACGCACACGTTTGTGCGGAGAGAAACAAAGAAATTGTCGTTCGAATGAGAGAAATACGACGAAAGAAACCGATAGGAGCTTTTTCGCTTTCTTATCTGCATTGTCAAGTTCACCTCCCGGATTTTTTTTAATCCGTTTCAATAACTCACGGATCATCCGAATGTTACATTATAGTGTATGTAACGCGCATAGCCGATTGCCGTATCGTATGTGTACGTTGCGTAATCGGTGACGCCTACATGATACCGAAGAGAACCGAAAGAAATGACGAATTCCAAAGTTCATTCGGTGATTAACTACTTTTTTCTTATTTCTTCTTCAAACTCACTCGCGCTCGAACGATTTGACGAAAATATTAATATCACGTAATTGATACGGGATGAACGTAATTTTGTGTTTCGTAAGACGTAATCGAAGAATTAAAAATTATTTGAAAAAATCGATAAATACTAAAATGTGTATAAATAAATTATAAATAGATGAATATTATATTGATAATAATGAATTGTATCGCCTTAAATTATTTCGATAGCGCGTAATCAATCAATCATATCAATTGTGTCTGAGTCGATAAATTGTATTTGATGTATTCATTAAGATCAGATTCAGATTATATTAATTTAAGATACATTATATTAAAAAATTTGTTTTTTAAGATAGATTGTGGAATAATTGGATAATGATTTTTTAATAGCAAAGAAAAGGGTGAGAAAGATTTCGTCGCAAGTTGAAAAAGTTTAGGAAAATTGGAGGAGGATCGAAGAATCGAGTTTTGTCGAGGTTTGATCTCGATCGTATTTATAATTGTATTTATAACAACCGAGACGAGCTTTACTAAATAATATACCCGTTTATTCTATTAATAATAGATCAAATGAATTCATTTATTCCCTCGAAGACTTTGATTTATTTTCGATTACGTATTTCCGGATCGATTGTTCAATTCCGGTTAATCAAAAACTATAATCTTCACTCGGAAATGATTATTTATTTCATCATGATTGAACCAGCGAAAGAAAAACATAATAAGAATTAATTAAAAGGGCTCTGGACCAAATGCCATTTCCTCCTTGACCCTTCCGTCATGCACAAGGACGGCTCGAGTTATTGGCTCAGGTCAGTAATGCGCCAAAGACCCAATTGCATGCTTATCCCTGATCGATTTTAACTTCGTAATTAATTTATCCACGTGCAAAAGATCAATAACATCCGGTTTTTCGGTCCTGTGTTTTAATCTCCTGTAAATACAGTCGAGAAAAGTCAAGCAGTGACGTCTTTCGGTGAAAAAATAAAGCTTCAAGAACTCCAGGAAAGGAAGCAGGAAAGAACTACGAGAATTGTGATCACGAATCTCCGTCGGTATTGCAGATCTCGATAAAAACGGACGAAGAAATTTATTCGTCTCTTTGTAGATATCGCAGTCCAGAAAAATTTCCGGCACGAGAGCAGCAAGATTTCTTCGTCTCCTTGCTGTGTTATTGCACAATGAGACGACGAAGAATAATGAGAAAAATAATCTCTTTGAGTTGAGACGTTTTTATGTCGATTTATCTTCATCGGTTTAGAGAGAATTTACCTGGTGATCGTCTAAACTAATTTTCTCGTTATTTCTCCGAGAACATGACATCTGTCGTTAATTAAAACGTATTTCATCGATTTCTCCGGTGTTCTCCGATAGTTTCATGATGATTCATTCGAGTATCGCGAAAGAAAAAAATAATTTTGGATTTTAATTACAAATTTCTTCTTTTGTAAAAAAATCTGCAGAATTTTTGTTCGCATTTTTGGTTGAAGCGTGAGAAACAGATTTACAGATCCACCAAATTTTATCGGATTCTGTTGAGCCGTTTGGGGGTAAAATACTGCATAATTTGTCTTTGCGTGACTCGGTCGGTAAATCGACTTATCGACGCCGATGTATCGCTTCACCTTAAGGCCTTATATTCGCGATTACGGATAATTTATAGACATGGAAAAAAAATCAAAAATATTAACAAATGGCGAAGATAATAAATAATAAAGCAATGTATTTTTTTTGCACCCGCGTTGATGGTGAAAGTTCTCGGCATCGATGTGGGTGTCTGAAAAACGAAATTAACATATTCATAATTGCATAATGAATGTATCTTTAGTGTGAACCAACGATATTATTTTTTAAAAATTATTATAATAAAAATTCGAAACTTAACATTTTTTAAATCAATTTTCTGTCGGTATTTTATTTTTTATATTTTTTTTGTGTCATTGAAATTTTTGTTTCTGTGGTTCACACGATAGGTGATGATACTAAGAATATGTTGTATAAATTTCGAAGCGATCTGAAGCTTCGTTCAAAAGTTAGAACTTTCACGAGGTTCAAAAAAGTAAATCGTGGAAAAACGGTTTTGTATCTTAAACGGTATGTGTAATCTTACCTTATTTAATATCATCCTGGAATTTTTCAATTCTGTAAAGCTCAAAATATTCCTAACCGTTCAGGCTGATGGAATAAAAAATAATAAAAAAAATAAAAAACGCTTCCACGTAGAAATTTCTTTCTTTTGTCTACCATAAAAAAAAAATACATTTTGTACCAACGCAGGCGAGCAAACGAATAATCAGACTCATCTTACTGTTTAATCAATATTTATTTGTTCAATAATATCACTAATAATTGCTAGACGTTTAAATACAGGTGATTTCTAATACAGAAAGAATGTATCAATGCTTAGTAATGTACATTCCATTGATCGGGTTCGTTTTTTTTTTTTTTTTTTTTTTTTCCCCCCGAGAGAACGAAGAAATACACACGGCAATACACATATGTGCGTAAATAAATGTATAAATTTCTCCATTTCGCTCGGCAATTCTCGGATCGGCCGTTCATCAATATCAGCATCAATGTATAATATATTAATTTCAATTCGAAGAAAAAGTATTCAACTAACGAGTCCTCGTCGCCCAATTCTCGATAGAAGACGATGAAAGATAAATAAAATGAAAAAAATACGACAGAAAACAAAAAAAAAAAAACAATACACATTCGAAGAAAACGAAGATAGGCTCTATACAAGAATATCCGTGTGGAAATATAAAGAAACGATATAATTATCATTTTATCCCCTTCGGGAAAAAACCGTCCTATTTTACAGGTCGAAGAAATAATACTTTTATCAGGATTATACTAATTGTCATCATTTTCGGTTTTCGTACCGTCGTATTTTTTCTTGTTATTTGTTTCTGTTTTTTTTTTTTTTTTGGATTTGCGGATTCGTACAATTTTTTTTAACGACTCGTACAATCAATTCGTTCGTTCATTCGTCCACCCACGCAATTCGATTCGTCGTAAATCGTGCATTCACGCGAATATGGCTAATCAAAATAATTGTGATGTTATAACGCTTATTTGTGTAATTATCGTGGGGTCATGCAGTTAGCGATACAAGTATTGGATTGGCAACGAAGTCATTGAGGATTTTATCAATAGATGATCTTAGGATGTTCTTTCGTTTTGTCAACGTGGTCGAGGCACCTGATCTACATTGTTTTCTCGTTGTTCGGACTTTCACCTTTAATTTAGTAGAAAAATTCCATCGATCAGTTGTTTGGTTTCGTTTTTTATCCCAATTTAAAAATGTAAGAACAAGACGCGAATTTCAGACATATTTTATTGTATTATTTCCGAAAAGGCAGGAACGCATCGCAGGCACGAAAGATGTTACGTGACGTATGTGGGAATGAAGAATTGAAAGAAAGTCAGTGTCAAAATTGGTTTGACAAATTTCGTTCTGGTGATTTTACACTGAAAAATCCACGTCTTGTTCTTTCATTTTTTGATTGGGATAAAAACGAAACTAAATAATTAATCGATAAATTTTTTTTACCAAATTAAAGGTGGAAGTCCGAACAACGAGAAAACAATGTAGATTAGGTGGTTTGACCACGTTGACAAAACGAAATAATATGCTAAGATCACCCATTAATAAAATCCGCAATGACTCAGTTGCCAACCCAATGAAACAATAATTAATTCTCCCTTCCGTCGTTCGAAAAATAAAATAAAAAATTGGGGTACAAAAAACGCGAATTTTCCGTTCGATTGTACGTAGAATTTTTTTAAACACCCGTCTCTCCAATATAATCGCACGATTCTTCGAGAACGAATATCGAACGACAAACCAAATGAACGATATAAAGAAAAAAACGTATTAAAAAAAATAAACAAGGTATCTTACAAGTCACGAGATATTTATACAATGTAAAATCTTCATCTTTGGTAGAAACTACTAAATAAATATCGCTTAGATTAAGATTTTCGCGGTTATCGAGATTTCTAACGTCGAATGATCGTCGCAAGCGTTGCGAAAGATTTATATCTCGCGACGAATTACTTACAAAGCAAAATAAGAAAATATACATGCATAATATACAGGGTCGAGTACGGCAAGGAGATTGTATTTTTTTTTTCTTCGTATTTTTTTGATATACCTCGGTGCCAACTCCGAGTGTAACAACGATAATAAATTTTTATGAGTTTCTCAAACGTTTTATTGGGTTGACAACTGAATCATTGCGGATTTTTGTCAATAGGTGATGTTAGCGTATTCTTTCGTTGTGTCGACGTGGTCAAACCACCTGATCTACATTGTTTTCTCGTTGTTCGGACTTTCACCTTTAATTTAGTGGAAAAATTGTATCGATTGGTTATTTAGTTTCGTTTTCATCCCAATTTAAAAATGTAAGAACAAGACGCGAATTTCGGACATATTTTATTGTATTATTTCCGAAAAGGCAGGAACGCATCGCAGGCACGAAAGATGTTACGTGACGTATATGGAAATGAAGACTCGAAAGAAAGTCAGTGTCAAAATTGGTTTGACAAATTTCGTTCTGGTGATTTTACACTGAAAAATCCGCGTCTTGTTCTTTCATTTTTAAATTGTGATAAAAACGAAACTAAATAACTGATCGATACAATTTTTCTACTAAATTAAAGGTGGAAGTCCGAACAACAAGAAAACAATGTAGATTAAGTGCTTCGACCACGTTGACGAAACGAAAAAATATACTAAGATCACCCATCAATAAAATCCTCAATGACACAGTTACCAACCCAATAAATCGTTACTGGATGTCCAATCATGTTAAATACCGAATGCGCACGACTGAATCCCACTTTTCGTTTCGAAAAAAAAATTATATCGTTCTTTTTTTCGTCAATCCACAAACGATTCGCGAGAAAAAAAAAAAAAATCTTTAAATCCATTCGTTAATTTCCAATTCGATCGGTGCGCACAATTCGGTGTACAAAGCTACGCTAAATTCTCTATTTGACATTGATTCGACGATAAATGAATCTACTTGCGTCGGCGTTGAACCTATGAGCTAAATAGCCTCTATTTCGCCCAGTGACCTCCGTAAAATTCGCCAGAGGGATTTAATCGAATTTTTATCTTCTTTCCTTTTTTATCTTCTCAAAAAAAAACAAAAAAAAACCTTACAAAGACAATAAGGTTGGTAAAAAGCGACGTCGTAGCGAGAATTTTTATCCATCTCGAAGATATTCGATCCATCTCGAAGATATTTCATCAATCGCGAAGATATTTAAATTCATCTATCAAACTTTCGCGTTTTTTTCCCGATGATTTTTTCCTTTTTTTTTTTTAATTTTTTTTTTTTTTTGAGGACGAGGAAAAAAGCAGGAAATTTAGCAGGATGAGCTTTTGAGCTCGCCGATGTCAGCGATGTTTTGTAGAAGCGTCGCGGCTTCGCTGTTCGGTTGTGCTTTCGCGTTGTAACGCTGCTTTAAGGTGCTCAGGGCTGATAATAATCTCGTGTTCGACGACATCAGACGCGAATTCGCGGCGTCAAGAGCGGCTATCTGTTGTTCCTGCGCGTCGATCACGCGCTGCTTGTACGACAATGCCGCGGACATCTTTTGTTGTTCACGTCGTAATTCCTCCTCCACGGAAATCAACCTGCGATCAAAAGGGGGAAGAATTGAATTTTTTTTTATCAACGGTTTAACGTAAATCGGATTTAAAGGATTAACGAAACGCTAAGAGTTGCTTCGGAATTTAACCCTTAAACCACGCACGGGGTCAATTTGGACCCTTAAGAGCTTTATTTTTTAAGAAATTATGATTTTTTTATGAATCATTCGGGAGTTTTAAGGGGTGGATTCGAACTGGGTGGAAATTTTGAATTTTGCGGATTATTGTTTATTTTTATTATGAACGAATCGCGGGAACTTCGTGTTTCAAATTTTTATCGTGAAGTAGAAGATCTTAGCTGCGTTCGTGAATTTTTGCAGATTTTTTTGATGACTTTTTGGTCTTGGGTTGGATTTGACATCGCGATGCACTCAAATTGTGCGTAAAAGAGCGATATATATATAGGATTAATTTTTTTTATATATGTAAATGATTGTGATCGTAATTTTTATTGATATCAATTGATTCAACAATGTTCGAAGTATATTCGAGAATTTTTTCAACCCGATCGCACCGTTCTGATCAAAATGGCGGCCGGACAAAGTTCGTACAGGATCAAATTGACCCTGCATGTGATCCAAGGGTTAAACAATTAAATTAATCAACAAGTCGATTACTCGTTTTGTTGAAAGCTTGAAAAAGCTGCCTACAAATATTTTCTTTCACTCTTTTCACGATGATCTTATTAACATCGAATTTATCAACATCTAAACGAATTCTTAAATAATTCTTTTTTTCATAACTAAAATATATGCGGTTTATTTATTTATTCATTCATATTTTTCGCATGATTAAATGAAAATAAATTTCTAATAAAAATTAAAATATTCGGACTTTAACGAGGTCGAAGCGACAGAATTATTTCACAACTAATCATAATTTCGACAACGACCGAATGTGCAAAATTTTAATTTCGCAAAATTTTATTTCCACTAATTCTGAAAAAATTTCGTTCGCCAATAAAAAACACAAAAAAAAAAACTAAGCATAAACAAGCAAAAAGAAAAGCAAAAAAGACAGAACGTAAAATTATTAATTATGTCATATCCGTGCAACGAAAAATGATTAACGGTAGATTTCGAACGTAAATATATGAATCACATGTAATTAATAAAAATGAACAATTGTCAACGATTGCGAAAATTGTGTGCGTGTGCGTGAATGTGTCGTTATTCGAAATATGTCAACGTGTCAACGTCGAACTTCGCAAATGTCTCAAACTTCCTCGAAGGACGAAAATCTTCGTGCGTGAATAAATAATTCGACTCTCGTTCCATCGCAAACGGATCGCAATGAATGTATTTGAATAAAAACAACAACAACAAAAAAAAAAACGTGTTTTATGGAGAGAAAAAAATGAAGATAAGCTTAGATATATGATTGACTCTTACACCAAGATCCAGATCAAGCCAGAGTATACCAAATGCAGCGGATAAAATGCACAGGAACACACAATAAGTTAAAAAACATACATTCATTTTCGATAAAAACCGTTAAATAAGAACGCGTGATATTTTTTTATCTATGTTTAATCGACAGATCTGGTGGGTAGAATTTTTTAAAATCATTTCTGGATATTTTTTGCGAACGAAACCGCAAACGTTGCGAGGATTTTTAATTGATCCTGAAGTTTAACGAGGTCAATAGATTGTGCAGAGATTATTCGCGATTTTTTTTTTATCAACGTCGAATTGGACGAGATTATGGCAATGTTTGGGGTTCAATGGGACTTTATGGTCGAATATAAATGATGAAATCGTTTCTAAGTTGCGGGTTTGGATCGAGGTTTCGAATGTTCAAAGTTCCGACGGTGCAAAATTTCAAAAATGCGATTTTTGGACCGAGCAAAAATTAGAAACTTGTATAAAAAATTTTATTTACTATTATATTATTTTTTTATTTATTATTATATTAACAATAAAAAATAATATGATGATAATATAATATAATATAAATAAAATAATGAATAATGATAATATATTGATATATTATTGATATTGTTTTATTATTATTTATTTATTTATTTATTTATATTATATTACCATGATATTATTTTTTATTATTAATATAATAATAAATAAATAAATGATAAAATAGTATATAACAAATTTTTTATACAAGTTTAACAAAAAAATTTTTATATACTATTATATTATTTATTTATTTATTATTATATTAATAATAAAAAATAATATGATGATAATATAATATAATATAAATAAAATAATGAATAATGATGATATATTGATATATTATTGATATTGTTTTTTTATTATTTATTTATTCATTTTATTTAGCCCTCAAACTAACATTCAATACGTTGATGTCAATTCATTTGAAATCGGAGAATTTTTTTTGTCGAGCCACCCTAATATATACGTTTTAAAAATTTCGCTCGGTCGAAAAACCCGCGTTAAAAATTCCGCACCCTCGGTGATTTCGAACATTCGAACCATCGATTCGCGCCCTGCGTTGCGAAGTTTCAGCTTCGTCACCGGTGAAAGGATCGATAACGTGATAACGATCGATTTATCAGGGTAAAAACTATAATACCAATTAACGCGATCGGTGAAAAAATCGTTGAATCGCAAAGTGTCAATCGCAGGATTTATCCAACGGGCGGTCGTTAAAACCCATGGTGGAAAATAAAAAAAAAAATAAAAAAATAAAAAAAATAATTAAAGTCAAACCCGATGGATAAAATGAGACAATGATTTACCTGGAGATGATGCTTTTCATTTTGGTGTCGGGCGCTATTCCGTCAATTTCGGTGTCATCGGTTGTGCCCAAACGTGCACGCAGCCGGTCAACGCTGCTCTGCAACCTCTCAATTTCCACCTCGTACTGGAAACGAACAGACAAATAACGTTCGAGTGTTAGTCCGGAATTTCTTGAAATCCTATTATTTTTATTTCTCACGCGGGCCGAAAATGAATCGTTTTTACATCGATTAGAACGGAAAAAATTTAGTTAGTTACACAGAGAAGTTAGGAAGAAGAAGATAGAATTGCGCAAGAAGAAATTAAGGCCTTATATAGGGGAATAATTTCAAAATATATATATTTTTTTTAAATTTTTCATTCCCTCATTTTTTTATATTTCTCACGCGGGCCGAAAAAGAATCGTTTTTCCATCGATTAGAACGAAAAAAATTTAGTTGGTTACACAGAGAAGTTAGAAGAAGAAGATAGAATTGCACAAGAAGAAATTAAGGCCTTATATACGCGAATAATTTCAAAATATTTAATTTTTTTCAAATTTTTGATTCCCTCATTTTTCGATATTTCTCACGCGGGCCGCAAAAGAATCGTTTTTCCATCGATTAGAACGAAAAAAATTGATTTAGTTACACAGAGAAGCTAGAAGAAGAAGATAGAAATGCACAAGAAGAAATTAAGGCCTTATATACGGGAACAATTTCCAAATTTTTCATTTTTTTCAAATTTCTCCGCCATTTGTTAATACTTCTCACATTTTTAAACACATACCCAACCATGTGCATAAATAACCCGTAAAAAAAAAACGTTCCCAATCAACGCCTCATTTTTTTCCAACCCCGTCTATAAAACTCCCTCCAAAAATCGGCAAAATCGCGTACACAAGGCCTCAAACCCCCCCCCCCCCCCCCCCCCCCAAAAAAAACCCCCCCATCAAATCGTCCACCAACCTGATCAATGCTTCGATGACTGCGTGATTTGCTTCTCCTCGTGGCACAGCTCTCCTCCTCGCTCGTGTCCGACAAATCCCTCGTGGAATCCAACGACAATCTTCTCCTCAATTTCGAGCAACAAACATTCTGCGGTTGTTCGTTATTCCCTCGATGCCCCGAATTTACGGTTCTCCACTGATTCTGCCCGTTACCACGAATATTTCTCGCGTTCGGTTGCGGCGTCGGCGAAGGGCTCAAATCAACCCCTCTCACACCCTCGACCCCACCACCTTCCCTGTCCTCCGAACTGCTGCTGCCTCGTCTTCCGGTTCTACCGTGACCGGATTCCATGTGATAAACCGGATTGGCGAAAGCCAATGGGGCCGTGTTCAAAATATGCGAATTCGCGTTGTTGCTCAAATCAACGGGGCTCGAACTTTGACTGTAAGCCGCGAAACTTTGATAACCCGACGACGCGACGTTGCTCAATTGCGAGATCGATATTTGCGAACCTTTTTGAGATTTTGATTCCGAAACTTCGTCATCGGCGTATCTCAATAAATCCGATAATTCTTCCAAATTTCCATTGGCGCTCGTCGTCGTGTTGTGACTCACAATTTTTCCATTGTTATAATTATTATTGGGTTGATGATTTATGGAAAGGGTCAAATTCGTTCCCGAATGATTGACGATGGTCGGATTGGCATTGACCGTAGTTTTCGTTACGTTGTTATAATTTTGTTGTTGCGTTTGATTGGCATTTTCTTCCTTGTTGCAATGATTGCGACTGCTCGATCGTGAAACGTTGTAATTGTTGTGATTGTAATTGTCTTCGTGAACGTCAAAATTTTGCAATCTAGCGGAATTATTACGTCCGCTTTGATGAGAAATTTGTTGTTGTTGATTGGTCGAACAATTCGTTGGATTTGATTGATTTATATTGAAATTCGAATCTTTGAGATTGTTGTGACTTTCGGAACGCGTTGGACTCGTGGGATTTGTTTGTTGACAATGATTTACGTTTGCGAGACTCGCGCTTGCGGTTAATCTGTAACCCGGTCCGGTTCTGTTGGAACCAACGGGGCGATGTTGACGATTGAGGGGAGTTGGGGAACGGGAGACGAAAGCCGGTGGTTCGAGAGGATGATAATCGTCGGAATTTATTTGCAATTGAAGTTTGCCATTGGTCGGTAAATAAGCGTTACGAGGAAGTGTTGCAGCACGAACGACGTTGGGCGATCTTGAAGTTTGATGGCCCAACGTGTTTGATTGCAACAATTCGTTGCTGTCGCGAAGAGTTCCGTTGATTGTGCTGTGATTGGACAATGTTGAGGTCGCGGAAATCGAGAGATTCGTATTGCTGTTGTTTAACGTTGGATCGTTGTAACGGAAAATGTTGTTTTGGAGGTTAGGATAACGATGAGAAACCGGGGTTGGACTTGGGCCGGGTTGGTCGAGGGCCGTGGAGATTCTTTCGAGGATTTCGGGGAGACGGGTGGGCGGGGAAGTGGGGGAGGAAGGCGTGGCGGCTACGCTTTCGCGTAGAAGAGCGTGGAGGAGGGACAATTGTTTTCCTTGGTCTATGTAACCGTCGAATTCTAGGGAATTGTTGGCTGGCGCGTCCTTCGGCAGGGGGCTCTGTTGGAGAAACGTTGATTTAGGGTTTTTGCGAGAGATTTGAGGTGCATTTTCGTGGGGGTTTGGGAGGAGTTTTTTTGGAGGGGGTTTGATGGTGATGGTTTTGGGATGTTGTGAGAGAGGCGGAAATGGGGTTGAGAGTTTGATTTGGGGATGTATTTGCGTATTTATGGGTTCGTAATTGAGTTCGTCTGTAAGGGGGGGTAAGGTCGATTCGATGTGAAAAAAGCACATTTTCGATCATTTTTTTTTTGACAACGCAGTTGATGAATATTTATTTGTGTAATAACTACTCGATAAAGTAACATTTGAAGAATATTTCATGAAATTTTCATTGAGATTGATGAACAAATGAGCCATTGGCGGAGAAACTCCGCGGACGGGTAAGGAAAAAAGTTTCATTGAGGTGCAGCTCATAACTCATCAATGGATTGTCGGAGATCGAAAAATCAAAATGATTTTATTAGGTGATGAGTTTCTGCAGGTAATCACGTCGAGTATTTTTGGAAAATTTGATTTTTTTATTTTTTACAGCACTTAGAAGTCAAAATACTGATTTTTCATTTAAAAAATTGAAAATATTGCCATTTTTAAATACGTTGAGATTTGAAAATAAACTCGACGTGATTACCTGCAAAAACTTATTACTTCATGGAATCATTTTGGTTTTTTGATCTCAGATAATCCAGTGATGAGTTATGAGGGGCACCTCATTAAAACTTTTTTTTTTAGACGTTCGCGGAGATTCTCCGTCAATGGCTCATTTGTTCATAAAAGTCAATGACAATTTCATAGAATATTCTTCGAATGTTACTTTATTGAGTAGTTATTGTAGAAATTAATGTATATCAACTGTGTCGTAAAAAAAAAAAAATATCAAAATCATGCTTCCTTTTTTTATCGAATTAACCTTACCCCCCCCCCCCCCCTTAAACGTGCAGCTTGTAAGATTGAGAGGTTTTAATTGAGGTTGGATTGAAATTGAAACTTACGCTGATGAGTTGCAAAAAGTTTTTCATGGATTTCGCTTCGCGCTCGAGCACGTCGTTCATGAATTCCATGAAGTTCTCTTTGCCCTGGAACCTCGTGAAATTGGCGAGGGTTTGCAGCGTCTTCGCCACCAGAGTGAGGTTCCTCGCTGCTTTCTCGTTCGGATATTCTACGGGGCAAAAATGCGAAAATGTTAGATCTCATATATGAAGGAAAATCGAACGATCTAAGGGAGGTCGTGAGGTTAATTCGATATAAAAAAGCATATTTTCGATAATTTTTTTTGACGACGCAGTTAATATACATTTATTTCTATAATTACTACTCAATGAAGTAACATTTGAAAATTATTCTATGAAATTTTTATTAACTTTTATGAAGAATTGAGCCATTGACGAAGAATCTCCGCCGACGTCTAAAAAGAAAAGTTTTATTGAGGTGCCCCTCATAACTTATCACTGGATTATCTGAGATCAAAAAACCAAAATGATTTTATTAGGTGATAAGTTTCTGCAGGTAACAACGTCGAGTTTATCTTTTTTTTTTTAATTTCAAAGTATTTTAAAATGGCAACATTTTCAATTTTTCTGATGAAAAATAAATATTTTGACTTCTAAGTGCTGTAAAAAAATGAAAAATCAATTTATTTTTAAATACTCGACGTGATTATCTGCAAAAACTTATCACCTAATAGAATCATTTCGGTTTTTTGATCTCAGATAATCCAGTGTTGAGTTATGAGGGGCACCTCAATAAAAAAAATTTTTTGAGACGTCCACGGAGATTCTCCGCCAATGGCTCATTTCTTCATAAAAGTTAATAAAAATTTCACAGAATATTCTTCAAATGTAACTTCATTGAGTAGTTATTACAGAAATAATCGTATACTAACTGTGTCGTCAAAAAAAATTATCAAAAATATAGTTGTATTTATATCGAATTAACCTTACACCCCCTCCTTCGAGAAAAATTAAAAAAAAAAATTTACCGTGAGTAATGTTGAACAGCGAGGGGCTGAGAATAGCCGGACAGAGAAATCTCAGAAAGATCGATGCTGAGATGAGATTGTCGGCAATGTCCTCGCGTCCCATTTCCGCGAGACGTTCGCGAAATATGCGGAAACATTCGCGAAGTTCCAACGGGAAATGAGCGTGGCTCGATAATATTCGGCTCCAAGCCAATTCGACGGCGGCCCGAAGATTCTGTTGCTGTTTGTGTAGCGCCGCGACCGAGGCGACTTTAAGGGGATCGACCTCGCAGTCGCCACCCTCGACGGCGGCACGGACGACCGCGCCGAGCGTTTCCTGGAGGTAACGATCGCCGGTCAGCTTCAGATAGGCTTCCATCGCTTTCGTAGCCAAGGAATTTCCACGGAACGTCAGCCTCTCGTCGTCTGATATTGATAATAATTTGTTATTAATTATTGAATATCAATGTTTTATCGATATTTGAAAAAAACTTATTCGTTAATTATTTCTCTAATTATTATCAAATTAAATCATTACGTAATTAATTAATAATCGAATATTAATATTTTATGAATATTTAAAATTAATTAATTATTTCTCTAATTATTATTAAATTAATTCGTTAAGTAATTAATTAATTATTGAATATTTAATGTTTTATCAATATTTGAAAGAAATTTATGAATCGATTGTTTCTCTAATTATTATTGAATTGAATCATTGAGTAATTAATTAATAATGGAATTATTTTTTTACAATTTTTCAGGATGATCTTCGGAAGGCTGTAATTTTGTGAAAAATGGGAATATTGAGATGAAGCAAGAAGCATTTCGAAACTTCAAATGTCTAGTTTTCAAAACTTGTAGAAAACATTTTTTAAGGCATCACCCATGGCGTAATAGAAAGAAATAACTCAAAGAAATTTTTTTTGGAAATTTCTTCTTTTTTTTTTAAGTTGTCTTTGGGCTCGAATTTTTTTTTTCTGACTTCATCGAGGAGAATCTCATCTAGCCTGATTCTCTAGCTTTGATTTGATGTCTTTGTTTTTTTCAGTACGATCATTTGCCGCTGAGATATCGTCCTCTAAAAAAAAAGAAACACAAAAAAGAAAAACTTGCCCAAAAAAATGCTTTGCGCCATTTCGTTCGATTGCCCCATAAGTATAGCCTGAAAAAAAATCTTCAATCGCAAAATCTCCAAACTAGACATTTCAAGCTTCAAAATGCTTCCTGTTTCATCTCAATACGACCATTTTTCACAAACTGACAGCCTTCCGAAAATCACCCTAAAAAATTGTTAAAATTTTCTCGGTCCTTCAATTTTTTCCACCCAAGTTTATTCGACGTATGATCAATTACGCGTAATCAATTTACCTATTCTGTGGATATCCATCATGACCAAATCGGCCAAAAACTGGGGAGCTTTTTTTTCCCGCTGCATGACCGCGACCAAAGCGGTGGCTATGTCTTCCTTGGCCTTGACGCCGATAACCGGTTCGAGCTTTTCGCAGAGAGAAGCGTAATCGGTCTTCAGGTACTCCAAAAATTCTTGATAAACTTGAACGGGAAGTATGTCGACGGATTGAAATCGACACTTGACCCTCAGAGCCGGTGGATCCTTCAACGGGCCTTTGTCACCGACCACCGGATACCATTTTTCCGTCAAATAACGCGACGTTACGTTGTGCACTGGTATGCTCACCGATCCTGAACGATAAGCAATTCCCATAAACATTTTATTCATAAAAAACGATCGTGAAATTTTTTAAAGCCTTATAAACGCGAAAAATTTCAAATTTTAATATTTTTTTATATTTTTGATTCCATTAGCCTGAACGGTTAGGAATATTTTCGGCTTTACGCCCCATATATAGCGCAGGATGCTGGGGATAAGGTAAGATTGGATTTATAACAGTTTTTCCACGATTCACTTTTTTGAACCTTGTGAAAGTTCTAACTTTTGAACGAAGGTTCAAATCGCTTTGAAATTTTTACAACATATTCTTAGTATCATCACCCATCGTGTGAACCACGGAAACAAAAATTTCAATGACACAAAAAAAATATAAAAAATAAAATACCGACAGAAAATTAAGTAAAAAAATTTTAAGTTTCGAATTTTTATTATAATAATTTTTTAAAAATAATATTGTTGGTTCACACCGAAGATACATTCATTATGCAATTATAAATTTGTTTATTTTTTTTTTCAAACACCCACATCGATGCCGAGAACTTTCACCATCAACACGCGCGCAAAAAAAATGCATTGCTTTATTATGCGGTATCTCCGCCATTTTGTAATATTTTTAATAAAAAATTATACAAAGGCTTTTTCATTGAATGCACTAAATACTCATAAAAAAAATCGTGAATATCTTCGTTTATTCCGTCAGAAAAAATTGAATTATTGAATTTCCGGGCCAATTTGATTAATTCGAATAAAATTCCTTACCGATCAAAACGTTCTTGTCACGTTTCTTCTTCCGGTCGGCCTCTCGATACAAATTCACTTGTATCGTATTGACCGACGGCAGATGGTGAAAGTCAAAGTGTTCGCCCCAAAAGCACAATTCCGTCTTTACTTTCGCCGTCGTGCGGGCGTAAAGAGTGCTGTCGAGGCATACCTCGCAGAAGTAACGCTTCTTCGTGGGTACACCCTTCGCCTCGAGCAACCAAATCTGCAGCGAATTGTCGGTACGACGTGTTTGCTCCGCGTCCGGTTGTACGGATTTTCTCAAGCTGTATTGACACGCGACGTACATAATTGTTAATCAAATATGATCAATTATTTATAACTTAATTTTTTTTCTAATTATTATTAAATTCAATCATTGAGTAATTAATTTAGGTTATTCAGGTTATTTCCGTGACATACATAATTATCAATCAAATATAATCAATTGTGTATTCATCAATTATTTTTCTAATTATTATTAAGTAATTAATTTAGGTAATTTTTCCGATTTTGTTTCAGAAAAAAAAATTGTTTTATTCGAATTCTGGAGACAAAAAAATTGATATTTCGAAAACTGAACGAGTTATAAAAAATTTTATTCTCAGGTTAACTTTAGGGTGTTCTGCGAGAAAAGTTCAGACGATGAAATTGTGCGGAATAAAAAAGTTCCGCATCCTAATTGAGCTTCCGACGAATAAATTCTCTGTTCTATCGAAACGAAAATTATTGGAAAAATATAATAATAAAAATAAATATTAACCTGTGAAGCCATTGGTCCCTCTCGTGAGCGGTTCTACAGCTAAAGTACTTTGGTCCACCGTTGCTCGGTGTCACTTGAAAACAGTGAGGCCTGCCGAGAAGGCTGGGATGCAGCGGCGTTACAGCCGCGAGGTCCATCGAGGTTACGGCTTGACCGCAGAGCAGCGATTCGTGCGATCGACAGCCCCGAAGTCCGGCGCCTCTTTGCTTCTGCCTTTCTAGTTTTGTCACGCTCTTCGTTCTCTTCAGGGGATTCGAGCGAAACGATCTTTTTGAGAAGAAGTTCTGCAACGATAGAAAAAAAAAAATCACCGTCGATTAGATTATCATCTTTAAATACGTTCTTCGCGTTTTGAGGGGTCACGTGGGTTTGGAAATTTCAAATGATACATTTGAACATTTTTTCTTTGATAGTGCGAGGGATCGAGAATGGTTTTCGAAAGTTTGAAGTCAATCGGAGTAAAACTTTAGGAGGGAGAGAAATAAAGAGAGAGAGAGAGAGAGAGAGAGAGAGAGAGAGAGAGAGACAGAGAAAGCCAATATCGTATTTCTCAAAACTCTTTGTTTTTAAAGTCGGTGAGCACGATTTCTTGAAAACTAATGTACCGATCTTATTGAAATTTCGAACACTTCTTCTAGGTATGATTGACTAGTGATTGAATGAAGGGCTTTTTGAATTTTTCATCACAACTTATTTTACAAGACAATACGTGGTGTAGATTTTACTGAAAATTTTACTTTTTTGCTTACAACTCTGCCAAAAATTCAAATTTCAATTATTTTTCAAGATTCTTCGTTCAATCGCGAGCTATACTCACCTACTAACAAAAAATATTTGGTTTTTTGATTTCACACGAAGCTATCATGAGTTATCCCAACTACCGCGAGGATACTTTTTTTCCAAGGGCTCTCCGAAAATCAGGTCCCAAAGGCTGAATTTTCAAAATTTTCAAATGCAAATTTCACCAAATATTATTTAAACATTGCTCTCTCATACGCTCAAAAGGGCGAACAAAATAATTCTTTCATCGCCCCAAGAAAAAATATCAAACAAAAAATTATTTTCTTTAACCTCCGAAACCCATGTAAGCCCTTAACGTGACGTCAAATTTGACAAACACGTCTATTTCGCGTTTTTGAACGTGTCATTGTCAACCTTTCGTGACAGCGCCTCGTTTGTCGGCCCAAATCGCTCGTAGCACCATTAATTACTCCTCGCCATCACACAAACACCAAACTACATGATTGATTCGTCTTCCAATATGGCGGGAAAAGATGATAGATTTTTATTTTGCAAACAAAACGAGAGGTTCCATATCAAACAACAGTTTTATGAACAAATCCCAGAGGGAAAAAATCGTCGAAGCCGACGTTCGCGCATGGCCGAGAGGAAACTGTCGACTGGCCTTAAGGCGAGGATTTCCACCGACGTTCTTACGGTGAAAGGTGGAACTCGCCGCTGGATTACGGACATACTCACCGACACACGGACGTCATCGTGGCACATTTAAGCGTATACGCTAAAGAATATACGTCATTTAGTGTATATGCGCGTACGTCAGCGTGTGTGTGTGTGTGTGCTGGAAATTTAACTGTGTAAATGTCGAATACGCAGCGCGGCTACGAGTAGGAAAGTCTTGCGAAAGTGTCACGCGTGAACGCGAGCCTGAGCCGTGATTTCTCAGCAATTCGATCTTGCAGAAGGTAAGGATAAAATTTATCTGACCTTCGCTTTGTCTACGTAATCAAAATTATTGCTTCCGTTTTTTTTTCATATCGTTTTACCTTTTTTTTATAATATTCGACACCGATCGTTCGATCTTTCGGTTTATTTTTTTATTAACATTAATTTATGTTAACATTTTTATGGTTGAAGTCATTATGGGTTTTTGGGGTTATTTCGACAGCTCGATCGGAATTCGTCTGATTTGATTGGAACAGAGTGATTTTTCAATTCCGTTCTGTTGGGAAAGAAAAGGATTTTTTCTTTTGAATGTTTTTGGGTTATTTTCATGAGAAATTATCAAAAGAGTTCTGTAGCCATTTTTAATCATTGGAAAAAAGAGTTACAGTCTATATATTTGCTATACATGGAATTGGGCATATATAGTTTATTTATAGTCCGAAGTGAAAAAATTATAGATAGTCTATACATTAACTGTATATTGAATCGGGCATATGTAGACTCTATATAATTTTTGGATATATTATTATATTAAAGAGAATTGTATATTATTATTATTTTTGGGATTATTATATTTATTTTTGGATTTTTAATTAGAAAGGGGGGGAGGGGGAGGAAACTCCGTGAACGACTTTGAAAGCGAATATCTCGCGACCGAACGGTTAAAATGAAAAGCTCTCGGATCATTTTAAGCCGCATTTGAGAAGCCCAATTAAAAAACACCCAACTCGATAGGGCGAGGCAAAAAAAATGTCAATTTCACTTTTTAATCCGCGGGAGGGGGGGGCCAAAAAATGTTTCAAACGTTTTTTCGTTATCATTTCCGTTTTTGGGTCATCGATCTACGTCCGTGTACCAAATTTCATCTCAATCGACACATAAATGAGAAAACGGAAGGTCCTCAATCGAAAATGGTTCCTTAATTTCCGCGGAACCCTTAAACTGTCCCCTCAAAGCGATAAGAACGTATCGACTATCGTTCCACCGCGCGAAGACGAAGGTTCGAAGGAGATGGATGAAAGGAGAAGAGCTCGCATCGTTCGGATCCTTAATCGATCAATTAAATAAGGTTACACGATCGATCAATGTTTTATTTACCCTAGTCGTGAAGTAGTTGATTATCACCTTCACTACTCTATCGTCTTCGTTATCCTCCATCGGTTTCATGCCCATCTTTCTCTTCCGCATCGAGCCGGTCTCTCGCTAGCGTCCGATCCAGACAATTTTACCGATGACATGGACAATTCGATTTCTTCCAATTACTTTTTTCTTTTTTCTTTCTTTTCTTTTCTTTCTAATTTTCTTTATGCCGGTTTCTTGCGATAATTTTTCTCAATTGTTTTCATGGCTTCAACTACGACGCACTTTGTCGAATACAATCTTGAAATTTTTCTATTTGTTATTGTTATTGTTATTATTATTATTATTATTATTTTTTTTTTGTATTCGTTGAGCCGACTTGATCTACTTTGCGAAAATAATTAACGACGATTAATTCCACGATTTTTCGTGAAAATCGACTCACTGATTCGCAGAATATTTTTTCGCACCGATCTTATCGACGTTTATCGACGATAAACCAGACGTAATCTATATCTTGTTACTCTTCACGTGTTTTCAGACTATCAAACGTAGACAATTAATTCTCCTTTCAATCACTAACAATTTAATTTAATTTTTTCAATGGTTTTCCATATCGAAATGCACTCTGGAGTTTTTTTTCCAGGCCGAACTTCGTGCGGTACGTAGAGATGTAATTCGGCCCTCGTACTATCGGCGACTGTGACATCGCTCGGTAACGACCTTATCGACCATGCTCGTGTACGAGATAAGGAAGTTCTTCGACCGTCGACCGGCGAGCCTAAAAAAAAATTCACTCGATATTCTCTTATCTATCTTTCCGTCCCACCTGTTGTATTATTTATTCACGAAAATTATTTTCCTTCTTGCCTTTAACGCCTCCTCCACGTTCGGACGACTCTCGGCAATCACTCGGTATCGAAACAAATTTTTTTCTCACAAAAAACAAACAACCAAAGAACGACGAAACGTTATTTCTTTTTCGTTTCGTCGTAAATAAATAATTTGTACCGATTTTCTTTCGCTATGGGCGATCTTCCGTGGATTCCACGAACGCGAGCATCGACGATCTTCGAGAAAGAAGTTTTTTAAACCACCGTGTCGTAATCGCGTCATTCGTGGAATGACGTTTCCGGTCACGATCTTCCAATGATGACACCGAAATTTTTTTCCAATCAACCCAAAATTACGACGTTTCCGTACGACGATAAAATACGATAAAAAATTTAACAAACGTGTGAAACACAGCAACGTCACTTTCACGTAACAAACAACAAAACTATCCTCCAAATTAACAACTCAACGGAAAATAACTTAACAAAAATAAGTGCAATAAATTTCTTGTAAAAAAATAAATACGAAACTTAAACGCTCTTCTTGCAAATATTAAGTTCACAATTAATCAACGATAAACAAAATATATTTCTCCGATAAGACAAAGTCGATTTAAAATCGCGAGAGCGTCATTGTTCGAAACGGTTGGCAGCTGAAGAGGTCGGAACGCGGCAAAATCTCGGTGACGACTGCAGATGCGAAGGCCCGAAGGTGTAGACGACGAAGAAAAAGAAATGTAGGGAAGGAAGGAGGAAGAACGTCGAAGTAAGCAAGCGACGTACGTGCAGGAGCACTCGGAGTCCTCGGAGGGTAACGAAACGAAGTCAAGGGATCCTTTAGGGTCGTGAATTTGCGACGGGGGGAGAGGAAGAAAGGGAGGGGAGGGAGGGAATGGCCTAAGGCGAGCCGTGTTTGTACCACCTTTGTGCCACGCCGAAAATGCAGCCTTCCCGGCTCAAATTCTCCCTTCTCGCTTCTTCCCGCCGCCCTTCCACGTGAATTAAGGCGAGGGGATGCAAGGTGGGGTGGTTTCTTTCGTTGGAATTTCTTTTCCCGCGTCCCGATCGTGGCTGCGCGTCGTTTAAGGCCGTCGAAACTAACGGTAGCCTCCGTTCGGTGGTTGAAACGGCGCTCGTGAAACCGTGACCGACGTCGGTTTTCGTACCCCCGTCGAGTCTCCCCCCACCAAGATCGTTCCCTTAAGGCAATGGGCTGCATCGCCCGGTGAGAAGGTGGCAGCGTTATAGGGGCTGGTTGCGGAGCGAGAGAGAAGGAGAGAAAGTTTGTAGTACGGCGTCTTGAGGTACATTGTTGAACCCTCGAAGACGGGGAAAAATGTTTTCGAGGGGTTCTCAATTGGGAACGATGTCGGGATGCGGCGAGAATGCAGTTACGGGGTGCATCTTTCGAGGAGTGGAGGGAAGGAATTTTTCTTTGTAGGATTGGTTCGCAATGGAGGAGATAGGAAATCGGGCGAGTGAAGAGAAGAGCGGGAATGACGGTTTTTGGGGATTATTTTTGGGATTGGATTTTTTGGAAGGTTAGGTTAGGTTAGGTATTATCGGTATTTTTTTAATTAGATTTTTTTTAAATTAGATTTAATTTTATAGACGGATAAAACCGTCGAAAGAATGGAAATCGTTTGTTATTGCTCGACGATTTCGAGACTGCAAAGGCTCCCTCTTTTTTCAAAACCAGTTGGCCATCCCCACCTGCGATGCACCCTCTTGGCGTTCCGTTGCGTTGCCTCTCAAAGTTCGCGCGTGTTTCAAATCCCAACCCCTCGGATTCGACGACGACATCGCGTCGTCGTTCTTCGGTCATCCCCGTCGGAGTCAACGCCATCTTCTCGACTCTTCGTTTGTCTTCGTTCGTGTTTTTTTTGCTCTAAAAAATTTTTTTTCTCGTCCTCGAGGTCGGTTTTTGTTTTTTGAAACGTTTGGAAATCATCGATCAAGGGATTTTGCAGGTCGTTCGTTCGCGACGAGGCGAGACGAGACTATTCTTCGTGAAAAGGGGTTGGTTCGAATTTTTCTCGGCTGCGTAACGGAATCCTGACGAGGATATGTAACGTACCTACGACGTTGGGAAAGTCGAAGATCAGCCGTTGAAAAACGGCGAACGAAAATGCGCGTCGTCGCGGCCTTAAAACTTCGTCGTTCTTAATTTGATTATTTTTTCTGTGTTTTTTATCGGGTTTCGTATCGTAAAGAGGAACCGTAGAGACTTGAAATTTAGCACAGCAATGGACTCCATTAAGCTCTATATTTCTTACGAGTTAACGATCGAAAAACTATTGATATGAGAATTAAGGGGGGAGAAGAAAATTAGGTACTGGAAATGTTTTTTTTTTTTCAAATTTTATGGAATACAAAAATATTTTATTTATTGTTTTATATAGCATATTTCAGAAGATATTTTTCAAAATAGGCGAAAATAGAGCATCCCCTTCTACCTCTCTTTATTTCTGACTATGCTGAACCTAAAATTTGAAGAAAATTAAATACCATAACGCCTTAATTTGAGTTTACAGAGAAATTATAACATATATTCTAGATCTCGTTAATTCCTCAAAATTAATTATCAAAAATATGGCACGTATACTTTCTTATTATTTGCGTCAATTCGATTACAACTTCGAACGCGTTCGAAACCTATTTGCAGTAATTTTTTCAGTATAGGGAATTTTAAAAGTGGTATTTTTTGGCCCTAAGAATTTTTCGAATAATATTTTTTTCCCTAGCCATCGATAGGTTTCGAGAAGCCTCATAGAAATAACGTTACAGTGTTCGGATGTTTCTATTATGTAAGACGCTATGGCGCAGCGTCTGCTCCTATTCTTCAGGACCAAGTGGGTGCCGATTAGGGGCTCGCGTCAGAACCTAATGCGGGTATGAAAAAAGAAGAAACGCACGAAAAAAAAAAGAAAAAAAGGAGGATCTCGGGGATGGCAGTTGGAACCGCAGGCACGTGCCGTTAGGAGATGACGTCGCCCCGAATAAAATCCTCGCCACGGCGCAACGTACAAATTCAACGTATATATTCTGTACAAACCCCCTTAATTTTCTCAACAGTTCAAAATCGTTGTTCCAACCCTTAAAACCACGCCCTGGATCATTTTGAGGTAATTTTCTCGTAAAGAAACTTATTTTTTAAAAACGCTTTTCGTTTCATGAATTTTCTAATGCATGTGAATAATTCCAATCGCACTTTTCATTGGTAACAATTGATTGAACAATGCTCGAAGTATGCTTGAGAATTTTTTTAATACGATCGCACAGGTGGATCGAAAATGGCGGATAGTCAAAGTTTGTGGAGGGTTTAATTGTTCTTTGGGCTAGTTTTTGATTTTAAAAAATAAGTAAGGCACGATATTTAACGTGAAAATGATGAACGTTTAATTATCGTGAGGATTGTTTTTCCGAGGAATATCGTATTGGAATATATTTTCACGAATATAAAGATGTAAGACGAAATATCAATGGAAGAAAGGAGCGGGGATGTGCATTTTTTCGATGAAAATGCATTTGAAATATATTTTCAAACAAATATTTATAATTTAATCATAGACTATAACAAATAAATATTATCTTACATTCCTACGATAATAATGAATAGTTTTGATGAATTATTGATTTACGATTGATATTTAGTAACAATTGCAATTAATTACAATTCAGGTTATTCAGGTTATTTCAAATTTATTTTTGTTGAATGAACGACAGTCCTTGGAATGAAAAGCATGGAATTAAGGGGCTGGCATACCTGGCCGAGAAAATTCGGAAAATGGCGGACACTAGAAACCAGCAAGAAGAAAACCATGACCGGCGGATATTCGAACGTTAGGCTAACGAATCTTTCTCGGAAAGCATTCAACAGGTAGTCAACCACCGCAGGACTGGATTACGTTGGAAAAAGCTTTTGGACGTATGTTTATAAGACTGCGACGTATTTACAATGCTATATCCGGCAATTGTATGCTTGTGCCTACATAATGCATTGCCCAATGGTTTTCGGGGACTGAGAACTGACCGGTGGACCGAGAAAGTGGTAATAAAAATGCACGAAAGCCGATTAGATTACGGTGGGCAATCTTTTTTTTCAATCTTTTTAGGGTTTCGTGGCAGTCTGGGAAACCTTATGGTTTTGATTAGGATTTCCGTAGGTTCGTGTGTATGTCACAATCCTCCCATTCTACCGTTTATTCACCCATCAACCCATCGCCGATCTTGTATCATAACAGCCTTAATTTGCATTTGAAAACGTCTTAAACTTAATCCAGTCTCTTCGCAACGTTTTGCTTCCTGATAGAGAAAGCCAAGATTGATAAAAATCGTTTTTTTTTCGTGCAATAAGAACGAGACTATTACGTCAAACTATTGTGTAATGGATGAAATTTTGATTAAAAACGAAAGAAAAAAAATTGACGAAGCACGTGACCGAAAGTTAAAACCAATTTGCCGCTCGTTAGGTTTCACCTGTGTATAGGAACGATATCGAATTGATCAAACGTCAGAGAATAAACGAACGTACGGCATGGAAGAGCACACGATAGTTAAATTCGATGTGGGTGCTATGCATATATATGGGGCACGTCGCGACGTTTCGCCCGACTGAAACTATTCTATCCCTTCGATATGGTCGATGATTTTTTTTTAGTATCTTTTCGGACCTCACTGATTTTTTTAAAGATTTTTTCGACCCTTCCTTCCCCTTCCCCAATCGTCCATTCTTTTTTTTTCAAGAGGTAACTGCAATTTCGCCAATTTAAAATTGGATGATATTTTTTTTTCTAGACACTTTATCGAAGTGGAAGATTTTTTTTTCATAGAATTTAAGGGTTCCGGTCGGGCGAAACGGGGCGATTCGCCCCATATACGGACAGATGTGTGTATAGCGACGTTCCGCTGCACCTGCTGCTGAACTGGTCCAGCGTTAATTACGCACTCTCTCGCTAGGGAACGTCAGCTCGCCCTCCCCTCTCCATGGCGCGTGTTTAATTAACACGAGCCAAGGGAATATTAGATCGTTGGTTCACGTTGGACGGTTTCGAGCTTCGTAACTCCGTAAAATGACGGCAGAGAGGGCTTCGGGGACCGCTAGAACTGTTCATCATTGTGACGATGGTACGTGTTAATTGTACGATACTGGAAGCGCGTTGAATTTGACAGTCTAAATTGACGTTATTTAATTGTAATTTGTCGGGGATTATGAAAAATATCGTATATCTATTGAATAATGAAAAAAATGCAGGCCAACTGCAATTATATGAAACCGGGAGATTTTTCTTTCAATTATTAGTGGAATTAATTCGAAATTCACAATTGAATTATAATAGTTTTGATATTTATAATAATTGTATCATCCATAATAATAATAATTATTATTATCATGTATATAATATATAATATATAATAATAATAATAATAATTAAAAATAATAATAATAATAATAATAATAATAATAATAATAATAATAATAATAATAATAATAATAATAATAATAATAATAATAATAATAATAATAATAATAATAATAATAATAATAATAATAATAATAATAATAATAATAATAATAATAATAATAATAATAATAATAATAATAATAATAATAATAATAATAATAATAATAATAATAATAATAATAATAATAATAATAATAATAATAATAATAATAATAATAGTTATCATTATTATTATGATTATTATTATTAGTGCTATTCTAATTAGAATTCGAATTTCATTCCGATGGGATGAAATAAGGAAAGTAAATAAGGAAACCATTATTAATTATTATAAAACAATTTTTTTACATTTCCACAATAATGATAAATAATTCGAATGAATAATTATTTCACTATCGATTCTAATTATTTAACAAGAATAATAGTTCACGATAATTCAGTAATGAAACTATTTCAAATACATTTTAATCTTTCATTAAATAAACGCCATGGAAATGCCCATCCCTGGTCTCAATTCCATCGCGTCATTGAATCTCCGAACTCATTCCAATCCCAATCGTCTTCACATCCCTTCCGGAAGCCCGAAAGCAAATCCCACACACCACCAGAAGTCTCGGAAGACGAGCAAAAAAAAAAGAAAAAGAAGAACAAACCCCAAAAAAAAACCAATTCAAGCCGGACCGGTTACGTGTCTTCATAAACCAGGGTCTCGTTGTGCAACGGCAGACTCACGTTCTGACTTAATCGATTACATTGCCCCAAGGGTCGACATTGTCATTGTAATTGCGGTAATTCGTACACGACTGCACGATCCACGGACGCGCGTGTACGCCGTCGACGCCGAGAGAACAAAATCCCATTGGGGGGATGAATTTTGTCGTTGAACGAATTTCGAGCGAAAGATTTGTATGCAACCCGGAAGAGGGAACGAAACGAAGGGACGAAGGACGAAGGTACAGTTCGGGGTTGCGAGAGTACGTCGACGATCGGCTCGCAACGAAGATCGTTGATGCGATAAAGATACGCAACGGTTGACGGCAATCGTGTGGATATACGTACGGTGACGTGTGCAAAGGGCACAGGTAGAAAAATAAGGTTCGCCGGTTTTCTTCGGCCGGACGATGACTTGTGCGTATAAATTATTCGACGCTTGTACGAGGACGCGGGGTGGATTGATAAATATCGGACTGAGCGTAAGATCGATGGGGGAATGAAGCAATAACACGGAAAAATTGACGACGGCTGGACGAAGGCTGGCTGGACGATATTAGGTGGACGTTGCTGTACGAGTCGACGAACGAATCGATCGAATTAGAGGACTGGAGACAACTTTCGGTACAGCTGAGTGGTTTTATTGTTAAAACGGTTGTTGATTAATCGATGAAAGAAAAAAAAGTACAGCTGTAGCGTTAAAAGAGTGATTGAGGATTGAATGTTATTTTTATTTGATTTTATCCCAGCGTAAAAAAATTATATATCTAAAAAATAAATATTAAATATTATATTATATTATGATTATTATTGTTAAGTTTTATTATACTATTAATTATTTTAAATATTAATATTGAATATAATATATCTAAAAATTATCTATATACAAACCATATATGGGCTTAATCATATTTACTCTATGTATAGGCTTCATATAGACTATACAATATATATAATTTATATACATAATATAATTAATTCAATAATTTATGTAATTAATATAAGATAATTTATATATGTGATAGATAATTTTTCACTATTTCTTTTACTTTTCTTTTTAGTTAATTAATGAATTATAAATCAAATGTAATTGTAAATTAATTATGTACAACTTAGTAAACGATCGTAGAATCTTTAATAACAATTCAAACGTTACAATAAAATTCAACGAACGTAAATCAACGTATTTAAGGGGATGAAAAATTGCAATAACCTTCGCGAAGAAAAATCGACGATCCAATTCGAAAAAAAGACCGATCGCTCGAGTCGCAAAAATTCCATTGGAAATCGATGATGCGCTCAAAGCGTGTGAATTCGATGGTTGATTATTCCGCCTACCTACGTAATATTTCCATGGCCCTTACGTACACAATCCGCCTATGGGGTGGTTCGCGCGTGTAAATACGTGGAACCCTCGCGATTTACCAATGTCCGACGAAACGGAGAGCCTCGTTCAGCCGGGGCGACCTATAGGTCGTTCCGTACCTCCTCGTCATTGTCATTTTAGTACGCGTACAAAGCTCGATCGTCTTTCACACGCTCCGAAAATTCGGACCGTGCAAAACGGGCGAATCGAGATGAACCACTGCGGATCTTACGCGCCACGAAAATCGGCCCGAAGGGTCGTCGTGGCCCATATGGGCGACCTCGGGATCGACGTATTTTCATTCTTACGCAAAGATTTCGGGGCGTATGAAAAATCAGGCTCGAGAGAGAAAAAAAACCGTAACGAAAGTTTATTTCCCGACAAGATTGTTGAAACGCGGATGAGACTCGAAAAATGATGGACCCTTGCGGAATCTGACGAATTTTAGGGAAGAATTTTTTGACGTGGTTTGGAAAGAAAATGAATGAAGAGAAATAGCGCTAAAAAAATCGAGCAAAAATATTGTGCGAGTTTGGAGAATAAATACGACGGATTAAATATCGATAAACCTGTGATGAGTATTCGATCGAAGGAAATGTATTTGAAATACTTTTAATTACTGAATGATCGCAGATTAAAATTTCCATCGAATATTGAGATCCATTTCCAATCGATAATTCATGAAAATGATTTTCAATTGAACAATTGCAGTTGTGTTAATAATTTTAATTGTATCGTGATAATCAATCATGTTTATTTCTCTGATTTACTTCTCTCAGTGAATTCTCTCGGTAATGATTTAATTCTGATAGGACATTGACGGTCGGAGCCATGCCGATTCGGGCATTTATCATCGAATCATTTCAATTCGATTTATCGACCTGTGTCGGAACATTAAATATTCGGAGCATCGATTCGCACCCTTAAATTTCGTCGAGCATAAAAAAACATTCAACGGTATCCGAATTATCCACGCCTAATTGATTATTTTTAAAAATTTTTTTTTAAACATAGGAAAGTGAGAAAAAAAAGGTACTACTTACAACTATTCTGTTTGGGGTGACATCCAGAGGTCTCGCGCCAAGAACTGGGGTAGCAGGGGCGCTACCCCTCCGACAAGCTTTCTCGTACGATGTATCTGCAATCAAAGAAAAAAAAACGTTATAAACTCTGCTTACATTTATTAGTGGCTAAATCGTGAATTATAAAAAATAAAAAACGATATATATATCCGTAACTATTCGTTACGTCGCGGTAGTTAAGGAGAAGCTCCGACATTTTTTTCCACTCCCCATTCTCACGCCCCATGAATGATGAACAGCGAGGACAAGGTAAAAAGTCAAACGTCTTTCACTGCAAAAAAAGAAAAAAGGTAAACAGAAAAAACGCACCCGGAACAGGCAACGTTCGGTTTGACCCTTGTAATTGGCGTAACAATTTTTTTTTACTGCAATGACAGTTATTTGGAAGCGTTTGATATTGTCGAAGACGTTTCAACCGTAAGAAAAGAGATGAAACGTGTCGTTGGAAACGCGAAAAGGGTGAAAAAAAGGGTTAAACTTGGTAGTAAACTCCAAAATCTTGGGGTGGAATTAATATTTTGAAAAACTGGCAACGGGCTGCTGTGTAGGCATCGAATGCGTAAATGCTGTGCGTTGTGAGCGTCGAATGAGGTTGAGAAAAGGGTGATTTAAGGTTCAAATGGATTATGTGAGCTTGAAAAGGACGATTTGAACTCGAGAAAGATAATGCGAACTTGAGAAGGACGATTTGAGCTTGGGAAGGACGATTTGAGCTTACAAAAAGCGATCGAAAATTGAGAACGACAATATGGGCTCGAAAAGGACGATGTGAGCTTGAAAATAACGATGTGAGCTAGAAAAAGACCATGTGAGCTTGAAAAGGACGTTTTGAGCTTAAAAAGAACGATGGAAAATTGCGAAGGGCAATATGAGCTTGAAAAGTAGAAGATATGAGCTTGAAAAGAACAATTAGACCTTGAAAAGTACATGTGAGCTTGAAAAAGATGATTTAAGCTTGGAAAGAACGTGTGACCTTCAAAAAAACGATATGAGCTTGAGAGGTCGGATCTATTTTGACTTATACAGGAGAACAATTTATTCAACATTAATTGTATCCAATTAATAACGTGATTAACGAACATTTTTCTTAACATTTCGAAGCGAAAAGACAACGAGAAGAAAAATCATCAGCAGGCTCATAACTCAAGGTAAAAGGTCTCAATGCAACGTGGTTTGTTGCATCGTGCGGTGCAAATAAAGCTCGTCGAAGGGTCAAAGGTGTCGCGGGAACGCGACCCGACGTTGCGACCTGATGCGCTTCGACGATAACGAGCCGGAAATTCAAGCCGAGAAACGTTACTACGTGCACGCGGCTGTCGATGCGCAATTAACGGCGGAAAATTGAAAGGTATCTCCCGTTACTGCGAGAACGAAGGGCGTTTCGGGATTGGGTCAAATTTCAGAAAGAAAAAAGATTTTTAAAGAATAATCAATAATTCCAATTTGGAAATCTTCCAACAATGAATATTAATTAATAAATGATTGTTAAATTTGTTAATTCATGAATTTATTTATATCAACGAGTACAAATCAATATAATTATTGATCTCACACCGAATATTTAACCCAAAAACCAGCTAGCATAAATAGATTCAATTATCAATCTCACATCGAATATTTACGGTTATTCAAGTTATTGTTTAATCAATCAATTAATTAATACCGACGAGCACAAATTAATACAATTATTAATCGCACATCGGTTATTTTACCGACAAATAAATATTAGTAGCCTTGAATAAAAAATAATAGGATATAAAATCTAATAAACGAGATATAAAAAATAATCTAAAGAACTTGAATAACCTAAATTCGTAAATTCATTGAATCATTCACATCGACGAGCGCAAATTAATTCAATCATTAATCTAACATCGAACATTTAGCCCAAAAACTAATCGTCCAGATTAGTCAAGAGGCGAATTCACTCCTTTTGATTATTTTCTTTTTCATTATTTCTCTCTTCGAATGAAATAAAAAATTATTCTCTCTCTCTCCTTTTTAGTTCGTCGACTCGTATGTGGGCTCATTGCTTAAATACCTGAATTCGCTCTCGACGCGCAAGAGTGTCTCGAGTTACCGTGGACCCTTCGCGCGTACATTCGCAGTAATTCATGCTTCTTTAACGCTCGTGTTCGGCCCGGTGCCTTATGCACTCGTGCCCACACGTACACTAACGCGCAAAAGTACGAATAATACAGAAATGCGCGCCATTGGCGCGTATTCCACCGCGCAAAAATATACGGAGGATTCTACGCCAAATCGGACGGTCAAAAAACTGACCGTTGTCGATTTATGTTTTCTCGTTGGCTTCCATTTGGCCCTGAAAATACCCTTGATTCCTTTCAGAATCTTGGGATCACCCTGAAACTCTTTAAATAAATAAAAACCAAATCGCCAGCAGTTTGACCATCCGATTTGACGCGGAATGTCTCATATTTTCGCATGTACGGGAGCATACGCGCACGGCAATCATATTTATGTACATACAAATGATCCGGCACCGGACGCGAAGCAACGTTTGCGTTTACCGTTACCCTCGAATTTATTCGAGTGCACTCCGTACTCGAACCTCGTATTATTACACGCCTTACTCGTGCCGGTGCGGCACTCGTACGCACTTCGCCGAGAAGTTAATGCGCATTGAACTAACAATAGACCAGTCGTACAATCGTCGTTAATGCTTGGTCCATGCCTCGACGAATCAAGACACTTTGCCACGTTACGACTGAGCCATTAAGGCCGGGCTATTAAGTGCGAGAACATTTTTTCGTACGAAATATATTTTTTCCTCGAATCGCAGGACGGAGAAATAATCAAAATATTTTCAGGCACGACGCGTTTTTTGGTTGTTTCATTGAATATTCGTGGACGAAACGGTGCAAACGTATTTTTGAAAACGATATTGAGGACTGAATCTAATTTGGATTTGTTGTTTTGTTAAAGAAAAAAATTTATGTGGGGGAAATTAATCAAGTTAATAATTTCTAATATGTTTTAATGAGTTTTTTAATTAATGCGTGCGGCGTGAAATGATTGAGACATTTCAGGTGTCGGAAAGAGTTAAGGAGGGATAGAAGATTTTTTACGCATCTATGGTAAGTATATTAGGGTGGTTGTTATTTGGATCATTTTCGGATTTTAGTTTGGGACTGAGAAAAACATAAATTTAAAGTTTATTTTGAACCTTCCAGTCCAATTTTGGACCTACTAAAATATCGGAGAGACTCCCTATATCCCAGTTATTGCCAAATCATTCGAATATATATTATTATAATTGTAATATACAATTATAAATGAATATAAGAATAAATGATAACATAAAAAATAGGTTTGACATTTTTTTTTCTTAACTACCACCTTAATAGTATATAATAACCATATGTATATATTATTAAAAAAATAATAATAATAACCATATTAGTAAATAACAACCACCCTAATAGTATATAAATCAAGGTTAAAAAAAAAAAAAAAAAAAAATGTCTCCTAAAATCCAGATCTGGACCAAAAAATTTAAATCCTCAAAACCATGGAAATAAAATCTTCGAATCATCCCAGAATCGGCAAATTCATCTACGACAGCAACGCCATTTTCTCAGGATGACCCTATATAAGCCCGATAAAATTTAGAAAACTGTGGGAACTGGTTTTCTCTGTTTACGTATCGAATCTATTGTCGTTGCGAGATCGTTTTCACGACGACGGATAGCTCCAGCTGTGCGTCAGCCCTTATGGGTTCGGCTTTCCCCGCACCGTCTCCAAAGTCACGTGTGTACGAGCTCTTCCCCGCGTAAGGGTGGCAAAAATAGGTCCCGGAATTGCCACACGGTTTGGGAGTTTGCGTTCGAGCCGCGCGCGAGCACGCTGCGTCTCAAATCCTCGTCTTTTCTTGTCGCGTTTTTTGTTATCTTAACGACACACGTTGGATGACAAACCATGGAAACCATGGAAAAGTTACGACCAGCGCGTGCGTGTGTTTCATCGAGAGTCCGGTACACGAAGCGGGTCCGTCTTGGCACCACACCGCAAGACATGAGTCTACGACGCACCTGGTTACACAGGTTTTGTGTTATTTCCCAAGAGATCTCCGCGGGGTTCTTCAAGGGTGTTCTTTTTTCCCCCTACATCGTCGGACAAGGACTACCGTCGTGCACGCAACTTTCGACAACGAATTTATATTACACAGATCCATCGATATACGGAAACCAAAATACAACGATGGGATAAATTAAATACCGGAAACTTTCAGTTTTCACGTGCTTTTTTCCAATAATTGTTGATAGATGAAATTATCATTTTAAGAATTATTAATAATATTATTGATATTGAGAGATAAATTGTTTTTTTCAAACATACCAATTATCTTTGATAATTCCAATAATTATCAATCGTGTTCTAAAACCAATAATAATAATAATAATAATGATCATCATATTAATAATAATATTATTATCATTAATAATAATAATATTATTATTATTACTATTATTAATGATAATAATATTATTATTATTATTATTATTATTATTATTGTTATTGATTTTTAAATTTGATAAGTAATCATTAGAATTATAATTAGAACGGTAATTGGTATACTGAGAAAAAATCTATTATTCGATTTTATCAATAATCATTGAAATTGTAATAATTTTTATAATAACGATAATTATTATAAAATAACATCATCATAATATAATAATATAATTGAATAATAATTGTCATTATTATTATAAAAGTTGTTGAATTATCAACAATTCCACAAATCAACAATTAAAATTAACGAACCAATTTTTTTTTCAACAATATTTCAATAATAACAATAACAATAATTATTATCGATACATTCTGTATTCTAATTTTTTTTTGCAACGTGTCAATTACCGTTGACACAATCAAAGTCGCTGACGCACCTGGCAACAAGCATTCTATAGATTCTACGGCCCATAATGAATCCTGGTTTTTTTTTATCCACAGCGAACAGGTCGTTCGAACGGTCATAGAGTGAACGAGTTGTGGAAGTTGCCGAGGTTTTCAAAGAAAAGGCAAAACCACACACTCAAGTCAAAGGCGAAGACACGCGAATGAACACGGAGAGATATTGCTACGTGGATGAATCGCGAGCTCGCGAAGACATTGAAGGCATTGAAGTAACTTCGGGACGGGAGACGTACTCGATGAATACAGGGAATACTCGTTTTCTCTAATGACGAGGAACTGCCTCGGTTGGATCGGACTGTATGGGTCGCACGCGCCTGGCTTACTGGTTTTTTGTTAATGACCACGTCCGAAAGAGTCCTGGAATCTACAATGAAGAATTCATACCAGCATTAGGGTTGGGGTGGTTCTTATTCGGGGCATTTTCGAATTTTTATCGAGCCGGGATTTTTTTTACATCAATTTATTTATGAAAAATAAGAATAAAATGTTTATCCAAATCACAGACATTTCTTTTGACAAATATTTTAAACTGGCGGATTTTGAAAAAAATTTGAGGTTCAAAAAAAAAAAAAAGTGGCTCAGTTGATGAAGAATGGTTCATATAGTAAGTACATAGACTATACTTAATTTTTTTTAAAGCCGCCGATTCTCCATTCGTTGCTTTCGCCAACTAATCCCAACGTTCCTAAATTCCATTTCTCCCTCCCGGACGCGTAAACAAAAGGAACGAAAATTCGTAACCTCGACGAATGACGAAAAATTCGACCATCTGGATCCACAGGTTTGTCTTCGAACCACCGAACAAACAACCCTTTTCTCGACCACAGCCGTCGATCAAGGAAAACCGCGGCGGAGAAACGTATGCAAACCGCGGCAATCGATGCCACAACGTCACCCCCTTAACGACGATCCGGTCATGCGCGTCGAACGTACGAACAATGAATAAATAAACAAATACTTCACGAACTAACTGAAATATTTATCTCTCAGTTGCATTAATAACGTCCGAAGGGCGAGTTGGAAAAGCAAACACAGCACGTGAAAAACCGGAACCGGAAGAAAACACAAACCGTTAATAAAAAATTCATAAACTTGTGGTCAGTTGATTCAACGTCGTAATAAATGAATAGAATTAATTTTTTCTCAACCGCCAGGGCATCGACGTAACCGAAAAAAGCCGGTCATGCGTTATTTTAGATTGACCGATAAATGTTACAATAAAACGTACGATAATGATATCAAAACGTACATACCGATAACGATAACCGTTGGAATTACGATTGGACTGTGAGAGAAAGAAACTTTTCAACGGTTGAAAATGATTGAGAACAGAAGGAGCGAAAAAAAAAAGAATTACGATGGTTCAATGATTGCAATGATGCACCGGGCAATTGCGCTGTGCTCAAAGGGTTGGAGAGGGTAGGAATGGGCAATGGTCACAAATCCATGAACGCAATGGTATGACAGAATGCCCGGAAGCGAGAATATGAAGTACCGGGGCAGGAGAACCACGCCTACACGAATCGGGGGGGAGGCTGTAAAAAGAAAGTAAAAGTATCGGTAATTGGATCTAACGACCTGTGGATTTTCAATTTTGCTCTCTCCTAATTGTCATGATTTCGCAGGGCTTTCTTTGTCCTACGTAGGTCCCCGGTAAAGTCTCTCTCTCTCTCTCTCCCTTCCTTTCTTGATTTCTGTGCTCGGGGTGCAGCAAAAAAAAAAGTAACGAGGGCAGCTGCGAGCATTGACGTAACACGAGCGAGTGGAAGAAGTAGAAATAAAGGTTCGGTAAAGCCCTGCAGAAAAGTGGGATCTTTGTCCGAGACGGTTGGTCGACGCACGAAGATTTTTTTTGGATAATCGACGCTGCATCAGGGATATTTTTTTAAACATAAAATAGTGGATTATTGTCAATATCAATTGACTGTTTACAAAATTATTTTGAATATCTGAATCTTGATTTAATCTGTATAATATTCATGGAGGTTTTGGGGGTGGATTTTGGGACTGAATTGACATTGCGACGGGACGGAATGAAATTAAATAAAACGGAATGTAAAGGTAATATAATATATGGGGCATTTCGTTCCAAAATCTTTCTTGCAAGAAATCGATATTTCGATTATTTTTGTTAAACAATCCGATATTTTTTTTCCAGAAAAATATAAATTTGATTAAAAAATGTCACCTGTTTGAGGGGAGGATGGTTAGAAATGGACAAGGACGTTCAAAATAGACTTGACATTTTTTTTCAATCGAGTTCCGAACGTCCCAAATAAAATTCGAGAATGACACAAATAACAACCACCCGAAATATATTTCTCTGCATAAAAAACCCACACATATATATATGAATTACAGATGTAAGGGCGTGTACGCAACCTACGACATACGATCGGCCAAACGAATCTCCAAAATTCGATGTTCCACTGTGATTTACATTATGGTTGCATTTTTTTGAGACCCCTAGCGGTTATTAATGAAACGTGCACAAGGTACGATTGAACGAGATTCGACGGAAAAATAACCCTTAAGGGCCGGCGGCTGTGCACCTCCCCCTGTGCGAAACATATCGTCATTCGAATTAATCGTTCTCGACCACTCCCCAAAAAACTCATTTCAATACAAACCTTCATTTTTTTTCCGTTTGGGTACTGTTTCGTTTTTTTCGTGACAACTTGATCCGGTGAAATCGATAGCGGGCCGAAAGCCGGTGGAGAATCATGTACTCGAAAAACGAAATGTCATTTATTAACCCTCGACTAGTTCAAGTGGTACCTCTTGAATTATTTTCTAAACGTATATATTTTAGCGATACATTTTATTTATACTCGCGTAGATTTTTTAGGATCCATTTCTAGCGATGATATTTCCAAAGCATAATAATAATAACAATAATAATAGTAATCATAATAATGATAATAATAATAATAATAATAATAATTATTATTATTATTATTATTATATATAATTATATAATTAATAAATAATAATAATAATAATAATATTATTATTATAGGAAATAATAATAATAATTATTATTATTATTATCATATATAATTATATATATAATAATAATAATAATTATTATTATTATTATTATTTATTACTGTTATAATTATAATTATAATTTTTTGTATTATCAGTATTATTATAATTATACACCTGTCAAAATTCGTGGCTGGTAGTTATAATAATAATAATTATTATTAGAATCATTATATACTATGTTCGATTGTTATATTAATTATATTATAATTACTATATTATTTAATTCAATAATTCTAATTTTTGCATACTTTTTATCAATGTCGGAAGCAAAGCCGTAATTTCAAAGTTTGAACCAAATACGAATTCCAGTGTCACAAGCGCACCCTTACGGCGATCGACGCAGATGAGTCGAAAAAACCCGACGCGCTCGAATCTCGTCGGTAGCTATATGCCGTACAGTTGAGTATACGATGATCGGTAGGGTAGAAATTTTGTTCACGGTTGTCGATAGAGGGGAGAGCGAGCGGGCAACCCCCGGGGCAACCCCTGAACTTCAGCACCCTTGAGAACGCGATTCTTCGTGCGGAAAACGAGGACACGGGGGAAAAAAACGACGACCGCGAGGGTACAAGGCCAGTCGGGTTCAAAAGTGCATATACCGCACCGGTGCACTCGCTGCTGCAGTTTTCAGAGAGGGCTTGAAGGAAGTGGCCCGTTAGCTCCTTCGTATCATACATTTTTTTCTTCATTGTTCTTACTCTCATCCGCGAATTTCTCAATTTTATACCGAAAAATATGACTGGAGAAAAAAATCCTTGACCTTACCGGAGGATGAATGCAACTTTGATGGAACGGATTAGTTCTTTATTGTCTCCGTGGCGATTGAATCGAAGGGTCGATCGTGGAAATCACTCATGGGTTTGTACAGTGATTTTTGGAATATTGAAATCTTTCAATCGCGGTTGATTATTAAAATATATATTCGCGATTAAATAATTTCGTGACTTTACACCTTTGGGCCTTACGATGCGGAAACGAATATTATCCACCCTTTTACCCACCCAGAGTCGATCAATGATCCGAATTATCAATGACACTCACAATTTTGACGAAACGAAAAGATTTATAAACAATAATTATTTCAATAATTAATTATTCATTAAGAAAAAAATGATTTATATACAACAATTATTTCATTTTGAAAAAGTGATTTGTATACCATGGTTATTTCAATGATTAATTATTTTATTTTGAAAAAATGATTCATATACAATAATTCAATATCCAATAATAATAATGATATTCAATATTATATAATTGAATCATATAATAATTTAATTTTATATACATTTTGAAAAAAAAATGTTACGTCATAAAATAAATACAAAGTGGCCGTTAAACGTCGTTGGAGTATGAAAATGACACGAATGACCCATGCACACGGTTTTAAGATTGATCGAGGCAGGATTAAATGGCGATCTTACTGTACTAAAATCCAAAGAACGCATGGCAGAGCTCCGTCACGAAACGACAATCACAACGCGAGAACATCTCGATTCGAACTAAAGTCCTTCGACGTTTCCACGATCGCGACGTAGTCGAAGGTGCAGCGACTCGATGACACCGGGAAATTCTCGTATCCCGTCGTTTATCCTGCTACAACTATTACTACCGCCATTGCCGCTGTCACTGACTGTTATCCCCTGCCAGTGGAATTTTTTAAACGTAGAATGGCCGAGGAATGCCAGAAAGAACTCGAGGAAACGTTCGACGGTTATCCCCCGTCGTTTATCCACATGGTAGTGACATCATTGCGTCTGATGACGACATTATTCGGCTATGCGTACGCGTTGCAATGCACACAGCGGTTGCGCGTACTCGTTAGAGAGGTTTTTATTTGGATTGGGTTCAAGTTTTCCTTGGGACGGCTTGAAATTAGATTCACGAAGGATAAATGAAAATTTTGAGCGTGTTTTGAACCTTCCGGTATGATTCTAATCATCCTCCTTAACCGGGTAGATTTTTCTTAACCTTCGAAACCCATCCGAGCCCTTAATGTTTACTGAAAATTCTGTAAACATTCTGAAACAGTCCATAAAAATTCTACTTCGCGATAAACAATAATTATTTCAATAATTATCAATTTTATCTTAAAAAAGTGATTTATTTACAATATTTATTTCAGTAATTAATTATTTCATTTTGGAAAAATTATTTATATACAATAAATAAAAATGTCTAGCCTATGTTGTACCTTCCAAAATAATTCTAATCATCTTCCTTCACCGGATAAATTTTTCCATTTGAATTGCATGCAATTTTCTACCTTTCGATAATGTGTGAAATTAATGGAGAAATAATCTAATCTTGAGTCTCAATCGACAGTTAATGTTTCAAATACAACTCTGGATAGTTTATGTATGACACATTTTATGAGTCGTGATGAATTTCGCACGGGATTTTTCTTGTCGCTGTTGGATTAGATTATTTTGCAACGATGTATGTTTTGCCGTGTCAGCGGGATATCTTTGATGTTGGACGGGTGGAATTATTTTGCGAGAATGAGAAATTCGATCCGGGAGTCCCTGGAAAATTGTTCGCCTTTCGTTTTTCCCCTATTTACATTCTCATATACTTTATACATTTTTTACAAAGCGGAGGGATATAATAGGAGTACAAAAGTCAGCGACAAGAATACTTTCGTCATTTGAAATTGATTATTATCAGGCTTATTTTGATCTCTCTCTCTCTCTCTCTCTCTCTCTTGGTATTCGTGATAATTGATCCGGAAATCTGGCTCATGTCCAGTGACAGCTGTGGCCGCCATCTTTAATTCAAGGAGAATTTGTTTTTATTAAATAACCCGAAATTCGAGAATTTTATTTCCTACAATTTCTATCTTTATACTCGCTAATGCGCTGGACTTGAAAATAAACGAGATAATACAATAATTCAATCTTATCTCCTTTTTCAGCCTTAAGTCGAAAAATATCGATCCTAGAGAAAAAATTACGGTTACAAAAACAAATTGAATACAAATACAATAATGCTGATAATAATCGATATCAAATGGCGTAACTATTATCGCCGCTGTCTCTTGGACTATCACATAAACGAAAGAACCCCAAAATATTCTATTCCAAGCCCAAAAAAAACCTCAGACTTCTCCACTTCTACAGAAAAATAAACAACGGATTAAAAAATTTCTCAATTAATTAAATTTCTCATCATCGACAGATTCGATCGCGACCGGAAGATCACCGAGCCTGGATCATCGATAAACATCAAAGTCAAAAGAACCTCCAGCCCGGCATCTGGACTCCTCCCCCCGCCCGCCCCCTTTTATCCCGTTTCGGATGGTCATTTGACGAGTTTGGGTGAACAAACGTTTAGCATTGTCGAGTACACGAGATGAGTACTTCGATAGTGGCTGTACCATTCGCCACGGTCCGTGCGATCCAACGAAGTGCCTTCTACATTGTACTACAAATCCCACATGCGCCCATTCCTATGGCGTTTTACGGGGGACCGTCACGACAAAAAAAAAAACCCTCGAGCGCATTCACTTCGTGCTTTGCATGAACGTCAACGTAAAAGAGGGCAACGCGAAACCTGCTGGTGCTGCCGCTGCTGCTGCTGCCGCTTTCACAACGTGTTTACACGAGTAGTCTTTGCGCAATTTTTCTTTGCTGCACGAGAGTTAACCGCTAAACTGGTACGGTTGTTCTTCACAAAAGTGATTCTCGCCCTTCTGCCATTCATGGAATTCACGCGTCATTAACCCCGTGGACTTTGGCGTCCGTGACAGCCACCTAAAATGCCTAAGCGCGAGTGCTGGCGAACGCGATTAAGGCGATACGGCTATGGGCGATGGGCAAGGTTGAGAACACGTTGGAAGGGTTGAATTTGTAACGCTTGTCAATGAACCAGGAAGCTTCCGGGAAGGTTTTATTCTTTTTTAATTTATCGCTTTATCATGGACTGACCCGGGACGAACCCGCGATTATTAGCACGCGCACGGGGGTTTCAATGTTAGGTACATTAGCGTCGCCCGTGCGAGAGATAAAAATGGGGACATGAGAAAAAAAAACGTAGAAAGGAAAAAACGTGTTGATAGAGAAGTGTATGAATTTATGATGAATTGAGTGATGAATTTATGATGAATTAATTTGGCGCTGAGTGGAAAAATTTACAATGTCTATGCATTGACTCTATATAGAATTAGGCATATATAGTCTATACATGAATTATATGCAGCCTATAGATCTAAATAATTTATATTAAAATATTTAATATTAATTTCATAATTTATATTTTAAAAAACGTGTTTTTAAATTCATTTTTTAGTTTTTTTATTTCATAATTTTTTGTTAATATTTTTGTTTGTTTCTTTTGTTTTCTCTTTTTATAGTTTTTCCCATTAAATTTAATTTTTGGATATATCATTATGTTATATCAACGAGATTTATATCATTATTATTTTTGGCATTATTATATTATTATTGTTTTTGGCATTATTATATTTATTTTTAGATTTTTTTTTTTTTTTAATTGGACACACAGACTATACATAAACTATATATGCCCTATTCCATATATAGTTAATATAAAACTTACAACAAATACCGTAAAAGAATTAATTAACGAAAAATTTACAAAATTTCATAAATTTTATAAATTATACATAAAATTTATAAATTCTGTCAAAAAATTGACAGTAATGTGAAAATGTTTTCCAGCTGCAAACTACACATAATCCACACGAATAGCTCAAAATTCGAGATGACAGTTGTCATTTTTGACACAAACAAGTGACTCATGCCTACAAATTCCGTGCGGATTAATATATATTTTCCAAATAAAAAACATATGCCCACTACTGTCAATCTTTGTACATCCTCTACATCTTCTTCCCCGCTTGCAGCCTCATCTCGCACCACCCCAAAAACCGTCTGGACCACTTTCTCTCTCCATTTCCGCCCGAAATTCCAGCTGCGTAATCGACTCCCGTCCTCGCCGCGGTCCAAATCCAAAAGCAATGATCTCTCGGGAATTTTCATCTCTCGCAAATCCCCTTCGCATCAATACCGGTATTCGGTAACGTTCCCATTGTACACCGTTGCATCTTTCACAACACCGTTGCACGGATGCTGCATTATAACGCGCGCTTACGATCGACCCACGGGACTCGTTTTTAAAGGACCCTCAGCTGCCCACGTGCGCGGTCCATAGAGTGACCGCGCGTTCGTTCGCGCGATCGGGCGTCATTCGTTCGAGCCCGCACCGCCCCATTGTCCGAAACTTATATTTATAGCCGAAGGATGACCGTACGAGATTTATACAGTCGCTTCGTGTTTCTCTCGTACGCGTACGAGAGCATTTGTTGTCGTTAGACGCCCGCGTTTTCGAGACGCGCCTTTGGCTCGTGTGCGGTCCATTGTGTCGTCGTTGTTGCAAACTCCGACATTAATGTCGATTTATACAACGTTTCTCGTTTTTACACTCGTACGGAAACATCAATGATACGGAGAGAGAATAATAATGATGATATTGAGGACGAGAATAAATATATGGACATGAATACGGGTGCGAAAACACGAGGATTTAATAGAAATTGCGAGCAACGAGAATCCCCATGGGGGTAGTTGTGAAGAGTGAGAAGATGGAAATAGAAAGGCATGTCAGCGTGACGGAGTTTGTACTTTACCGACGTATCACGTGACGGTAAAGGGATTTGTTTGGTATGAATTTTACAAGCGTGAAGTCACAGATTTTTGGATTAAAATATTGTGCTCTGTGTGTAAATAATGATAGGGCGAAACAGACGGAAACAGCAGCTTTGGAAGAATTTCGTTATCTCTGTATCGAATACGATCACTTGTGTAATTAAAATTATCAATTTTAGTTCATTACAATAAATGTGATCGTGTAAAAAATTATTTTTTTAAATAATTATAATTAATACATTTTGATTGTAGTTAGAATTATTGTAATTGTGATTGTAATAGAATCAATTCATTCGACTTGTCAGTGTAACTAGAAATATTCAAATCACATTTCGACAATTTATTTTGCACCATGTTACACTGTTTATTCCAATTAAAAACAGTCCTTAATCACGAGATCGTTATATCTCGAAGGGTTGAAGATTTCTCGATTGTTTTCGTTACAAATAATTTTTTTGGATGCATTACAGCACGACGTATCTCTACAATGTAGCCCCGGTGTGCTCGTACTCGTCGTCTCGGTCTCGTAAAACGAACGTTTTACCGTGCAATTTTCTTTACCGACCAAAAGACAGACCGGAATAAACCCTGCGAGCCCGGATTTTATAGTATTTTAAACGCGGACGTATTTAAAGTGCAAGCACATGAGCCGCGCATCCCACGAGGGTGCGGAACGGCTATGGTGTAATTTTTCAGGGCGTTGTCCCCGCGCGGTCTACGGGAACCCATGATGAGTTATTACGGCGTATGGAAACGTCAAAGGATTTCGGGGAAAAAAGAGCCGCCCTTTTTCTTTTCATTCGCGTTACCGCGTTATTTACATAATCCGCTGGTGTATATTACATACGTTTATTGTGCATTCAACGAACGTGAATTATTGCCGTCGCTGTATGGGAAATAAATTTTTACTCGTATTTGTTAGCCGTGTCTCATCGATTCACGACGGATATTCCAGGGGTGGGAAGGACGGAGGGACGAAGGTAAATACGAATTCGGGGTCGCAATATTTTGATCGGAAACGGAAATTATATCGTCATTTGTAATCGATGGAAAAAATAAGAGAAGAAGGGAATCACGAGCGGTTTTTATTTCCTTTTCTCTTACGCGATTCAAGAAGAATGAAAGAAAAGAAACAAACAATAGGTAAAACAATTATATTCTCATTCGTAATTGATGAAAAACAAAAATCACAACCATTTTTAATTTTATTTTCTCTTTCGCAATTGATGAAGATCCGAGTTAGAGAGAAATAACAAAATAGAGAATTATTATATTGTCATCTCCAATCTATGAATTTAAAAAAAAAAAAAAACGCAATCGTTTTCAATTTTTCCCCTCTTTTCCAATTAAAAAGGAGAAAAAGAAAAAAAAACGGAAAAAATTAGCCCATGATTTGTAATCTAAGAAAAAAAAATCCCAAGTATTGTCGATTTTTCTCTCTCTTTCGCAATTAAAGAAGATCAAAATAAAAATAAGTCTTGCCTATTACAGAATGCATTTCGACACTCGGCTGCACTTTGGTCACTCGGCCATGTAAAAAAAAATTCGGTTACGTTGGGGTCGTTGGGTTTGGATGGTTAAATTTGTAAAAATTATGGTTCGTGTCAAAGAACTCAACCACATTGCTTCATACAGCTCGTGGATTTCTCTCCCCCTCTCTTGTTGTGTTCAACGACGCGAATTGAACGAGTTCGAATCCCTCGCAGTCCAGCGATCATGAACATAAGTCTTTTTAACGCACAAATGTCATCGAAATTCGTCCGAGCCGTCAGTACGCATGTACTGATGGCTCATTACAATACGCGTTACGATGGACATGTCGATGTGGATGGAATTTTATTTTAATCGGCTCTCCACGACGTCCGAGAGACATTTTCGAACGCGTCCATTCTCACGTCGCTCGTTCGTCGATAGTTTTATCAAAACGCCAGGACGGAGAAATATATGGAAGCGAAATTCTATGGAATTTGACAGCCGGGCGTGTCATATTTTTTTTTCCCCTCGTTACATCGGAGACAATGTCGCTGCATCTGGGTGAGGTATGACAATTGCTAACTTTTGAACGAAGATTCTGATCGCTTTGAAATTTTTACAACGTATTCTTGGTATCATCACCTATCGTGTGAACCGGAGAAACAAAAATACAATGACACAAAAAAAATATAAAAAATAAAATACCGACGGAAAATTGAGTAAAAAAATGTTGAGTTTCGAATTTTTCTTATGATAATTTTTTCTTATGATATTGTTGGTTCACACAATTTGAGCCGCCATTTACGATGACACGTAAAGTAAACTCTAGTTACGCAGCGAACGAAATATCCTTCACAAAACCCTACATTAATTTATTTCTATAAATAAATTCGGCTTACTTCAAAGCATTTTTCTTTCACGGTGTCAATGCGACCATTGTCGAATTAATAAATTAAAAAAATGCTAATTTCCATCGACACAACTTGCGATTCAATCCCCCCCCCCCCCTGCGTGTCATCCCACCATTACCATTCGAAAAAAATAAAATGATAATAATCCAAAGTAAATGGAATTTATGCGCATCAACGAACAACGGATAGCTAAACGACGATATAACAGAAAAAATAGAAGGCACATACCTGAACCCAAAACGAGGTTACGTAATATACAGGGTGGCGCAAAATAACCGCCGCAACCGTGAATCATAAATGGCTGAGGTCATTCTACATCGAAAAAAAAATAACGGGCGATTTTCTTTTCTTCGCTTTGCTTCGAGGTTATAACAGTTTCAAATGATTTTTTTCTTCCATTTTCGTTAATAATTTTTTAAACATCAACTTCTCCGAAAAAATATGTCAATTAGTTTTGTAGAGAATTAATTAGCCTGAAATATTGAGGAGATAAAAATTCTCCTCTACAACGTATTTCTGTCAATAAAACGACATCGAAATAAACAAAAAATCGTGATTGATAATAAATCGCAGAAAAATCGTTACCGTATAGAAAAAAATGTTCGGCCGTGTTCGAAGGATCATGAATTCTTCTTCCAATAAGAAAAAAATTAAAGCAAACCGTAAGCAAAATTATAAAAACCGTTGTAATTCCCAAACGAAAGGAAAATTAAAAAATCATCCCTTAATTGTCTTCGACTCGTAATGACCACGGTTACGCGTTGTTTTAGTTTGCGACGGTTATTTTGAGACACCCGGTATACGGGAACGTGCAGCCTGTCGATAGATCATCTTCTTCGTACGATGAATAATCGATTTCACCGCTGCGGCTTTGCGGGGCCCAATTTAGAAGGGGGGGCAGTCTTGCGAGGCCACACACACGCATATACACGCATATACACGCATATACACACACACAAATACACGCACGCACGTCCACCACTCGTCGGGCGAGCGTGAAATCGCGATGGAATAATACGACGACGAATATAACCACACGGGTTCAAAGTTTTCTCTTCTCTATGTTTTCTTTTCACTTCCTGTTCGCTTTATATCTGTATATATAAATAACATTTAGATATTACCGTGACTACCGGAATACCTGCATAATATTTGTTCTAACGAAATGGCTTATCGGTTCGAACATGTGTGCCACACAGCTACCTACTTCGAATCGCTATTACAAAGCCTTAAACGTTGCGTATTTAAAGCTTTACTGCCGTTTTTGTGATTTCGAATAATTGCACAATCGCTGTAAGACGGTTAACGCTTTCTTTTATTTTTTATTCCAGTTACAATTGATGTGAATTAATTTTGTGTTTCTATTTTATGAGTATGTTGTTATTTTAAATTAAATTCATGTCCTATATTTTACATGATCAATATATAAATATGATAATAAATAATTTTGCAGGCCCAAGTTATCCGTATTCCTCATTTACCCGAAAAATATAACAATTAAGAAAAAAGAAGTTCATCATACAACGCTGCAGCGTCGCAATGATTTCGCAGAGCCGCGATGCAATTGGCAACGAGCGTAACGCAGTCTGCATTGCATCGCGGACGTCATTGTGCGGAAGACCGGTCGCGTTACGCAAGGAGCGTGGGAGCGGCGTTACCGTAATTCGACTTGCACGATGGTGCGTTTATGTAGGTGAGTAGGAAATAAGCACCTATCCGCAGGAACCCACTGCGAGCTCGTTGCGTTCAACCGAACACGTCTGTTTAATCCGCGTAGGGCAATCGCGTACCTTCATCCAGCTCTACCGCCTTCAGCCAGCGTGCGAGTGTATAATCACATTTTGATTGAGATTAATCCGAGTGTTTTAAAAATATTTCATTTTTGTATCCGTAAATCATCGGATCAAATTATTATGCGAATAAAATGTCCATTAAAACCGACTCCTGCTTAGGAAAAGAAAGAGAAGATAGAGAAATAAATTAATCGAAATAAGAATTATCATTTTGTCTTTGGCTCGTGAGATAGAAATATTTCATTGAAAAATTTATCGAAAGCCAGCTTCGTGTAGTTCCAATAAAGATAAATGAAAATGAGAATTTTTTCTCTTTCGATGTGTGGGTGAGACCATCGTTAAATAAATTTTTTTTAAATTTTAATTCTAGTTAATATATTTTTTTAATTAATATTATTCCTTATCAATATTATTTTTTATTAAGATTATTTCTTAATAATATTATTTCTTATTAATATTATTTCCTACTAATATTATTTCGTATTAATATTGTTTCTTAACAAAAACAATAATAAAGTGCTTAATGTTATTGCTTATCGATAATATTCATTATTAATATTATTTCTTATTAATATTATTTCTCATTAATATTTTTTCTTATTAATATTATTTCTTACTAATATTATTTCTTATTAATATTATTTCTCATTAATATTTTTTCTTATTAATATTATTTCTTACTAATATTATTTCTTATTAATATTATTACTTACTAATATTATTTCTTATTAATATTATTTATCATTAAAATTTTTTCTTATTAATATTATTACTCGCTAATATCATTTCTTAATAACGTTATTTCTTACTAATATTAATTCTTATCAATATTAATTTTAGTTAATACCAAAATATTTTTAAACTGACCTAGCTATCATAATGCTCGGACTAGCTATAATTTTGATCGATGGAAGAACTCGACCTTCAATGGCGCAAGAAAAGATACTGAAGCATCGTGGAAACATTGAAAATAAACGTCAATGATTGTGACGTAAGCCGAGATGGGCGTTCGATGACGAAGCGGAAGGGTTGGAAAAACCGCGGAGACGAGAATTCGCGCGAATGCATAATAGCGGACACATGAACGCTGCTACATTTGTTCGCATATGGAAAATGTGTGTTTTGATGTAACAAACGTAACATTTCGCGGATGACAACTGTGCAACAGTGCGGACAATTTCGAGGCCGCCTTTGTAATGCCGACAATGCGTCGTGTCTTATCACGACCTCGTGTGTGTCGTGAAATGATTTGATTGCCGCTTTCAAGCGTGTGCACCAAACTCGCTCAATGTAAAAATGCATCTACTAAATCACTTACCAATTATAAAATGAAAGAAAAATGGCAAAATGTATGTTTAAAGTCAGTAATTTTAAATTGTATTTTTTTACAGTTCATTTTTAATATTTCTAATTATTCGTAATGATGGAATCTGTCAGATATTACCTATAAATAAACTACTTCAATCATTCGCCACCATAAAATGAATTTTCATGTACCAGAAAATATTTTAGTTCCAGGACAAACAAAATTCGTTCTCACCAACCCAATTATAAAAATATTCCAATCATTAATAAGTAAAAAAAAAATCCAAAACAAAACAACACCCTTCAAAAAAACGTTCTCCTCGTTCCAGAATTAATTGGCTTGTCAACGACTTTTCCAAACATTATTTTCGTGTGACTTTCCTCACCAAAATAAAACCAAAAAAAAAAAAAAAAAATGTCGCAGCTGTTTTTATTAACGTCTTTTTCACGATAGACATTTTTCGTCGTTGTTTCCGTTGTCTATTCACAAATTGTAATAATTTGTCACAGTTATGCTGTCAAAAAAAAAAAAAAAATGATACAATCTATCTGTAACAGGGGTCGGCAGGTCTTCCCTAACCCAACTAGTTAGGTTTTTTCTTCACTACCTGCCCCACAGGGCGAAAGCTTACCTTTCCATTTGTGAAAATTCGTCGCAGTGTCGCCGTGGCTTAACGCTCGTCGTGTGTTACTTCGAGTTAATTGAAACCCAGATGGTCGATCGGCAACGAAGGGGGTCGTACGTGTTTTTCGCGCCGGAAGCCGTACTTTCGGCCGGAAAAGAATATTTCGTAACGGATCAGGAGTCACGGTTAATTCGAGCGAGAAACTAACAGCCTCGACGGCGAAATACGTCTATCCTCTTTTTTTTTTCTCGACGATTCTAGTTTATCAGCGATTCGTTTTGCCCGTCCGTCATTATCTACAATGATATTAATTTGAGCCTCGAGCTGTCCGCGAGCGGTTGCTGACTGTGATGATAACGCTAGCACCATAACTTGCCGAGGATTCTTCGAAGTTTCGAGCGTTTCTGATTGTATCATCCGGGTCTAATCGACTGCGTTTTTGTGGAATGTTCGATGTTAGTTTGATTCGCTGATGAAAAGAAAAGACGTAGTTGATAAGAGAATATTATTTAAAAAAAGATGAGTTCAATATTTTTCATTTAGGGCTTACATTTTGTTTATTGTTTCTCTATTTTTTTGAATATATAACAGAATTATTTTTATGAAACTTTTGAGAATATGAAAGAGCAACGTTTGAACAATATTTTATGGAATATTCTCGGGACTGTATAATTTTACAGTTAATATTATAGTAAGATACTATGAAAAGAAATGAGTGAAATATTTTTTATTTAGGTCTAACATGCCCTCTATTTTTTCTCTATTTATTTCAATATATAAAATAATTATTATTTTGATGAAACTTTTAGGAACATAAAAGAGCAACGTTTGAACAATATTTTATAGAATTTTCTCTGGACCGTACCATTTTATCCCTCCAAAGCCCACGTCTAGAACTAAAAATAAAGTTTATAAAGTTCATGTCAGGTTTGACGATAAATTCGTTCACTGAATAATGGATCAGACGACAGCCCCGATTTATCCATCCATGGAATTATCTCGAAATGTTATCGAATCATTTTCCAAGCTCGAATAATTATTTCACACGTGCTATCACGATTTCCTGAAATTTTGGAGCATTTACCCACGTTGGTAATCAACGTATTCATTTATTTTTAACTTGCACGTCCGTTGCAATTACTCGAGATGTTGGGAAAGATCGTGGACCGAAAATTCGATCGAAATGTCTCATCGCGTCTCAACGTTTCGACCCCTGTCGCGATAACGGCGAAGCTTCTTCGGAAATGTGGAAACTAAAATCGATTCCAAGCGCTTAGCAACGGCAATGAATTCACTGAATAATTTCTCGTACGATTAGAGATCGCAATATGAGATTTCGACTGAAAATAACGAAATCCGCTTCGTTGTATCTCAGTGTAATTTTCGTGGTTCGAAGACAAAACCGAATAAGTCAACTTTTGCTATCTTATATGCGTAAAAGTTTGAATAAAATAATTTATCCATTCTATTTTTTTTTAAATTAGAGAAAAACAAACGTAGATTTGTTATATTTTAAAAACTCGTTCTATGGACTTTATTCTCTTTATTAATTTATCTCTTATTTTTATATTAAACTATCCACTATATAATTTTCTATTTATGAACATATTTTAAAGTTTCTTCCTTTCCAACTGAATAAAATACAACGCGAAATATTTTTTTCCCAGTATAAATTATAAATAATTGCGATTCCAAACGAAAAAATGGCCAAAGTGCAAAATACGAAAGTTTATTTGTATTTTAATACCGCAACCGAACTTTCGCTAACAAAAGCTCGAAGTAGAATCGTTGCTTTCGCCACTAATCGCACGTTATTTCAGACCGATCTCATTCGCGGTGTCGCCGCGACAGCTGACGAACGGTTGCGAAACTAACGCGAGGTCTTCTTTTATATATTTGTTATTTTTATTTTTCTCACGACGGCAATGAAGAAGAATAAAACGCAGTTTGCGGCAAGCCGCGAGCCGGCTGCTCGTGCGACATAAGGCTATCGTTCTGCATACCGAATGCATCTCGTTTTTCACCATATAGACCATGAGACCGAGTACTGTTGGGATATTTGCAGCCGCAAACGGAAATTCTTAAATTACGATCAGCGGCGAATGATTTTGTATTTAAATGAATTGTGGAAATTCGAGTGACGACAAAATTGTTGAATGCTTTTTTTTCCAGTCCTATATCTTTTTTTTTTTAAGGTATTGCGAAGGAAAAAATAGTCATTGCGGACAGCTAAGTACTTACACTATTGAGAATCAAGAGAAACAAATTACATCGGCTTTGATTCGGGAGCCAGGGTTGGATATTTCAGTGGAAAGAACTATATTACGTCAGACGTATATTTATCGAAACATTAAATGTTCGAACTTTAATAAAATAAATATTTTGAAAAGCCCATTATCAATAAATTGTAATTATGATGAAGATTGTGGTGAAAAAAAAGGTAGGTCTGACGAAAATCTTAATTATGACGATAATGTCGATTCTGACGAGAATGTTAATAACGAAAAAAAATGTTAATTCTGACGAAAATATTAATTGTCAGGAAAATATTAATATTCTGACGAAAATATTAATTTTGACGAAAATTTTAATTCTGACGAAAATATTAATCCTGACGAAAATATTAATAAGGGAAAAAAATGTTAATTCCGAAAATATTAATTCTGACGATCGTTCTACGATCGTACGTCGTCGATCGTCGGCATATTTTTTCCTCTCCAACCTCTGAACCCAAAATTTATCGGTCCATAAATGATACTCCAGCCTCATTCAAAGGGCTCGAATAGTTTACTCGCCATAGGTACTTCCTGTATACGCGGGTAATGGTCCTGCCGGCATGTGCTGTCACGTCTGTGGTACCCACAAGTAGCCCAAGCCTTTGGAGTACACGCGAACGAGTTTGCTCCGACAATCCTCCAGGCTGCTGCTGCTGCTGTTGCTGCTGCTGCTTCGGATGCTGCGGATGCTGGGCGCGCTCAGTTCTCGCTTTGTGTATTTCCGATCGGTCGTACCGATTCGAGAACTCTCACTCGCTCTGTGCGCGAGTACTCGAGTACTCGAGATCCTTTGTTACGAAATCCCCGAAGCGTCGCTCGCTCGAGGAATAGCCCGTAAAACGAATGTGGCGCCCGATAATAAATTCACGAAGAAGTAGCCTACCGCGATTTCAATGAGCCCTCGAGGCCGCGATTGTGCATTTCGTTGCAACTACCGCGTCTGGCAATGTACTGGCCAATTTGCGATCGAAATTGAGCCGCGCGTGTGTGCGAATGTGTGTGTTTGTGAGTATTAGGACGCCCCTTAATACGGTCATTTTGGATTTGCAGTACGCCTGACCTTTGGCACGCTTCGGGGTGTAGAGAAAAAAATTTGGGTGGCATAGAAGACTTTTGGGATATCATTAAGGGATAACACGAAGGAATTTAAATTTATCTTTTGAATAATATTGGATTTATCGATTATTTCAATTTTAATTTGTTTTGAAGGTTGTTTTCGGTTTGAAATTATTAAACTTCGCTAATAGAACACGTGGGCGATTGACTGTAGATAAATTATATGGATAGAGGGGATAAATTAAGGGGTCTGACCATCGAGACTTTTTAAAAAATCGCGTTATTCTAAAAAAAAAATCTGCAACCTCGAAAATGAATTTATTAATTTTCAAACACATGGCACACATGGCAGGCTGATCGTTTATGAGTTGAATTAAGGGGGTTGACCACCGAGACTGCTCGAAAAATAAAATTATTCAAAAAAAAAATCTGTAAACTCGAAAATATGAGATTAATTTAATTGGAAGTTAAAAAGATGGTCGATAATTCTATAATTCATAAGTCTGCACTTAAGGTGGTATCCTCGGTACTGCGATAATCGAAAATATGACGAGATCGACCTCACGTAGTACTCGGATTCAACAACGTCGCGTGTTATGATGTCGAGTAAAAGGAGATAAAACATTTGAATCAACGCGCTCCGTCATATTCAGTCATATTGCTTGAAAAATGTCACGATCTAACCTTTCCCGCAACGTTGCCATGTCTACCGAATCGCGACCGACTCCCGATATAAACAATATTTTTCCGTAGTTCATTCGCTCATTATTATCATCATACTCTCCCGAATCTGTACTTCCAAGCGCCCAAAATGTTCTCCGAATATTAAACTTACATTCTATCCTTTATTTATTAACATTCTAACGTCACCTTTCGCATTATATCAAATTAAAAGGACAAAACGCGTGATTTTCCACAAGACTCCGAGTTTAAACGAGTGAAAATAAAAGTGTCGATATATTTTTTCTCGCGTTTTGTAAAGCCATGAAAATTTAACTGAATGTTTTTCTCATCAATACTCGAAGCTACGTCAAGTTTTGATGAAAATCTAAACGATAATTCTCCAAACAAGGATATTACAGCGATAAACTGCGAGGAAAAAAAAACGCAACACGAATCTCGTGAGATCATTGAAGCTGCAACGTACAAGAAAATCTGTGCCAATACGAACCAACGTAGGTACGAATGGCAAAGTGGGCCATTCAGGCTATTGTGTCAAGCCCCAGTCGCTCTACCGGATATGCTACAACACGCCACAAGCGCGTGTACTGCATTTCTAGAGTACATCCTTCAGCTTTCCCTGCGTCGACTGTTAACCGCGTGTTGCATGAATTCTCCGTTCGGTTGTTTTTTCTTCTCATTCTTTTTTTTATTTAATTTTTCTCGGTGCTTCGCGAGATTCTCGGCAACCATCTGGAATCGGTGGCGCGACGGGAAATTAGTTGAAATTACGGTGTAAAATCCGGAGAAAGAAATAATAAAGGTCGACGATTTAATCGTAAAATCCGGATCTAGGATGAATTTTTTTTTCTTTTGAATGGTAATAATTTTGATGGACGTTTGGACGGAGAGATTGCGTTGGTTAGGTGGATTGGAAGCTGCGCTGGTTTCTGGTACGTTCTGTATTTTGCGAACACTTTTGAAGCGAGGTCGAAACGATAGGACGAGAATTTAACGATCGTTGCGGTAAATCCGAATCGAGATAGAGGAATTATCGATGGTTGAAATTACTGCGCTGATAATCAGACGGTTCGATCTCGAAGTTTCTCAACTCGTTACGATTGTCCAACTTTTATAATGCAATCGTTCGATATCGTGGGCGATTTTTTTGTGATATAGTTCGTTTTTTTTTGTTTTTTAAAATGATTTTGATTGAAATTATTATTCACGTTGCATTGATTTAAAACTTGCGGATTATCCCGAATATTCAATGTTCCGGAAGCTCCATAAATCGAATTAAAAACGTAGCGTAGACATTTTAATTCGATTTATCGACCTGTGTCGTAACATCGAACATTCGGAACTTCGATTCGCACCCAATTTCAATCTTTTCCATTCGCGATCATTCACATAATTCAACGGAAATAAAATAGAAAGCGTCATCCACGATTCTATCGAAATTAATTAAAAAATAAATAACGTATCAAATTAATTCACAAGAGCGCGAAATCCACGAGTGTCGATTGAAGGATGTGAAATGTTGTTATTAAACGTCCAGAGCGAAATTTTCATCGGGGGAAAAAAAAAAATAAATTTATCTTCAATCTTGGTCGTTAAGTTCGCTCCAGTAACGTCGGATTATCTCGATAATTGAGGAGTAATTAGAGCGTCGCGATGCACTCACACACATAAGCAATCACAAACACACATCGCTCCCTTCTGCAAGCATTTCCGAAGCTCGTCGGGTTCTCGTTAAGTCGACGTGGCCCGAACGAACCGAGAAAACGTCGGAAAGATCCACCACAATCACTCAAGATCGGCCATAATTTTCTTGAATATCCCTCGACACGGTGAAACGTCGTCGCAGGTGCCAGACAACGCGGGCGGACGATAATGCAGCTGCAAGTGCGAGCATTCGTGCGACCGCGCGTGCCTCGTACGCTCTCGACGCGTGTCTACAGTCTCCCCTCGTAATTTCGTAAATTTATTATATTAATTCAACGACATCAAGGCTAGACTACGGTCACGGAGGAAAAAAACAGCGGCAAAATTGCCCCTTATTGTATTTAATTTTGGTTTCTTTTCTTTTTAAACTTTTTCAATTTTTTTAATTTTATACCAAAATATAAAAAATAATTTTTTTTTATTGAATAAGAATGAAAGGTTGTTTTTTAATCGATTATAATTATTTTTTTTGTTGTAACAGTGTTAGACGGAGCCCAGTCGTTGGAAAAAAATTCAAACAGAAAATGAAACTCGAAAGAACGAAAAAATAATTGTTTATTTATATTTTTTGACGCAGCCTAATATAAGATTGCCTATATATGATCATTATGATGAACAGAAACGCATATATGTTTGTACTGAAACGTAATTTCCGAATGCACGGCGTAGCTGCGCAATTTATTTACACAGACGTGTCCGGCCATCGAACTGTGCGTTGCGGGAGGGCGAGATTATGCATGCAAGCATATATTATGTACGAGAGTTTATTCGAGCACGCCGTAGTCGGTGAGATCATCGACACGGATCCTAACGACGTGATTTCTCCGCGAATCCATTTATATCTCTCAATCTCCGCTCGCTGAGTATCTATTCAGGACGAAATCCATCGCTTCACAAATATTCTATTCCATCTACGTCACTCACAAAATTAATTCTAAACTCTTCGTTAGTTATTTTAGATAAAATTTTCGTTCTAATTCTCATCGTCTTTCTAGAGGACTCCTAAGCTGCTCTCCGCAATCCGAAAAATATAATGAAGAAATTATTCGATCTCATTTTTTTTACAATTTTTCTCTTCCATACATTTTTTTTGTCGTCCAATTTTTTCGTTATCGCATAAAATTTAATTGCCCTGAAACTAAAATAGCGTAACGAAAAATGACTCGATCTAATTTTTTTCACAATCCTTCTCTTCCATGGGTATTTTTTTTGTCGCCCAATTTTTTCGTTATCGCATAAAATTCAATTACGTTAAAACTAAAATAACGTGAATGAGAAATGAATCGTTCCAATTTTTTTCACAATTTTTCTCTTCCATAGATTTTTGTTTGACGTCCAATTTTTTCGTTATCGCATAGAATCCAATTGCGCTAGAACTAAAATAGCGTATGTATATATTTTTTCGGCGATAAAGAGCAGTTCGGCGGATAGAATTCAAGCCGAGACGTCGACTGTATTGCGAATGAGGATCGGGTATCACCAATTGTCGCTAATTAAGAATTAATTGACTCCTAGCCGGGTCAAAGCTCCGACGACGGTGTATTTCTGTACCCTCGCCTCCCCCCCTCCCTCTCCCGTCTGCCCACCCCACGCCGCGGGATAAGAGACGTTCGGATAGCGATAAATTCGTTCGATGCAGTGGAACATTAATTCGCGATATTAGCTAGCACGGATATTCATACGCTGGTGTGCGCTAGACCATGGAATGGAAAATCGAATGGAAAATATCCGGATCCGTGGCCAACGACATTAACAGCAGTCTCATTCGATACGAAGAAGCGCAGGATGCTATTAAATAAGGTAAGATTGCATTTATAATAAATACCGCGCGGCGCGCCCGACCGCCAACGTCAAAGCCATTTTTTCACGATTTACTTTTTTGAACCTTGTGAAAGTTCTAACTTTTGAACGAAGATTCATATGGCTTTGAAATTTTTACAACGTATTCTTAGTATCATCACCTATCGTGTGAACCACGGAAACAAAAATTTCAATGACACAAAAAAAATATAAAAAATAAAATACCGACTAAAAATTGAGTAAAAAAGTTTTAAGTTTCGAATTTTTATTATAATAATTTATCCGGGTTGTTTTCCGGGATTTCGATCTTTCGGGACATCAACGGTCGGAGCCGTGGCCGATTCGGAGCATTCATCTTCGTAGCATTTCAATTCGATTTATCGACCTGTGTCGGAACATATTCGGTCGATCCGCATCCGGCGCGGTGGCAAGCGAGAACAAGACGAAGAGAAAAGAAGAGGGAAAAAGGATAAAATGTGAGATATGACCTCTATGAAGACGGCTAAAAGGCGGGTGTATCGCGGATGGAATAAGATAAATAAATGAAGCTACGCGAAGCGCCTCTTTCACGGTCCATGAACCATATCCACGTTAATCCGTGCTAACGTTCGCCCCGGTTTGCGCCCTCATCTGCTGCGCATCTGTCTTCGTATTAATTCTCACGTATACGTGTGTCTTGTGTATGATAGATGATTCATACGTTACGAAGATGATAATGATAATGAGTATTTTATTAATCCCACCGTAATTAATCAAACGTTCGCCGATGTGAAAAGACGTATTCAAAATTTAACTCAGCTCTACTCCAGCGATATGAATAGAATAAAATTGATTTCTCTTCTTGAGAGCTTCAGAATGAAAAAAGCAAGTGACAGAAAGCTTTCGAGATTGATTGATCGATTTTTAGTGCAACATCGAGACGTCGATTTAGTATGTCGATCGAGACTGAATTAATCAATGAATTATCGATTTTTGGAGCATCGAAAAATGTCGCCTTAACGTAAATGGAAATTACTTAGCTGAACACTGGATTGTATTTTTTTCTTTCGGACCAGGATAGACTCACCTGCAACAAAAAAGAAACAAAATTATCAGTACAAGCTCCTAGTTCAAATATATTTTTGTTACTTGGAGGCAAAACCGTCCGTTAAAAATAAAAATTCTCCGAGAAATTTATTCAGACAAAATTCGAGTTTTCTCAGAGAAAAAACGATTGTGAACAAACTATCCGTCCAAAGTCGCTAAAAAAATTACAGAACATGTTTCGAACATTCCAGATGATGTACGAAAAGTTCATTCATAAGAAACAAAATGGCGACATGTTAAAAAAAATTCATCAATAGATGAAAATGAAAACCAAAACCGCCGGTCGTCGTTTCTTCGACCGGCGAATTCCACCCCATTGCGACGATGAAGGGTTGAAAAAAAAGCAATACCGACAATTTCCGCTCGTTTTCCATTCTATCAATTAACGGTATTGCATAAGCATTTCCAAGATAAATATTATTCTCCCCAGACGGCTGGAATTGATATTTCTGTCTTCATCCCTTCGTCGCTCTTATTCTCGGACGACGTAGATAAATATAAATCTTGGTCAAACCTCAATGTGAAAGGGGCGACGTTGCAATTACGTATTGGGAGAAATAAGGAGAAAGGGGAGTGTAGTCATAGGCGAAGTAAGTTACGAGCGAGCAAATAGCTCACCCGATCCGTACCGTGACACAGCCGCCGTGCGGCTGTGCGGTTGATTCATTGTGCTTTACGGACTAAATGCAATTTGGACGGGGTGTATGAGTACCATTGCGACGGATACGCCAGTAGCGGTGAAACAGCGCCACCAGCGCGCGTGGGCGCACGCTCAATTTCTTATTTTCTGGTGGTGCGGCGTTCTGTATGAGATGTGACGCACCATAAGGGGGGAGGACGGGCGGGAGAGGTTTCACCCTTCATTCGTTTGGAACAAGCAGGGCGAAGAAAGGACGAAATATTATTTTATTATGATAATAATAATGAAAATAATAATAATAATGAATTATAATAATAATTATTATTATTTTTGCCCTAATACTTTATTATAATTATAAAAATTATAATTTTTATAATTATAATGATAATAATAATAATTATATTATTATTACTTATAATAATAATGATAATAATAATACTTATTACTACTTATTACAATAATAATAATAATAATAATAATAATAATAATAATAATAATAATAATAATAATAATAATAATAATAATAATAATAATAATAATAATAATAATAATAATAATAATAATAATAATAATAATAATAATAATAATAATAATAATAATTATTATTATTATTATTATTATTATTATTATTATTATTATTATTATTATTATTATTATTATTATTATTATTATCATTATCATTATTATTAATAATAATTAAATAATAATAATAATTATTATTATTATTCCAAATTTTTTTTTCTAGGGAATTCATTTTTTCCGGTTGAAGAATGAGATAGATCGAGATAAGAAAATAATGTCGGAAATACATATCATTTTTGCTTATTATTATTACCAATAATTATTATTATGATTATTATTTTAATTATTATATTATTTTATTCATATTAATTTTTTTTGCCCGTAGAAAATGTCCAATTCATTCCTACGTATATCGTAATCGTAATCGTTCCTTCTATCGATTTAATGACAAAAATTATCACGATCCTGTAACAATCATTTGCCCATCAGATTCGAAATAATATTTTCATCTCAAATATATCCCTTGCAAAAAGTTAAAAGATCGTTGAAAAAAAAAATGTGAAAAATAATAATTCACCAAATTCACAGGAATAGTGATTACCCGCGACATTTGATAATATTATCGTCCGAATCCGTGATCGTTCTGAAACGGCGACGTGGTGGTGTGTCACTGCGTGAAACTTGGTTATCGTGAAAGGTTAAGGGAACGTTGGTTAATATTGCGAGAGAGTATGATGACGATGAACGTTTGGCATGAAAGAGAGCGAGCTCGGTACGACACGACGAGAGGGCTTTTGATTCATCGCTGCTCGAACGTTGCTACACCGTGCTCCGTACTACCTACAAAACTGCGACTACGAGCTGTTAGACGGCTCTGTACTACAATAATAGTAGACGACGTTTCCACAATCGGTAAAGCCCTCATATCTGTTATTCCTTTTCGGTCCTATTAGCCGACGATTCAAAGTCCCGACACAATACGAATATTTATTCCGAGATACGGAATTATACCAATAATAATAATTATTATTATTATTGTTATTTCCTTATTTCTCTAGGTTAGTTAATTTTTCTATAATCAGAATAATAATGATAATAATAATAATAATAATAATAACCTAAATAATAGAAATAATAATAATAATAATAATAAATGTTATTCTCTTATTTCTCTATAATGATAATAATAACAATAATAATAATAATAATGATTATTACTGTTATTATTATCATTATCATGATAGCAGTTATGTAAGGGAGATAGAAATAATGTCCAAAATATATATTGTTCTTACGTTTTTCGTCAATTCTTTATATTCTAATTTCTTGAGGTTTTAGGATTGTACCATAATGTTACATAATTGCTATGATAATAATAATAACCTAAACAATAATAATAATAATAATAATAATAATAAAGTTTAAAAGAAACGTTTCTATCGTATATCAAATGAAAAGAGACAAACGCTGTGTTCCGAAGAAACTGCAGTCGGTTCGAGATTTCGCAGTTTCATTGCAAAAATAATAAGGCGCTAAGGGAAAGGAACCGAGTCACGCGACTCTTGTGTACGTGCGAACTATACTCTCGACGGTAAAATAACCCCCCCCCCCTTCCCGCCGACCCGCCCTCCGCGGGGCTGTGATTCATACTAGAACTACTACGCGGAAAGAGGCTTGCGCACTAGAATTCCACGTTCTATTTTTCTTATTGTCAGCGCTGCAGCTTGAGCTACCGGATGACGCATTTCTCACGGAAAAGGGGGATGGCGGAGGGGGGGGGCGTAATAAGCCCATCGAGGCGAAGCCGTACGAGCTTAAAGGAGAGAGTAATCTTATTCTCGATTTTAGTTGCCCCGGAAAAACGAAAGGGCGTACCGGAAACGTGACACGCGTAAATTCGAGATGAATGATTCGAGATCTAAATCCGGATGCTGCGAACAGTTCTCCTCGTTCGTCTCTGCCGCTGGCGAGACGTTTGACAACCCTCTCCGTGACTCGACTCGTCTTGCGAGATAAAGAGAATTTCATCGTCTCGTAAAATCCCTCACGAACTCGTAAATACTGTTCGTTTATTCGGGTGACATACGTCTCGTACGCGCTACAAATATGTATCGTTATTATTTTAGTCTATAACATCATCGTAATAAATACTACATCGGCTTTGTTGATATTATCGATGTAAGATCAAACGATGTCTTTGATTTGTTTCTTTACTGCGTGATTAAAAACAATTTTGTTGAGTCGACCAAATCATGCAATTCACTAATAACTCCAAAATATACATACTATATAGAGATATTTAACATATCTCGGTGCAATACATTCTTTTTTCAAAATACCGACTGAAAAAATAAAAAAAGAATAACAAAATACTACTAATAATAATAATAATGAAATTATTATTATTATTATTATTAAAATAATGCGAAAATAATAATAATAAGAATAATAGAAATAATAATGATTATTATTTTCGTTAATAATAATGATATTATATTATAATAGTAATAATAATAATAATAATAATAATAATAATAATAATAATAATAATAATAATAATAATAGTAATAACAATAATAATAATATTATATAATAATAATAATAATGATAATTATTATTATTATTATTTCCGTATTATTGTGATAATAGTAATAATAATAATAATAATAATAAGTGACAATAATAATATTTATTATTACCTAAATAATATAATAATAATAATAATAATAATAATTATTATTATTATAGTATCTTATTTCGTTATTCTTTTCTCCACTTTTTCTCATATCATAACAATATTAATTATTATTATTATACCCCAATCTAGCCAAAAATCTAACCCACAAAAATAACCCAAATGTTCAAAAAAAAAAATACACGACTCCGATCTGTCGAGTCCATTTTATACGTAAAATAGTAATTTCTACCATCGTCGATAATCCATCCCATGAAGGTGATGCATGAGCAGATCTCGGCGATTGCGTTCGAGTGTTGAGGCACTCATGCCAGCTTGTAACACATTTCAACGGCGAAGGGGCGAGCACGAGCGAGGATACGGCAGTAGAAAGGAGCGCACGCTGTCGTAGGTTCAGTGGAGTATGCCCGGGTTGGCTCAGTGGGCTACGGAGTACGCAGCGAGTGAAAGAACGAACGTGAGTCTGTTGGCCGGCGGTAACGGTGTACGGTTCTGTTTCTTCATGGGATTCGTGTACATAACGACTTTAACGTCTATGGTATCCTCATCGAGACTTCTCACGCGAATCGATCTACTTTCCCGGCCCGTAACCGCGTCGACGTATTATCAACGCGTTGATATTCGACGAACGAGATAAAACACGATCGGGGAAAGAGGAGAGAGGCGACGAAACGACGAGCAGTGCAGAATTATAGTTCGTTACGTCGACTACGATGCTTTGTTCTGGTCTTGAGATGGCAGCCGAGGCTGTATAATAATCGTGGATTTTATTATTATTATTATATATATATATATAATATAGTATACAAAAATTGATGTATTGTATAATAAAAAATATTTTTAAAATTGTAATTTGTAATAATATTCACGTTGCAATAAGAATAATAATTTGTAAAAATATTGGTCTATTTCATTTAAATAGTCATTCTATATACATATATTTATGTATATTTACCTTCCTACAGGAGGAATATAATTGGAATAGTAATTTGGATTATGCAAATTCCATTCGACAAAAAAATTTATTCAAGCCAAAAAAATGTTCATAGTTTGACGAATTATTATATTTATTATAACCAATAAGTATAATACATACATTTATATTATTATTATTATTATTATTATTATCATGATTATATATATTTATTATATATTTATTAAAGCGTCATTCGAATTATAATTTTCCGTGCCGATTGCGCTATGTCACGCCGTCGACGGAATTTAAGTCAAACATTTTCGTCGCAACCTTTTGAAAAGTAACAAGCGTTTTATCGAATGTTTCCACGTGTCGTTCACCAACTTCGCAGCATATTTTATTCATGGTATTTAGTTTCGTACGAATTTCCGCCGCGGGTCGATCAGCCATGACCCCTCGAGGCTTTGTCGCAACACACACTCGACAATCGGATCACGAATTGAAACGTAATAACAAGTTTACCGAGCGAGATATAGCGACTAGAAAAAAAATTACTTTGGAGCCGCATTAAAGCAAAACAGATAGGAAAATATATTTAATAGATAGTAGAATGTATATAAAATAGATAGAAAGAAAACGTTAAAAAATCTATCTTTATTCAGCTCATATACCAATCAGGTACATTCGATTTTTTGCCTTTCGATTTGGCTGTGAGCGAAGAAGATGAAGAAGAAAAATATGAGATAGATGGAAGATGAATAATTAGTAAAATAGATATAAAATGGATAAAATATAATCGATATAGGAAAAAAAAGGTTAAAAATGAATAGATAGAAGATCGATAACTAGAAAAATAGATAGACTATAGATAGATCGTAGAATAGATATCAATTAGATAAAAAATAAATATATAGTATAGAAAGAAAAAGATGGAAAAGAAAAATATATATAATAAATGGAAAACGGAGGACCAATAAAATAGATATACTTAAATTAGATAGAATGTAATCGATAGAAGAACAAAAACGTTAAAAATGAATAGATAGAAGATAGATAACTAAAAAAATAGATAAACTACAGATAGATCATAGAATACATAGAAATTAGATATAAAACAGACGCATAAAAAAAATAAATCTAAAATATAACAAGAATAGATGAAGCAAACCCGATGAAACATAATAAACAGAATAAACCGTAAATAAAATTCATCTTCCTCCCTCTCATCGGGCAATCAGCCACATCCGATTATTCGCCTTTCGCCGAGGCTAAGATTACCAACGTGAATTAATAACACGTTGTGACACAGTCTTAACGAAAGAAAATTTAACGGAGCATCGCCGGAGTTCGAGAGAATGATCCGCATCGGGGTCGTTAATCCCCGACGTCGTGGAACCTCGTGGAAGTGGTCGAGGAATAGAACGCGAGGGAGCTAAACGAAGAAGAAGCGGCGACGTAAAGACACCGAGGTGGAGGGCCTCGCCTCCCCCTCCGCCCCTCTCCAACGTTTGCGGATGAGTCATCCGGTGCAGGTCGGGGAAAACGGATGCGACACGACGACGCGGAGATGAACGGAACGACGAAGATAGAAAACCCGGAGAGGGAGAGGATATATTTTTCGTTCGTACCCGGACGTACATGCACGGAGTTTCAAGAACCCATGAACGCATGAATCTTCCGAAAATCGTCCCAAGTAAAAAAATAATGTATAATCTACTTATATTTACCATACATGGAATTGAGCATATATAGTTTTTGAATAGTCTATGTGTGTCAAATTGAAAAAAAAGAAATCCAAAAATAAGTATAATAATGCCAAAAATAATAATAATATATGTGGAAGGTTTATCGTTGCAGGTTTGGCTGGTGGAAAAATTAATCATCGTAATTACGACATTAATCAACCTTCTTGATCGTAAATATAGACAGAAATTTTGATAATCCACACGACTCGAGTTGGCTTTGTAAAAAAATACTTTTTTTTTGGTTCATCCGAACGAGATAACCCCGCCGTGAGTTTCGGGTGACTTCTCGCCCCCAAAACTCGATGTTCCCGTCTGACTTTGAATTATTCGGTCAATGCAACGAATCAAGGGCGCGTCACGAGCCGCGCAATAAAAAAAAATTCCCGGGGAGTTCGTTGCCGAAGCATTTTTATTCATAATTCCTTCGACAGAATTATTTAATCGAGATAGAAAAGGCTCGACCATTAGACCGTCCAATATTTCGGAGTACAAAAGTCTCCGATTCTCCATTAGAGGCTTAAAATAAATGCCAGCATCCCTTCGTCCTTCCACCCCGATGGTTGCATCCTACCCTGGGTTCGGTTATCACGCGGAGAAACATCGAAGCGAAGGGTGTGGATTTTTTCAATCGCCCGGGATTGAATGAGAACCGGCCTTAATCCGCAAAAATGTATCCCTTTGTGAGATCCGAGGGTCTGCCAGGGGTCCTGGCAGGTCCAACGTCGAGCCCTTCGTTCTCATCCCTGAGCCCTCAGCAGGCAGCCTTGTTTGTGACGAGCGTTTCGAACATTCGCAGAGGCGGATACATGTCACGAGCTATTCGCAGACTCCGACCACGACTGGCTGAAGACCGGTCGGTTTGGGGTCAGTAAGACCGGCTCATTCGCGTACTGTTTTAGGAATTAGCGGGACTACGGAGTGCAGAAATGATCCTTGCGGTGGTTCTTGCAGCCGCTTGCTTGGACAAGCAAAATCGATAGGATGGGTTGATTTTTTAATTTTTTTTGTGTTTTTTTTTTGTTTATTTTCTCTCATTTCCGGCGGTCAACGTTGTCATTGCTGCTGCTAGTTGTCGGATCTTGGCCGAGCTAGAGCCCTATTTATGTACGATGTACGGAGAAATAACGTTAATAACTTTTACTCTCTCCCTTATCCTAAGGAAAAAAATTATGTATAGTCTAGATATATTTAGTATTTATGGAATTGGGCATAGAAAGTTTATGTATAGTCTATGTATGTCCAATTAAAAAAAATAAATCGAGAAATGAATATAATGATGCCGAAAATAATAATAATATAATTCTCTTTGATACATAATAATAATATGTAAGTTTCTTTGGTATAATATAATAATATATCCAAAAATTATATACAGTGTCTTTATAACCTATAGTCGAAATTGGGAATATTTAGTATATATATGAACTATACATATAGTTTATATATAGTCTATAGCCCAATTCAATATACAGTCAATAAATCGACTATATACAATTTTTTCACTCATGCAATTTTCAATGATTCTTACTTCAAAATCCTCCTACAAAATTATAGTTCCCAATAAAATCACGAGAAAGACATTTGTTCTTTAGATCAACGAATTGTATATCCACATGCGATGGTTATCAACCGCAGTCGGAGAAATTAGAGCGACAACAAACTCCCGGAACAATTTTTATCCATTTTCGTTTCTCACAGCGGCTCGCTTTATCATCGCGATTTGATTAATCATCGCCAAGCCGAATCCGCCGAGCTCTCGGCGTTATCGAAATCCCCGCTGTTCGAGTTTACAGCGGAACTTGAAGCCCGCACGACTCGAATTGCTCTCGCAGAATTGCGGCAACCACCGAAGAAGAGAGAGAGAGAGAGAGAGGGAGGGAGAGAGCGAGAGAAAGAAGAAAACGAATCGTCGGTCTCCATCTCGGTCGTGTAAAATCCGATCGAGTGAGTCAGACGGAGTCGATTCATTCGTCTCGCGTCGGGCCGAGCAAAATCTCCGATCGTTATTACAACCTTGGGAATTCCACGGTAACCGGATTTGAATGTTGAAGTGCGCTCGCCAACGACTAACTAGAATCGTCGAACGATCAACGGACCCTTTGTACTCGATCTCTTCACCAACCCCAAGGGTCATAACTGTTGCTTGCCACCGCGGTCGTGTTTGTACGTCGCTTGTGAAAACAAATTTCTCAATGAGGTTTAGCGAGAATTAATCCGAGTCGGAATTATACGAGAGAAAAAAAAAAAGGGGATACGATTCCAGTTGACCCAAAATTTTGTAATCTTGGGTATAGCCACGGAAGTAATGGACGCAATAATTGTCAGAACCGTGATTTTGTTTTTTTCCTGGAGCAAGATTTTTTTTTGTGGAATGATTTTGTTTGGGAATTTTTATTTCGATGAATTGTTGAATGGGGAAAATAATTTGTGAGGGATTCCAAGTGAAAAAATTGTATATAGTCTATATATTGACTATATATTGAATTGGGCATATATAGAATGAATACTCTCAATTCCGACTATAGATACACACTATAGACACTATGTATAATTTTTGGATATATTATTATATTATACCAAAGAGACTTACATATTATTATCTATCGAAGAGAATTATATGATTATTATTTTTGGCATTATTATATTTATTTCTCGATTTCTTTTTTTCATTGGACATAGACTATAGATAAACTATCTATGCCCAATTCCATGTATAGTAAATATATAGACTATAAATAATTTTTTTCCTTAGGGTGAGAGAGAGATAAACCACGTTCTTCTTAATTCCCACCGTACAACAATAATTCAAATTGACGAGCTCGGCCTCGAGACAACTGATCACACGTTGACTGAGTCAAATTGCGAGTTCCACTCGTTTCAACTCTCATATCCCCCCCCCCCCCTCCTCTTTTACCCGACGTATCTCCGGCGAATGATAATTTAACCGTTGCAAATTATTTTAGCGAACGTCCGAGCAATGCCTGTCGTTGGCTTCGATGTTCCGCGGAGTCGTTCGATTCGAGGCCACACGGTCGCAGGTGTGGCCTCGACTCCGGGACGGTCGAGCCTGTACATGTATATTCGCAGCAACCGAGCGTGGTCCCTCTCATTCCAATAAGTGGTACTCGGCGATGAAACACCGGGCATTTACTCGACGGTATACGCATCCGACGTCACGCATCCGGCTGACCACTTTGAGCTTGCGATAAGCATTGACTGGAAGTGCGGTCGTCGCGTGGATTCCATCGGAAAGTTGATGTAGGTCGTTGGGTCGTTTTCATTCTCGTTGCCGTATCAACGACGACGTCGAAATTACAGATCGAACTGCAATCACGAAAGCCGACAGCCTTCTTGGCTTGCCAATGTATTAATCATGATAATAATAATAATCTAATAATAATAATAATTATTATTTTTATCATTAATAATAATAATGATATAATAATAATAATAATTATTATTATTATTATTATATTATTATTTTTATTATTAATAATAATTATTATTATTATCATTATTTTTATTATTAATAATAATAATAATTATGATTATTATTATTATTTTTATTATTATTAATATATTAATTAATTAATAATAGATTAATTAATATTTTGTTAATAAATAGATAGATAAATAGATAAATAGATAGATTAATTTATTATTTTATTATTATTATTATTATTTTTTATTATTATATTCATTATTATCATTATTATTATTATTAATAAAAATAATAATATAACAATAATAATAATAATAATTATTATTATTATTATTATTATTATAAAATAGAATTAATAATAATGAAAGTGAGAAAAGGGGTTTGAGGGGGAGCCATAGAAATTGGTTAGCAGCGTGAGGAAAGAGCCCGGATGTAAATAGCGTACTTTCAAGTGCGAAACCCTCGAACGCTCCGTTCCACTTTGAAAGTGCGACTGTGCCATTATACGCCTGGAGAGACCCTTCGGAGCAGAATTTAATTACAAATCTCGAGTGAGAAATACCGGCACGGCCGAAACGTCGTGAATGGACGAAGTCGGGTCGCGTGCACTGAACCCCCCCCCCCCCCTTCCCGGACGTGGTTGTGATTTCAAAAGCCGGAAACTCGAAGAATTTGCATACCCAAACAGTCCTACGGTCGCTTATGGTCGTGCATACCTCGTGTGGATTATTTCTTTGATTGAATTTTTTTTAAAAGCTTCGGATACATTCGAAAATTTGATTTTTTAATACATTTCTGTGGCAGTTGTTTATATTATCATTATTTTTTGCATTATTATTTTTTTTTTTATTGCATAGACTATACATAAACTATACAAACCCAATTCCATATATAGTAAATATACGGACTATACATAATTTCTGTACCCGAGACGTAGGCAGAGTTTCTGGAGTGCGAGAAACACTCGAGAAATCACATCCTAAATACACCTTCCGGACCGACACAAACGTTACCGTTCCCGGGACCCCTTAAAAAAATCCCATTTCAAATCCATTGTCATCCCCAAACGCACTCGCAACGAGCATAATAGCGCATAAACATTGTCGCGCATATTCCGCACGAGAAAGAATAGAAAAAAAAAACAGAAAAAAAAACGCAAGGATGCTTTTCATTTCCGGATGGTCGCTCACGATTTATTTTGCTCGAACCGGAGAATGTTTATGTTTGGCTCGTGTATGGGGAAACCCACGTTCTGACATAGACACAGCTGACAAACTTGCCGGAGAGGTTTTTTTTTTCTCTCTTTTTCCGTCGTGGATGCTGCGGGTCGAGATCGGTCCATTCTCGTTTGCGAGTTGAACAAAGTAGGGTAAAAATCGCTGTTAGCTTCGTTGGTCTGTACAAACACGGGTGAATCGTCGCGCTCATTCCATTTATTTTTCACGTCGTTATCTCGTACGGACGTGTTTTGTACACGCGGGGTTGATTTTAATTTTTTTTTTCATTTTTTATCGCTGCCTTAATTTCGATTAGCTGTCTCATAAACGTGTCCAATGTTCATACGCATCGATGCACCGCTCGATTAATGGCTTTATGGGCGAGCATTGATCGTAATGAAATTACATAACGCCTTGGAAGCATTAAAAAAAATTGAAGAACCAGTCATGAATCTAATTAAATAAAGAAATAAAGTAAATAACCTTAATAGATAAAAGTTTGATGGATTTTTGTAAACCTTCGTAGCTTCTACAAATTATTTTTCGTCGAATCTTCGACGATGTGTTAATAAATTTACGCAAGGAAATATAATTCTTTTATCCCGCGATAATTAATTTTTTTTCCTTCATTCACGCTCGTATGCTCGTCGGTGGAAACATTGAAAGCCGCCGAGGAAACCCAGACAGCCGACAGTCCGGGCGATATCGATATTCTTACGCACGCGCGGGTTCATCATCTCCCCGGGCGTTATTATGGCAGCGTGGAAATTAGAAACGCAACTGGCACGTGTCGGGTAAAGTGCAATCATCGATGGATTGATATTTTCAGACAACACGTGTGTACCGGAGTATTCACATTCCTGTCTTGTAAACGTGTGTGTACACACGTGTTCATCCATTAGTATCGATATTTTTGGATACTTCCTCGCTCGAGACGGAAATAATTTGTGTCAACATAATGTTCTCGACTACAAACATAAACATTGCCAGCCTGTAGCGGAGAAAAATCGATAATTAACCCGTTGTTATTACAATAATTGGAATGTTCGTAATAATAATTATAATTCTTTTCTAAATCACTCTTCCAGATATATTAATCACTTTTATATAGCTAGAGTTAAGCATAATAATTGTCATTATTATCATTATTGTTACTATTATTGTTATTATTATTTTTGAGAAACTTATTGAAAATTTTCAGAGAAACTAACAATAATAATAATTTATTTTAGCTATTTAAAATTGACGGTTATGTCTAGAAAAATGGTTTAGAAAAAAATATTCGCTATAATAATAATAATAATATTTATAATAATGAAAATTCTTATTATTATTATTATTATAGAGAATATTCTTTTCTAAACCATTTTTCTAGACATATCAGTCAATTTAAGATAGCTAGACTTGAGAATAATAATAATTATCATTATTTCTCTGAAGAATTTCAATAAATTCCTCTGAAATAATAATAATAATAGTAAAAACAATAACAACAATAATAATAATTACTATTATCATGCTCAAGCTATTTAAAATTGACCGATATATCTAGAAAAGTGATTTGGAAAGAAAAAATTCAGTTGCTAAGTCCAGTGCTTGAATATAAATGCAATAAAATATCTCTATCATCATAATGTTATCCTTGATGATAAAAAAAAATGGCTAATCCGATAAATGTCACGCATGTATAATTCTCTCGATAATTACGAGAAATCGTACAAGCTTCACCGATCTCCGCTTTCGAGAATACTCAGTGCAACATTCTACTACGTTCTCGTTGTTGCAACTCGCGCTTACACGCATGCGGGAGCAGTTCACTGCGTAATGTCACGCACAATTACGAGGCGTCTCTTTGACGCCCAACAACCCAGATGGACAGCGACAGCGAGACCGTGGTAACTGGGTTTGGTCGGCGTTCCGTCGCAAATGCGCTCCACTACCACAATTTACCGTGTTCCGGATTTTTTCTTTTGGAATCTACGTTTTTTCTCCATTTTTTTTTCTTCATCGCGGTGATTTAGTCAGAGAGAACTTAGTCCCTTCTGGTTGAAGTCGACCCTTGGTTGTAGCTCCTAGCAGCTGCGCGCTCCCGATTTCCACCCGGATTACGTATAAAGAAAAAAAGAAATTGGAAAAGTCTTTTTTTGTTTGGATCGATGGAAAGATCCTTTGAGAAATGAAAATTGAGATGCGAAGCGTAATGGTTAACGATTCAGAATGAAAAATACGCAAGACTGCATCTATCGAATTGTATCTCTGTACTCATACGCATTAGGGTGGTTCGGATTTTAGTCATTTGCGAAATTTTATTGAGACTAGGTCTTGATAAATTTGAAAAAGTAATAACGAAAATAATAATATCGCGTCTAATTTGATAGCACGTAGTAAGAATAAGACGAGAAAGGTCTAATTAGGATTGAAATTATATATTTTTTTTAATCTATTGAGACCAAGTCGCCATAAAAATTCCAAAATAACCCAAATTAGAACCATCGTAATCCACACATCAGCATTTAAATGAGCATAGAAAGAAAACAAATCATTTTTAATGCGTAACGAGCGTACGGAGAAGCGGAATATTAATCACTGTGCAAAGTAAATTTGTAGTATACGCGAAAAAGTAACGGAGAGCAGCGTGGGATAACGGTAAAACTCGTGAGACAAGATACAGCGTGATATATTGCAGGAAGACGCGTGGAGAAAAACTGCACAACGCGTAACGCGCTGTGACGTCGTTGGTTCGGATCGATGAGATAAGTACTTAAAAACGTGAATTACTGGTTGAATCTTAGACCGACAACGGGTAGAGGAATCGCCTTAATCGCATCGGAATTTAACGACGAGCTGTAACGAATCAAGTCCGAATATTTATCAAACGTTGCATTCCATTTATCGAAATAACGATAATGTTTTATCGAAAAAATTATATTTTCAATTGAAAACTTATTTTTCAATCATATTTTCAATCATTTATAATCATTATTATTAATATCATAATTATATTAATAATATAATAAATATTAATAATATTATTATTATGATTATATAATTATATATCATATTAATATCATTATTTATTAATATTTATATTCGTTTTATATTTTTAGATTATATTACATTTCCTTTTTTTTAGATAATATTTTTTGTTGAAAAATATTATTACATTATTATTATTTTTTTTGACGATATCAAATTTTGAACAAGAAAAATGGAAAATCTTGGACTATTTTTCTTTTCAGTCGATTCCTTTTTTGGGTGAATCAGCCAACGATATTGCTTGAAAAAAAAAACCTAAAAACGTATGAGAAAAAAAAATAACTTGATCACGCGAGCTACCGCATAGAGAAAATCGCGATGCACAGTCATGTCGCGAATCTTCTTCCTTCCCCGTTCGAAGCATCACAACCTCGCTGGGAATTCGAATCTCGCGGATTCTCACGTTCGACAGGAGAACGCACGAGATCCCAAGACGGTTGGTTCGGAAAATAGTGATAAAGGTAAATTTCGCATCGAAGATACGCGTTTGAAATTCTAACGAGAATATTTTCGTTTCTCGTTCGTCCCAATTCAAATAGACGTGAGAATATTTATTCATTAATTTATTATTATTTTTATCATTATTATTATTTAATTATAATTATAATAATATAAATAATATTAATAATATAATAATATGATAATATAATATTATAATGAATAATCAATAATTATTATATATAATATTGAAATATACTATAATATTATTATATAATAATATTATATAATATTGATATAAGTAATAATAATTATTATTATTATTATATTTATATTATCATTATTATTAAATTCGAGATCGAACTATGCAGTTAGAATTATAAAAACGTTGAACGTGAAGAATCGACGAGCAAAGAGAAATTCGTCGAAGCGATTGCAGCTCATATCGTAACGTTTAAAAATGAATTAATCAATTTTTGATTGCCGAGCGACGAAGCCAACGGATCGTCAATTAAGCAATGAGATATTGCGAGCGAATGTTCGTAACGATCGCTCGTTACTTCGACGTTCAAAAACGATCGTCACAATCGAGGTTGTATTATCGTTGCGAAAGAATTTTGTAACGAAGAACGAATTTGGGCCGTGTTGGAAGCACAAGACGGTTTGAATCGAGATCGAGCGCTCTAACTGAGATTCCCAACGAATTATAATTGCGTTTCCGAATTATCGAACTGAATATCGAGCGAGAGCAATTTGGACGGTAATAAAAAAAATTAATCATCGAATTAATCACGAAAGAAAACTCGAAAATGTATTTTCAATAATGTGCGAAATAAATTTGGACGGTAATAAAAATAATCAATCTTCTAATTAATTATCGGAGAAAATTCAAAAGTTCGATTAAACATCGAGCAAGTACAATTTGGACAGAATTCACAAAAAAATCAATCATCAAACCAGTCACGGAGGAAAGATCTAAAATTGAACCTAAAATGAGCTGCGAGAGCAATTTGGACACAAAATGAAAATTCAAAAGTTCGAATAAATCCCGATCAAGACCAATAAATAATAAAATAAACAAGACCAAAAATAGTAGACTAGAAATAACAAAAATAAACCATCGAATCAATCCCAAGAAAGAAATCCAAAAATTTGAGTCTCATAAATCAATTGCAGCAATTGTCTAAATTAGAATCGAGCAATGATCTTTCAAACCGTTATCACGACTCCCAAGAACTACTGAATCCGTAATTGACGGTCAGTTCGACGGGTCAATAACTGTAAAATTGACTCATCCGCATCGGCAAATCCCGGGAAGTCCGTAACTATCCGGGATTACACACGCCGTGATGCGCACCGAGAGTGTGTGATAACAATCGTATCCCACAAATGTTTCATACACGTTTCGACCGATACGTACATTGCTTCGCGATTCTACGCTCATGCCCGACTACCGAAGATCTACGGTTCCGATCAATCGAACCGAGACGCGAGAATGAAGATCGCAACGTGTACCGTTGGTTAACCGAGTGCTACGTGAGTATTTATGGAAGGTGTAATCAGTGTCAAGCTTCCGGTTCCCGGAGTAGAAGAGAAAAAACAATAATTAACGATCTAATTAAGTGCTTTTTAGGTGCTAATTTGTTTCTTCGACGAAATAATAAATCGATAATATTGGGATTAAAAAATATGAAACATTAAAAAAAATTGAGAATGATAATAATAATAATAATAATGAATTAATTAATTAATATATGAATAATGATATATTATAATATTAATGAACATGAAAATAAATCAATATTGCTTTTGAGGTGCTAATTTATTCCGTCGACGGAATAATTAATCGATAATATTGGGATTGAAAAATATAAAACAATAAAACAATTGAGAATGATAATAATAATAATAATAATAATAATAATAAATCAATTGATACATAAATAATGATACACTATCATATAAATGAACACGAAAATAAATCAATATTGCTTTTGAAGTGCTAATTTAATTCGTCGCCAAAATCATTAATCGATAATATTGAGACTAAAAAACATAAAGCATCAGAAACAGAATTTTAGAAAATAATTATAATGAATTAATTAGTATATCAATAATATAGTCTGATATTAATTTCCATAATAATAAATCAATCTTCAATAAGAAAATAAGTATTGGTTGTATTCGGAATATAAGTATATATTTCTTATTATAACAACAAATTAATTTCAAAAAAATTGTAGCACCCGACTGTGCAAAAAAAAATTCCCATGACGATATTTTTAACAACGAATTCGGATACACACGACAAAAAATATCGCCATAAAGAGTGCTGGGGAGTTAAATGGAAATAAACGCGTACAAAATAGAATAGCAAAAGTGGCTCCGTCACGGACGAGTCGTTAATCCCTTCGCGACACTTCGGACCCTTCCATTACTCCGCAATTTCACGTACATGCCGCAATTTCATTGTTCACCGTCGTTTCCCAAAAACTTCGGATACAGAACGAAAAACGAAACACAAAAAAGAACGGAAAAAAATTAAATCGCCCTAAATTCGGTGAAGTACCAGCTCATGGTTGGACTCATAACGGCTTCATCTGTCGAATTTCGGTTGCGGAGTTCCGTTGTGATAAGTCACTGCAATTTATTACGCTTAATCATGTGGTCGGGAATAAAGTAAATTTATATATAAATCGTGAGCTGCAGGGAAAAAGTGCAAAGGGTGGAACTTTTTCCCTTTCCCATCTCGCTCTCTCTTCCATTTTTTCCCTTTTTTTCTCGCTTTTGACTCGACAAAAACGAGTTTCGTATTAATGGAATCGACGACGATTCGATTCGCTTTTGCAGGTGGGTTCGTACGATGGACGAAGGGATCGCGACGTTGCATTGAAAAGAAAACTTCTCCTCTCTCCTCTCCGTCGGTGCTCCAATTTTTTTCTTTCTTCTCCGTCTGTGTTTTTTTTTTTCTAATCTCAATTATTGCATCACACTGCGGTGATGGATGGCACAAATCGGTCATCGACGTGTTACGTAAAGTACAATATGAGAAAGATTTTTTTTTCGTTTGCAATCCGATGGGGGGAAAAAAACGACCACAATTGCTGTGATTGGAATACGAAATTGTATTTATAGAATTCGAAATATTGGTATTTATGTTTAAATTGATTCTGGTACTGATAGATTGTAAAATAGTAAATATATATTAGTCATCGATATTAATCATTAATAAAATAATATCAAATAATAATATTAATAATAATAATAATTAATATTAATATTATATAATATTCATTAATAATATTAAATCAATATTATTTATTATATATATTTATGTACTTATATGATTATTGTGAATATTGATATATTGAATATATAAAAATACAGTGAAATATAACTACTTGTATAACATAGCTACTATTAGTACTAGTAACTGCAACTACTAGTACTTTATACTATATTGACATATTCACCATATATGAATATAGTGAATATATATCAATAATCAATGTATTAAATTATCTAATTACTATTAATATTATTATTATTGATATTATAAATCAATATATATATATATATATTAATATATCAATATTGATATTTTGTAGAGCAATATATTCTCTATATATGTATAAACATAGTGATTATATATTAATGTATTTACTCTATATAAATTTAGCGATTACATATTTTTATATCTACTACATATAAATATACCTATACGTATCTAGAAAAATTATATGACGTTTACATAGTTTATTTCTCTGAGATAAATATCTCAGAACGATTTTTCTGAAACCCGTTTGACCGAAGATCGAGCGATTTTGATGATTCGCTTGGATCGATTAAACGACAAACGACTCGGTGTCTCGATGAATCCGTGGGGGGAATTACGAAATCGTGATCGTCGTACACGACTGGGAAGAGGTTTAACCGAGTGAGGGGAATTCTGGCAGAGCTGAGTGTAGACCCAATCGGGAGGAGGGCGGCGGAGGAGGAATGGGGGGGAACGGGGGAGATACAGGAGAGTCTGTGGACTTCGAAGAAGAGGACGACGTTCGGACCTCGGGAATATTGTCGAGCGTGTGCGTTCACGAATGCTTGGGATTGCAAGCAGGTGGTCTTGACGTGGCCAAGATATATATATATCTATATATGTAGTACAGTAGGACCTCTCTAATCGGAACCCCGCGAAGAGAAATAACGAAACGCGCGAAGGAAGACGAAACCCAAAAATGATAGACCCGAAATTCGATGAATTTCCATTTTTCGAGTCACCGTATATTGGGTCCGCCATTTTGAATTTTTTAAAAATAAAAATTTGTTGAAATATTAAATAATTATGAAGGAGTATAAATAAAAATCGTATTTTAATCAAATTGAAAAAAGTAGGAGAAAACTGTGCGAGGATTTTTTTTTTTGAATTATTTGGAAACATTCCAGGCGGCGGGCAGTCAAAAATTCGAAAGTCACCCGAATAAGCGCCACCTTAATGTGGGTGTAATGCAAAAGCATCGAACGTGTATTCGGTGGGTTGGTGCATGGTAAAAATCTGAGGCATGCGTTGAGAAGTTGTTGAGCGCGATGGTGCATAAGTAGGTCCACCGAAAAATCCATCGATGCAGACGGTTTAAGGGGCATCGCGGCGAGCTTCCACCGTCGAAGAGTCGAACGGATCGTTTGCCCCCCGCGCGAGCGCGGTGCCGACCGGACCGGACGAGATTCGATCCAACCGGTCCCGAAGGACCGTCGACTTTGTTCGACTCGTCTGGTCGGAAAACTATACAGCGACTCGGTAATACGTTCCAGGCTTCGGTAAGGTTGGGATTATATAAGAGGGAAAGAGGAAATATAAATGAAATAAAATCGACTCAAGCGAGTCAAATAATATTCTAAAAAAATGTTTAGTCTGGAAAAGGAAGAGAAATTGAGTTATAAAATATTTTGAAAAATGATGTTGTTAGTTTATCTATACTGAAATAATTCTGTTCAATGATAATTTCAGCAAGGATTGTCAAAAATAATGATAATAAAAATAATAATAATGATAATAATCATAATAATATAATAATAATATAATAATAATAATAATAATAATAATAATAATAATAATAATAATAGCAATAATATTATTATTATTGTTATTATATAGTAATAATAATAATATTATTATTATTGTTATTATATAGTAATAATAATAATATTATTGTTATTGTTATTATATAGTAATAATAATAATACTATTATTATTGTTATTATATTATAATAATAATATAATCATAATATAATAATAATAATAATACTATATTATTATTATTATTATTATATAATACTAACGATATTATTATTATTATTATATTATTAATATTATTATTATTATTATTAGGTATTATTATTATTATTATTATTAATAATTTAACAATTTTAATCCTTCCGTTCCGAGCTTGCGCAAAATAGTGTAAAATAGAATGAACATTGAAAGGCAGAGAAATATTATTAGCAATAGTCATAAAATTATTACTCAACAAATGACTTTTTAATTATTCCATTCTTTGATTTTTTCAAACGGAATATAAAAATTCGAGACTGATGAAAATTTCTAGGAATGCGAGGGGCGTGAAGTGAGAGCGTAGATATTGATTGATCGAGTCTCGTTCATCGTACAATGCACCCGGGATGCGACTCGAGACTCACAGTCTGGCGCATATAAAGACTTAAGCATCTGTGAAATAATCGCTGTCAAAGATCCGCGCTCTTCTCGAATCAGCCTTTGGTCGTGCGGTCGTGTGGGAGATAAATGCGACAGGATCATCGAAAATCTTCGCAATGAGCACATACGCGACTCCGACGGACGCGAATCCGAATCGGCGCTAGCGAGGGATAATTGAGAAGAGACGAGATTTTATGCGCCAGACTCCGAGAAGGAAATACGCCGTGTCGGCGACGGCGGGGGCTCTCGTGAGCGTACGCTTTGCGGTTTCGTGTCGTGTCGGAGGGAAGAAATAAATAAGCGACGCCGGTCGGCAACGCTTCCGTCCAATAACGGTTCGGTACGAAATTCTCGCGTACCGCTTTTCGGTCCTCTCTCTCTCTCTTCCTCTCTTCCTCTCCTTCTCTTTCTCGCTGCTTCAAAATTCCGACGTTGTAATTTAATCTCTCTCTTTATCCTACGTCTGTACGTTATTTTTTCTTTCTTCATTATTTTCGTCTCTCGACTTTGCACTATCGTGAATTCATCGTATCCATTATTTCTTGAAGATTCTATTTTACTTTGCTCGTTTTATCGACGTTATTGATTTTTTGAGCGCGTATAAATTTAGAGGGACCCAGTGAAGGGTTATTGTGGAGAACTCATGGAAATGGGATGTACGTGAGATTAAACTGGGCTTACTCCAAAATTTATTGTAGAATTTTTGTTAAAAGTGTTGAATTCAATTTATCTTCGTTTTTCTAAATTTTTGAGGGATAATTTTATTGTTATCTCGTATGAAAAAATATATTTTTATACCTCTTGTTGTTATAATAATAATAATAATTTTAATTCATTATTATTATTATTATTTTCAATATTATAATCATTATTATTTTCTATATTATAATTATTATTATTTTCAATATTATTATTATTATTATTATTATTATTATTATTATTATTATTATTATCATTATTATTGTGGTATAATTCTGGAACCCCAAGAAAAAAATGAAATATTGCCAAACATTAAGTCAACGATTCTACAATATTTCTATGATTTCTCTACGGTATAATTATTCTTCAATAATAGCAAAAATCATAATTATTATCATTACAATTATTATGGTATAATTCTGGAACCCCAATAAATAGAAATACGAACAATTTGCAAAAAATTAAGTTAATAATTCTATAATGTTCCTATAATTTCTCTATGATGTAATTATTATTCAATCATTTATTAATAATAATGGAAATAATTATTATTATCCCTACCATTATAATTACTTCGTTTCGCTCAGGCTCATTCGAAACTGTCACCTCGTTGCCACGAAATTTCTCTACCGCAGTTAGAACGTCGAATTGGTGAAGAAAATTCAAGGCTCGATGATTCACGCCTTCGAAAACATTGATTTACGAGGGATTTTCAAACTCCCCGAAATTTTGGAAGTAATCGAGCCGAGAGATCGCCGCTGTTTCATCAGTCCCGAACCCCAAGTTCGAGCGTTTTGCCTATTTCGGTCTCTCGGCACGTCGCTTCGTACTCGTACGACCGCACGAGCGTACGACGGAAACGACGGCGACGACGACGAACGACGTGAAAACGTGAAAGCCCGACGAAACACTCCCTCGGGTGCCTTAACGAGCTTCAATGTTTATGCAGTTACGAGGACCAACCCTCGACGACCGTCGCGTAGCCCAACAGTCCGTGTATTTTGGTTATCGAAACGACCGCGATGGGACATCGATAAACGAACGACCATCGTCAAAACGCCTCGTCGATGGATTTTTCTTTTAATTTTTCTCTTCGAACGAACGATTTTCCACCGACTCTCATTGCCCGCTACTATTTTCCGCGTGATTACGTTAAACGTAACCTGTTTATATTCCCATATCCTATCATATGGAAATTCCGTGGAACCCGAGCGGTTGCGATAAACATGAACGATCTTTTAAATGATTCCAATGGTCGGTTAAGTTCTTTATTGCCAGATTCTACAGTCTTCGGATAAATCAATTGCGGTAAGTAACAATTATTCGAATAATGTATGTTGCCAAATGGAATACATATTTGTTTTACATAACCACGCGGAAAATAATCGTCGGCAAAGAGAGAAGGGTGGGTGCATAAAGGGCCGAGAGTGGGAGGCCACTTCGACAGCAGCGGCACGAGTGGTGGCGAGCGGAAAGAAAAGTGGAGCTCGTTAATGCACCACACGGCACCATTGGAATATGGGCTTCGTTTACAGACCTGTATACAAGACCGTGGTGCAGCCGAATCGAGGACCTCGATATATCGTTACGATAACGCGTTGCACATACGCGCGTACCCGAAGTACGCGCGTTTCAACTACATGCCACGAGGACAAATGCAGTGAATTCAGGGTGGAAAATACACGCGTCGTTGTACAGTTCTATGTCGTTGGTACAGTAGTGGTAGCAGTGTACGAGACCGTACGGAATGCCAACCCAACGTTCGGAGACCGTCGACCATTCCGAAGTCCTTCGGAGCAACAGGACTCGGACCCGCTCCAGAGGTGGACTCTATAATTTCGTGCTTCGTGTAATTACGATTATCCCCTACTGCGGACGTCGCTCGCTACGTCTGTGTTTATATATACATCGGTATATATGTATGTGTGTATTGTATATATGCGGCATTTCGTTCCAGAACACGAGATTGAAACTCTTCTATGGTTGATTTGGTCGATGATTTTCTTTTAATATCTTTTGGATACGACCTCAATAAATTTTAATTTTATGTTGTAATCTTCCTCTCCTCCTCTCTATAAGAACCTCTATATAAAAAAAATACCGCGGGGTAGTAGGAAGGGGGGGGGGGAGGATCTGAAGGATTTTAAAAAAAATAAGTGAGGTCGTAGGATCTAAAAGATACTGAAAAAATCGTCGACCCCATCAAGGGACAGAAGAGTTTCTCGTGATTTGAGACGAAATGCCCCGTACATACACACACACACACATATATATTATATGTATCTACGCTTATCTGGGTGTGAGACCTCATGAGAGTCACGTTTTCCCGGCACATGAGCGACCAACAGCGTCGCTATCGTTTTTTCCCTTCCTTTACTTTTCTTTTCATTTTCTTTTCGTCCTTTATCGCTTTTTCACTCTTCTCCTTCCGCGCTCTCACTCGTGATATCTCTCATCGTTTTTCAGTCTGGAGTAAGACTCGGCTACTCGCTCGTTTGACCGACGCACATGGATATGAGCAGCGTGGATATCGCGATTACGGAAAATAACTGGAGGCATCGGTTCTCACGACTTTCCCATATTTTGCAGAAATACCAGGCCTCAACACCGCTATTCGATGTAGAACGTTATGTTTATCAGGACGATTTGTCGAACACGCCTACTCTCCTCTATTCTCACGATCGGGTTATCTTTAAGATCGTCTATCGTTCCGACCAATGGGCTCAAAGTGATTTCCAAAAATTGGCAGATTTGTTTGGTTATTTTCGAACGTTCCATTGAAACTATTCGTATTGCAGGATTGTCGAAATTAGACGACTTTTTTTATGGAGAATAAATCAAAGTCGTTGTAACGCAATGATTTGACGTGGAAGTGAAATAAAGTAATGGAAAATATTCGTGACTGGATTTTGGTCGATGAAGGATATTTAAATGTTGATTGTGGTGATAAATAGGCGATATTTTTGACGTTTGGAGGCAAAACCGAATTAGTCTATTTTTTTTGTTTAAAAAATGATATTAAGTGAGATTTTTTAAATTTATTTAGTTCTCCTATTTTTCCATTTATGTGACGATTGAGATGAAATTTGGTAAACAGAGATGGACCCAAAAACAGAAATAATAACAAACAAATTTTAAAGACATTTTTTGACCCCCCTCCCTTGGTTTAAAAATCGAACTCCAAAATTTGTTTTCCGGGTCAAACCCCATCGTGTCGGGTGTCTTTCGATAGGTCTTTTCAAATGCAATTTAAAATGCTCCGAACCGTTTTTTACGTACTCATCCGATTTCACCTTCGACCCACGAATTCGGTGAAAAAACGAATCTCACCTGAATGAACCCCAGCGTCTCCATCCGGATCTTCGAAAGCCGACGAATCGATGGATCCACCGTTGGAAAATCCGTCTCGATGTCCAACGATTATCCCGTGACCGGTTTCATCCGCACAACCCCAATCACCGTCGTTGCAACAATCAACGGAATTAACGGACGTAACCGTGACGATGCGTTTATCGGACGTCGCAACGTCGCAGGACGATGACGAAGTTAATCCGTATCTCGGACCGGCAACAACCGCAACCGATCGCACGAGCGTGCTCGCGCTTCTCCCCACTTTAGTACTGTGGGTCCGGCGAATGAGCAAGTTTGTAAACGTCGTCGTACCAACGGCGCTACCACCGCTACCAGAACAACCGGAACCACCAACGTTGCCATCGTTGTTTTGTTTAACGCTCAAACGTTTAGTTTCGTTCGTTTGATTGATCAACGTCGTGGAATTTCTCTCGACGACCTTAACGCGACTTTTGTTCTCAAATTTAACCTCATCCGCCATTTTGCAAACCATCGTTGGTTTTTTATCGTCCATTTTTTCGTTGGAAACTTTGCCAACTTCATGTTTATGGTTTTCATTGTTTTCTCGTGTTTTTCCGGACGTTTCTTCGTCACGTTTGATCTCCGAACAATCTATGGTGTTGTTCAAACGAATCGAGGACGACGAATCCTTGGAGTTGCTTCGGGATTGATCCTTTCGACCGGTAAAACGATTTTGAAATCTTTCGATGGTTTTGAAAGATCTCGTTCTCTCGACTTTCTTACGAGTTTGTTGCCCATTGTTGTTCACCGAGGAGTCAAGACCGGATTCGGCGGTGAATCCTCTCACGGGCGCTTCGAATATCCTCGTGAGCGATTGAACCTTTCCCCGTGACTCCGGCAACGTCGCATCGGTACCACAACCGCCGCCATCGATGCTCGCGCTTCGCTGTTGATTCTTGTGATTATTTTGCTTTCCAACGAAACCATCGTTGTTCGACAAAGTACGCGTAAGCATGGCGTTTGGTGTTGTCTTTGACGTGCTTATGGGAAATGTGTTGCACGTGAATTTTTCATTGTCGGGGTTGGGAACATTTTTTGGCAATTTTGCGGTACAGTTGCGCGTTTCGCCGTCCAGAGAGACGTAAAACGTCGACCTTCTTTTGGGAGGATCTTCCGTATTGTCCAACATTTTGATAATTTTCTCGTTTTCCTCGTTTTTGTTTGTTTGGGTGGATTTTTTTTAGGAGGGATTTTTGCAGCTCATTTTTATTGCCGCCTGACTTAACGATTGAAGATATATCTGTATAATATCTGATATCTAGATCGATGTGCGTAATTTTATTTCCGTTGATGTCGTTTGCTACCAAACTGGAATTTCTTTTCAAAAAACGATTCGCACGTTTCGTCGTCGTCGTATCGGCATTGAATATTCCACAACCGAGATGCGGACAATCTCACGAACCGGATCGTAAGAAATCAGAACCCTTTGCATCACGCGAATACAATTCAGACCCTTCTCGTTCGGATTCAACCTTTTTTTTTTTTTTGGTCTCGTTTTTATCCCGGCGTATATCTTGTTTCTTCGGGGACCATTCGAGGGTTCTCGAACGCGTTTGCTCCGCTCGACTTTGGTTATTTCTCCGTGGAGAAATGTATGGAATTTTGTTTTTTCTCGGACGAACGATTCGGTCAAATTTTTTTGGATTAAATTCTCGTTTATGAGGTTTTTTATTCGTTTTTTTTCTTGTTTGCGAAGGACGAATTTCGGTTGATGTGGCAACCTCGATGACGGACACACGGGCACGTGTTTGCTCCGCGACTGTCCCGCGGTTATACTCGTTTATTTTTATTTTTATTGTATTTTTATTTTATTTTATTCTTTCAAAGCATTCTTTCTTCTCGTCGCGTCTGCGAGTTTGCAGACGAGAGTCGAGAGCAGACGAAGAATGAAGGGGAAAGAAGATAAAACGAACGTCGAGACTGCTTCGATCGAGAGAAACCACGACTGGATTTGTCGGACATCAACGTAATAACGTCGGATCGTTAGGTTTAATAACGCATTTTTGGAAACATCGTCGATGACTAATCAACAATTTTTTCGCATCGTTACGAATACACTTTCACTACTATTAACACGACACGTTCATTCGATTATGATGAATCATATTATTACATTTTATTGGTATCATTATTATTATTTTTTCGAATTATTCGGGCTATATTTAAGTTATTTAATAACAATGAATTATATTATTTTCATTAATATCATTATCATTATTTGTTTCATAAGAATTATGTTCAATTTTGTTACACGATCAATTTTTTTTTTTCACTGAATAAGATCGTTAATTAATTATTTAGATTGACATAAAATAATTCCAGAAATCACCATTTATTTATCAATCAAGCACTGTTGCACATTGCAATTTACACATGAAATTTTTTTTTTCATGTAATTAAATCTTTCCGCATGACGGAGATTGTACAGTCGATGAGACGGAAATTAAGGGGTTTCCATCGTAACAATTGTTATCGCCGTATCGTTAATTCGTTTGCGATGGTGATTATTATTTTTTTTTTTGGTTCGTATTGTTTTTATATGGGTCGTTCGGTGTTTACGGTAAAATCGGAGCACGCACACGCGGGAGGACAGGCGATTGTCGCGTCACGACCGCTCGCCAGACAGACCCACGGGTATCTGCTTCTGCTCCGAGACTGCGCCGTCTACTCCGATATCGTTTTAACGTCCAGCGCCTCTGCTGGTCGTCGACGAACTTCACGGATATATCTACTCCTCAACCGGTGCTGGTGCTGCCGTTTGGGTGGAGGAACTTAGGGCTACCACGGGTTTGTACAGTGGAACCCCCTTAAAGGGCTTACGAAGATTTGAAAATTGAGAAAACACTTTTTAACAAATTTTCTTGAGAGAGAATTTTTCTCAGGGAAATTTTTTTCTCCAGAGATTTTTTTTTATCTTGTAGTTAGCCGAATTAAGAATGTTTTTGCAAAGTTTCAAGTGCATTGGAGTAAAATTGTAGGAGAGAGGAGGAGCGTTTGCGAAATTCTTCGTATCGTATCGTATTTCACAAAATTCTGTTTTTAAAGTTGGTGGACGGGATTTCTTGAAAATTAATGTACCGATCTTATTGAAATTTTTTACACTTCTTCTAGATAGGATTGACTGGTGATTAAACGAAGGTTTTTTTGAATTTTTTAATTACAACTTATTTTACAAGGCAATATGTAGGGTAGATTTTAACGAAAATTGTACTTTTTTTGCATACATGTCTGCCAAAAATTCAAATTTTTATTTTTTTTTCAAAATCCTTCGTTCAATCGCGAGCTGTACTTACCTACTAACAGGAAATATTTGGTTTTTTTATTTCACTTGAAGCTATCATGGTAAATCGGGTCCCATATGGTATATGGTAAATCAGGGCCCAACGGCTGAATTTTCAAAATTTTTTAATGCAAATTTTACAAAATATTGTTCAAACGTTGCTCTTTCATATGCTCGTGAGCTTGCTTGAAATAATTCTTTTACCATATTTTTAAAAAATTCCAGACAACATGGCTTTTTTTATTTTTCCCAACCGATGTAAACCCTTAAGCGGGGTTTTACTGTATACACGTTGCTCGTTGCGCTATGGCTTGCACGCTGCACGCTCTCTCACTGTACACTCCACTCGGCCAGACTTCCAACAGCCCGCGGGTATTTAATGCACACCATGTGCACGTCACATGCCGAAGAATACGCAAATTAGTTGTTTTGGTGTAATTTGTACAGCTTTATCGTTTGTTTTCTGACCAAAGTGGAAAATTAATTTGTGAACCTTTTCTTTTTTTTTTCAACGTGTTTGTTCGAAGTGTTTCAACGAACGTCGTAGCGTTACAATATTTTCAGGGCACTACTTCTTTGGATCGAATCATTTATTCGGTCATTTATTTGTTTATTAACTTTCCGATTTTATAGACAAATTCTTTATCTGTTTATTCATTCATTTTGCGTTTTATATTTTGTGAATAAAAATATCCGCGAACGGAAGGCTCGTACTATATTTTAATAATTAATTTCTACAAATCTATGAGACCCAGAACTTTTGTCATAATTTTCCTGTAAACTTCAAGTGAGGCGTTATATTTTCTGATTTTCTTTTAAATTTAAGATTCGGTAGTTTCGGAAATAAGGGCGAAGGGTGGAAGCCCTTTTTTCGAAAATTTTTCAGGATACCTTTTTGAATATGCTAATTATAATTGCGAAAAAAAAATTATTGTAATCCACGTAATAAGTCCTTTCAAATGATAACCTATACGATTTAAAAAAATTACGAAAAAAAATTGGACATCTGCTTTGCTCTCCTCTTCGTTCTAATATTAATATTTCAAAGTATTTATCGGTTCAAAATATGTGGATTAATTAAACCGTCTCGAATTGGAGCAAATCTAAATATATTTCGTTCGAATGAGAAATATAAAATGCACATTTTTTCAATATATAATTATTCCATAAATTTTAAAAGCCACGTTTTGACATTTCGGAGTAATTATTATATTCGGGTCGAGGTTATTCGTCGAAACCTCGCGAATTCGATCGATCAATGCGCAGCAACGTTCGATTATCGAATAAAAATGAAAATAATAATTTGCAATTCAATTTGGATTATCGCCGGATTCGGGGAAATGTCAAACGCAGGACCATCGAGACTGACCCCATGACCGAACACAGACCGGAATCGAATTCCGCTGCGGTAGCCGGTATAGCCGGCAGTTAGATCGTTGTAGTGTACATACGTAACTGGATCCAGCAGCCGCCGCGATAAAAAGCCAGTCACATGAGAAACTGGGTGGGGATAACGCGGCTTAGGTAGCCAGAAGACTTTGAAAAAGTCGTTTATCTCGCCTCGCCTTTCCGCTCGATAAATAAATCTCGAACTCTGCGTTTCGCTTCGCCACGCGGATTTCGAAATCAACTGGTTCAGAATTTCCGCACGCAGACTCGTGAGCACGCGGATAAAACCGAAATGGCACGAGTGTGATAAGAATTGAATGAAATTTCAAAAACTTCTACTTTTAATGGATCTTGGAATATTCTTTTTATTTTTTTTATTTTAAATAGCGATATGAATAATTTTATTTTAGATTGTTGGGCAATAAGAATTCATTGTTGATAAATTGATAAATTAATTGAGCGAAGGTCTTACAATGGAATTTCAGTTTTTGGAATAACAGAGATTATCTAATTTTCGTTCAAATACGAGAGTAAAATTAAAAAACTTCACCTATTGCCGTATCTTGACGTTTTTTTTGTCAATAGCGTTATGAATTATTTCATTTAAATTCGTGGTTGTCCCAAGATCAGTATTTTGAATTTTGCATCGATATTTTCAATCTAACAAATTTTCTGATAAAATTATCCGAAATGAAGAGAAAATCGCTATCTCTATTTCTATTGATGATCTGTATATAATTCTATTGATCTGTTCAAACGAGACAAAAAATGATTTCCAATAGCTTTACATTTATTACGTTTATTTATTCAGGTTATTATTATTTAGGATATTTCTTTAGGTTATTTATTTATTTATGTTATTCGGGTAAAGCCCGAAACGTGTAAAATTTATTTTATCCGTTTTCGGACTTTACACGTAACATATATACGTAAATAAATTGAACCAAGTGCTTCGCACGCTTCGTGCGAATGCTCATGGCCTCGTCTATATGGGTATAACCGCACTTCGCCACGACGTCGCGTGGGATTTAATTGCCCAGCGATCTTAACCGAGTCTCGGTGTCCGAGAAAGGGAGAAATGAGAGCCAGCCCCCGGCGAGAATGATAAAATGTTGCTTATTGCACCGAGACACGCTAAGCGAATCTCGGCGCTCTCGCTTCGTACCGAGAGCTCAACGAGAAAACCGTCGAAAGGTGATAGTGACGATAGAGCACCCGACGACGTTTTGCCCGGTAAAACCGGTATTAAAATATACGCTAATGCTATCGAGTGAGTTAATCAATTTCACGAAACAACTTAACGGTTATCGAATCAATTTAATTTGCGTTTTAAACTTTCGATAAATGTGCGATATAAATCGTTGCGATGGATTAGGTCGGATGGATGTCGATTAGGGGGATGAAATCGGGGGTGGGTTAAGATTCCGAATGTTCAAAGTTCGAACGGTGCGAAATTCCGAAAATCCAAGACTCGGTAATGTTTCAAATGGTTTTTTTTGTAACCATTTTTACAAAAATTGATATTTTTCAACGATTTTTGTTTCGATTTACTTATCCATATGGCATAGGACCGAAAAAAATTATTACACACCTTCGGAAGGATGTTTGCAAGCTTGACGAATGGCTGAAATAAATTTTGGCGCAAATATTTATTTTGGACGAAGCGCGAAAGAAGAAAGGGGGAGTTTTGTCTCATGATTAGGGTAGAGCATTGCGAATAGAGAAAGAGGGAGAGAAGGGGTATGGGTAGATTGATGGATTATTATATATTATTAATAATCATAATTGTTAATTATTTAATTATTATTTATTATTTAATCAAATAATTATTATTTATTTAATATTATAATAATTAGGAATAATAATGATAATAATAAATAATGAATAATAATAATATCTATAATAATAATAATAATATAATAATAATATTATTAATAATTATTAATAGTTCATTTTTTTATATAATGATTGATAGATTTTTATTTCCTATAGAAAATAAAATCCACGTCTGTAACTAATAATACGAAATATTTTTGGAAAAGATCGAGACCGGGATAGCGACAAATTTCACGGCGTCTGAGACAGCGAGGCTGGCACGAATCCTTCTTCTTTGTCGCGGAACATACGTCAAGCCTTTTTCACAGCCCATCGCAGACGAGACTAACCCTCGTTCGTTCTTTCGTTATCTATATTTTCTCGCTCTTGCTCCCTCCGTAATCCGTCAGCATTCGCGTTGGAGCGAAGCTCTTTGGAGCGGAGTGTGCTGACACAGAGCGAGACCGACGTTTGGCGTCGACGGCAAACCGCGAAGCCCCGACTCCCGTCGACGTAAGTACGTACGTACATACGCGGTACGTGAGCTGGCACAGAGAGACGAAGGGCGGGAGGGAGGGCGAACCTAGCTAACCCACCACCGCAAACCCTTTGAGCGTGTCGACGGCAATATGCAACCGCCGACTCTCATCTTCACGTCGAAAACATAAAGTCACTAACGCTCTTTCGGTGTCTCTCGCTCTTTTTCGCGGAGATAATTTTTTTTTATTCATCCGGATAGGTCGGGTTTTGTAGAAAGGCTCGCGATAAAATTAATAAAATCGTGTATCTAATATTATTATATTGGATATAATCTGCGGTGGATTTTATTAGAGACTATTAAATACAGAATCATTTTTTTACTCGATTGGTGGAAAATATTTATGTAATATCATAATAATTCATCATATAATATTATATTAATATTAATATAATATTAAATTATATTAATATTTCAATATATTTATATATAATGTAATATAATACTAATATTATATAATTAATTATATAATATTAGTAATATAATCACACATTATATTTCAATATATTAATATTTTTTAAATATTCATATGATATAATAATAATTCATCATATTATATTAATATTAATATAATATAATGTAATATAATAATATTCTATAATTAATACAATATTTAATTATATTTTTTTAAATATTCACATAATAAAATGATAATTCATCATATTAATTTCCATTAATATTAATATAATACAATATAATACTAATATTATATAATTAATATAATATTTCATTATATTAATATTTTAAGGACCTATTGAGTCGAAAAATGATTCCGCATTCAGTAGTCTTCAATAAAATTCACCACAAATTAATCACAACAAAAAACCGTTCTAATTACGATTTTATTAGTAATAACCAATTGAAAAAAATTTGATAATGCGTGTCTCGTAAATAAAAAATGTCGTTGTTAAAAGATTTTCGATAAATCGCATCTTTGACGAGTTTATTTGTCGCTGGACGGCTGAGTAAAATATGAAAAGATCAAAAAATACGACAATAACGGATTTATTTTTCACAGCATGGAAGTCGTTGGGACGTCGGAGTCGGTTGCGAGTGGAGAAATACGAAATGTAAGAAACGTAAGAGAGGACGAGAACAACAGATCGCGAGAATGTCTCTGGTCGAGAGTCAGTTGGGCGAGGTATGGTCGGGGGGAAAGAAGAAAAGAGACGAAGGAGCGGAGAAAGAATGAGAATGAAAAACGTGTCAGATGTTTGTCACGTTGCGGCTGCATCCTCTGGGTTGTGAAGCCTCGCACACCCACGCGTGGACAAAGAGAAAGAGGCAGAGCTTTTCATCCTGTACGAACATCGACGGTGCGAGCATGCGCACACGAGCGAGCGCGTAATTAGCATTTTACGAGGGCCGCACTGGGTTTCTCGTGGCAGTGTCGAGACTGAAAGGAATGGAAGGAGAAAACGCGTCGAGGAGCGAGTAATCTTATAGGTTCTAATGCGTATTGTACTTCTATTTGATGTTTTCTTTAATTTTGGTGAGAAGAAAAAATTGAATGAACGTCTTATCCCTGGTTTCCGGTGTGGGGCACGAACTGGGTTGGGCATTCGTTCGATGAAAATGGGTTTGAGATAGTTTTATTGATGAATTATCGTTGATTATTATTGCCATTGAATATACAAATTTATTGTGAAACATTCATTCGAATTATTTATTATTGCAGAAAATTTTTTTATTGTGTAGTTATAATTAATTATAATTATTTGTTCGAAAAAGTATTTCAAATATATTTTTATTGAACGAATGATCATCCATGCTACAAAATGCTGGGAGATAGCTTCTAGCTTTTCGTTCGGCGACTGTCAAATGTCCAAATAGCACTGACGATTCGATTGCGACCAATTGCGACCTTTTTTCTCTGCTTGGAAAACATATGAAATTTCGTGTGAGGGTTGACGTGTAATTTGAGTATTCCAAACTGCTAGGTTAACCGAAATTGCAAGTTATTTTGGTTGATAAAAGCACGAACGTTGATCAGGCTATTTTTGGGGGGGAAATTGTTGAAGCAAATTCCAGCGTCTTTATGTAAAACGAGCCATGCCACAATCACAAACCCACCGGCAGGAAAACACTGCAATCTTGTGAGTATTTGCACGAAAAATTTGTCATCAATTATTCGTACAATTACAGTGTAATTTTCACTGATTATTTGAACCTGAAAAATTTACCAAAAAAATTAGAATAATCAATGTCCAAAAATTATTATCTTCTAATCAGACACCAAATCGTCTACAACCATTCTAAAAATGTGCAGATTGATAAATCTTCGACTCTTTCGGAGAACACATTTTTTACTAGCTTAACTGACTTTACTGTCTAATTGAATGTTTGTGAAAAATTAATACTAATAATAATGGAAATAATAAAAAGAACAATATAACGTATTATTATTATTATTATTATTATTGTTATTAACGAGCTATTGACTATTATGGCTATTATTATTGGGATAATAAAAATAATAATAATAAAATAACATGTTATTATCATTATTGAAACATTATTGCTGTCAAGAAACTTAGACTATTCTTATTAATATAATTATTATTATTTTCAGGAATACTATCGAAGATGGCGGAATAGCGATTATTTGCGCAAACGCAGACAAAAAATTAAAAAATTCCAATAAGAGGGTAAGAAAATTGCGTCGATATAAATAATCATAAAAAAATTAATTAACGTTATTAGTTGAATCGTTTTAGGTGATTTTCTGATGAATTTCATTCGAAAACTTTCCATTTTCTTCGAATTGTTGCTGAGTAAAAAAATGATAAATCTCGTTGGACTGTCGATCGTTCGCGTGTGATGTTTTCCTACCGAAGATTCAGCACAGAGAGTAAGGAATAATACCCCAGATTATTCCGGTGGCCGCGAGAGACCGTCCGGCAAACGAGTCTTCGCGTTCGCAATGGAGGTATAAATCCTTGTCGATTCCTCGGGCGATTTCGCATTTGCGTACGCGCATACGACTCGTCCCGGGATTTTATACAACTTTCTTCTTGCGCGTCGTGCTACCTGCTAGCGCAGGTGGCAAGAAAGAACGGAATGGTCAACGAAATATTGTGACAAGGAGGCGTAATAAATTTGCCTTACGTTCGAACAATCCTGTTTTACGATCGTTAAATACGATCCAAAAAACGGCAACAAAAGCTTTGCAGCTTAAGCACTTTAATTGGCTTCTGCGAACCTTAATTGTAGCAATTGCTTTTGTTTAATCTTAAAAACAATTATTGAAAACTGTGAAGGCCCAAAAGGAAATGCTTTCCTTGGAAAGAGGATCCGAAGAATTTCAGAAACAAAGTACGAGGAAAGTATTTCTTTCTTTATCAAAGTAATTAATCAATCAATCGATTAACAATAATAATTCGATCTTCCGGATCTCATTGTTGAAAGATAAAATTTGTATCGATCTTCTCACGCTCGAACGTTGATTATCGTCGTGAATTTTCGTTGCCATGACGCGAATCAATTTCTCACAGACTCGCTGGAACACGGAGAGACGTGAAAAAGCAATGAGCTCGCCGGCCTGCTGTCGAGAACTTCACGAGTATCCAAAGGGATATACCGTGTTAGAGTGTCGACTCGATGGGAACCAACCCATCGCTCAGGTGGTCCAGATGCCATCGGACACCACCGGAGATATAATCCCGAACAAAACCTGCATGCTTCTGGAAACCAAGCAATCCGAGTCCGGACCTTCGTCCAGGTACAAAGTAGAATCCACAAAGAAACCAAAGACCAAAACCAAACCAAACCAAAAGACCTTGGTTGATCTTTGATCGACCAAAGATTTCCTCATTCCTCATCAATACCGCGAAAAGAACGAAACCTAATCTTTGCATTATCATCGTGGATATTTTTGCATCCTAAATTCAGGATAGTGGCATATCCATCTGGAAAAACACGGTGCGAAGGACGAACGGGAAGAGAACCAATGTGTTTCGCCCTGGAGACTCGAGATTGTCCTGGCGGAGCTGTAGCTCGTGCGGAAAAAGTTGCGGAACGCGTGGACGACCTTTCGGGAATTCGCTCGACCCAACCGATCACGTTTCTGGAGACTGCGAAAGGACCGAAGTGCCAGAAGGGTCCTTTTTCCAGACTCGTGTACGGTCCGATTTCGCCCAGAGCCGAAGGTTCTTCGGGAACGCACGAAGCGCCGGGATTTTACGTGCATTGCGCGACGACCCGTGAAGGTCCGATTGCGAGAGTGACCCAAGTTCCTGGGAGATTCTCGTCGAGTGCGGGAGATTCGGGCACGAATTACGAAGCTTTCGTGAACCGGGATGGATCACGTCCAACCGCGATGGTCACTCGACCCAGCAACAAGGAGAAAACGGTTCGAGGAGCTTGCGAATTCCTGGAGACTCGAGTGGACGCTTCGGGACCACGAGCAAGAGCTCTGTGTCTGCCGGAAGCATCGTCGGATTTCAAACACTTGACTCATCTCGACGTTCGTTCCCGAGACGACGGACCTTTCGCGAGAATCGCCCAGTATCTCGGACATCCACGAGAAATAATTGCCAATCTTCGAAATGACGAAATAAATTCTTCCCCTCGCCACGGTCATCATCAAACTCCGACGATTTGCCCTCCGAGTCCCAACAAACCTTCCAGGATTTCCAGGATCGACGCATGTGTGTGCAAACCCGCGTCAAACACGGGGAGACGCAATGGTTTGACTCCTACGCGTTCGGAACGCCAAGCACGTGCGGCGCCTCTGAAAAACTGTCGACTGAAGAGACCGAGGCTCAGCGAAGGGTCGAAATCTTGTCCGGCTTATCGTTGCCGACCGGTTTCGTCTCCCGATCCAGCCTCATGGGTTTGCCGACCCTGGCCAGAGCCGAGCGCCTCGAAGAAGCCACCGATCTCGGCCAAAAGACCGAAATCGGTTTTTCCGAATCGTGAAACCTGCTCGTGTCCCGCGCGACAGATGTGCGATTTCACGGATGGTCCATTTTCCTTGATGCGACCTTTGCCCGGTGGTACGGTGGTGCCTTCGTGTCCTCCTCCGGCCTTGCCGGAAATCGCTCCGGTGCCCCTCGGTCCCAATCGTTATCGCGATTACACGCCACGGCCGAAGGAACGACGGAAACCAAATTCCTCTTCCAGGCCTGGACAACGACCGGGGCTCGACCGCAAGCCCGGAAAACCCGACAAGACTGGGAGGAAGAAGAAAAAAAAGCCCAAGAAACCTGGGCTTCCGGTTGAGCCTGGAAAACCGGCGGAAATGGCGATCGGCAGCAAAGAAGGTGAAGAGAATTCGGTTTCGGAAGAAGTGGAGGAAGTGGAATGTCCGGCGTTTGCGGCTAACGGGGTAAAATTCGTTCAGGTTTGTTCGAACCAAACGCACGTGGAATGTCCTGCGTTTCGATCCAAGGGTAATCAAACGGTTCTTGGTGGTAAAGAAACGGCGTATGTCCAATGTCCGGCTTATGAATCCAATGGAAATGAAGAGGCGCGTGTTTGCGAGGAACCGACGTACGTTGAGTGTCCTGCGTTCAAGTCAAATGGAACGCAATCGGTTGGAGTTTGCGAGGAACCGACGTATGTTGAGTGTCCTGCGTTCAAGTCAAATGGAACGCAGTCGGTTGGAGTTTGCGAAGAACCTACGTACGTTGATTGTCCTGCGTTCAAGTCAAACGCGACGCAATCGGTTGACGTTTGCGAAAAACCTTCGTACGTTGATTGTCCTGCGTTCAAGCCAAACGCGACGCAATCGGTTTGTGTTCGCGAGGAACCGTCGTACGTTGAATGTCCTGCGTTTAGATCCAAGGGGAATCAAACGGTGCTCCCCAGCGATGAACCATCGTACGTCCAATGTCCCGCTTACGAATCCAACGAACATCAAACGGTTCGCGTCTGCGAGGAACCGACGTACGTCCAGTGTTCGGCTATTCGATCGAAGGAAAATCACGCCAGCGTCATTCCCGAGAAAACTTTCTGCACTAACCAGAACGAGAGAAAGAAATCGGTTTGTCGTTTCGTCGAATCGGAAAATGTCGAAGTTCCGGCTTCGAGAAAATCCAGCGAGGCGAGTTCGGTTTACGTGCCGAGAAAGGATTTATCGTTGAACAAATATTCCGAGTACTTTGGGGGGAAGACATTGGGAACTTGTGCCGCTTGTTGTGCCAAGAGAAACAGAATTCATCAGGATCATTGTCCGCTCGCCGTTCCCGATGCCGTGATTCGAATAAGTTACGATCAACGACGGAATCGACAAGCGAGAACTCTTCTTTCCAGTGGCTCGAGATGGCGAAGGTTCGACGATGATTCCAACGAAATACCGAAGACGTATTGCTTCAGAACATGAAAACTTTGTATTGAAGCTTTGGAAATTTTTGTATATTTCGAGGGGCGAATAAATGTAGAAAAATCAGATCCAAGATGTTTTGTTTAAGATTTATATATTCGAGTTAGAGCGTTGGTCAACGGTTTTCTTTTTCAACGAACTATTGCGATCAACAGTCCACGAGTTTAAGAGTAAATTTGTGATCCTTGATTATACAGCGAATTCAATGCCGATTTGTAGGAAAGGTCGTCGAAAAATCGGAAGAACGATTGCGAAAAAAAACCCCACGGGGATCATCGAGCTTCTCCGTTGAAGGATGATAAAGAAATCATCGATCGAACGGCAACACCGACGAAATCCCCGACGAATGAGTTACCGAAAAATCATAAATTGAGTTTGAAGGCGGTTAAATCACGAGAACTTCGAGGTGGCGTGGTTTATTACGATTGCGATTGTTATCATCGCAATGGGCTTCAGCACGACTGTCCGAGAGGTGGATGCGGAGGTGAAAGAGGAACTTTAAATACCGACGTTGATGAATAATAATGATAAACATTTTTTTTTTAATGAATGCGGTTGCAGGATTGGACCACTGTGTTGAAAAACCTTGGCCACATTGCGACTTGTCGCGCTATTTCAAGGACAAATGGGGTAAGTATCACAGAATTATAGACTCGATTCCACCAACGACGTACTGCGGACCGAAGGACGACCTTCGTCGAGCGAAAATGGAGCTGAAAAATGATTCGCAAGCTCGCGGAAATGATGAAAAGTCGAACGAACCCCAAGAGAAACTGGCGGATGTAAAAGAAAAATCGATGAAGCGAGATAAAAACGAAGTTCATCAAGGATCTGAGAAGAAACAATCTCGGAACAAACACAGTAACGAATGTCGTACGATTCATCGAAATATGGTTCAACAATATGCGATAATTCCTGTAAATACCGAGTAGTAGTCTCTTCTTGGATAGCCAATAAAAGCACAGAAAACAACCCAGACCACATGTTTTTAATACAAATACGAAATTTTTAAAAATTATTGTCAAACTTAATCACTAAAAATCAAAGATGGCCTAATTTTATTCATATTTTAATCAACGATTTGCAGAGTTATTTATTGTGATTTGAAACGACGGATTATAATTACACTCCTAAGCCAGAAAAATAATCAATCACTGGTACTGACAACTTTCAAATTCACCGGAATTTCTTTACGATCCATCGCAATAAACGCATAAATACTTTTCGTCGTGAATTTATGTAGAACATTACGTTTATTCGGTTTAACATTCCGGTAGAGTCATTATTGTAAACTGCACGAATTACGTGTACTGAAAACCCGTTGCAATATAATTGCACGTCCGCATCAACGTCCGCATGCTTTTAAAATCATACGGCTGTACTTGCTTCACGAGTTACCGTACCGTTAATGTTTTCATTAATTTGCGCGTACGAGATTTCATAATCCAAAAGGGAAAGGCGTTACTCAATGCAGCGATAAAAGTAGGCTCGTGAAAAATAAAATTAAGCAGAAGCGGATACATCCGTATTAGACAGAGAAATAACCTTAAGGCGTTACTCAATGCAGTGATAAAAGTAGGCTCGTAAAGAATAAAATTAAGCAGAAGCATATATATCCGTATTGCACAGAGAAATAACCTAAAGGCGTTACTCAATGCAGCGATAAAAGTAAGCTCGTAAAAAATAAAATTAAGCAGAAGCAAATATATTTGTATTAGACTGTTTGAAAAAAGGGAAAGTTTCTATTGTGTTCGATCAATAGTCTAATACAGATATATATCTTATTTCTTTTTGAACAGTCTAATCTATTGTATATAGCATGGGTATATAATATAATATATATTGTATACGACGAAACATTGTACTTGGACCAAAGAAGTTCCTATCACCGATCTCACTTGTTTTCCTTGAACCTTTCGCGCCGCATTGCCTATCGGATTTCCATTGCTCGGCCTCTCGGGGTCAAGTCGTTGACTTCCACCGCTCTCCCACTTGCGATTCCTACGCCTCAAATCGTACACAATTCATTTCTCCACAATACTCCACGCCGGTTCTAATCTACGAGTACAAATCTCCAAATCCGACTCGCCTCCCAAATTCAACCGTTTCTTATATTTCCCTCGACGAAAATCCTTTTTTCTCATTCAAGGTACTTTCAACCGTCGTCAATTTTCCAAGATCTGCCATCCAGCATCATCTAAAATATTTTTTCCATTCGTCACGATTATTTCAACATTGGGTTAATATTTTTTCGATCCTTCGGACCAGATGGTTCGATGATTTATCGCAAAAACACGTCCGCGGTTGACTTTCAAGAAAGAAGGAATAAAAAATATGACAAAGCAATTTTTCTCGATCGACGATCATCGATCAATCTCTCGGCGAGATCGTCGATGTTTGTTTTACAAAAATTTTTCTAATTTCACGGTTTTCCCCCCTTTCGGAGTGGGGTTGAATCCTCGCGCGAGCGTTGATGCTCGAAAGTTGATGGTTCTCACGACTGGTGGATGATTAATGAGACGACGGCTAACAACCTTTCGTCACGGAAGACGTTTACGCGGTTGGACAGCCCCGAAAGCCTTTCGCAGTTACGCGCAAGTGCGTTTCACGTGCTCGAAGTGCCACGGAATTTTCTCGGTGTCTGTAAACATTTTCAGTGGCGTTAAAAATGGTGAAAGAAACGGAAAAACGTGCTCTCGACACTCGTTCGGAGGAACTCCGACGATACCGTGACACATTGCTGTGACGTCATTTGGCCGGCAGATGAATCGTGGATGAAAGAAGGCTGTCAAAAAAAAAATACGTACAGATTTGAGGAAGATATTGGAAAATATCAAAAATTGCGGCGTCAGAGAGTGAAACACAGTTTTGGAAATCAAAATTTATCCAAATTATATCGATTATGAGAAATTATTTTTGAACTTGGGAAAAATAATTTGCGGTAGAAGAAAATAAATAAATAGATAAATAAATGAATGAATAAATGAATGAGTAAATAAATAAATAAATAAATGAATACATGAATAAATAAATAAGTAGATAAGTAAATGAATGAATGAATAAATAAATAAGTAAATAAGTAAATAAGTAGATGAATAAATAAGTAAATAAATACAGAAGTAAATAATTAAATAATTAAAAAAGAAAATAAGTAAATAAGTAAATAAGCAAATGAGTAAATAACCAAATAAGTAAATAAACAAATATATAACCTAAACGTGATAAAATTAATCTGGTTATGACGAGCAAAAAAGAGAAAAAAAAAACCGAGGATGAGTAAGAAGAGAGGGTTACGAGAAAATATGATACGGCTGGATCGGTCGAGAAGAATATTCTTGCCGAAGGTCACTACGGCTCGGGCACCACTTTCTCGCGTTATTGATGCGGCGAGGTGGAAGTCACGAGGCTCAAATCGCAAAGAACGAGTGTGGATGACCAGCGGCAGAAAGAGAAAGAAGGAGAGAGCAAGAGAGAGAGAGAGAGAAGGAGAGCGTGTAAAGCAGAAGACGAGTCTCGCGAGTGAATGCACTACGCGCAATGAGTCTTGACGGCCGTTGGCTGTGCCACGTGTGGGAAAGAAGTTTGCGCCATGCCTCACGCTTTGCTCAAACCCGTGAAGAAGAATCGTTCGGACGAACGCGATGCGGCCGCGGTACCTCGCGGTACTTGGGTTAACGACTGTGGCCCTCGCTAATGCACCTACGAAATCGATTTACCACCACTCGCCCCCCAAACGGTAATTATTATCGTTCCTTTCGGCGCAGCGAAATATAGCGATAAGCGAATGCATCGAACAATTTCTTGTTTGCATCGTGAAAATACTGAAAACTTTCTAGGATGGACTTTCTAAGGTTTTGCACGGAAAAAATTGTCGTGGCAATTATAAACAATTATATTTAATATACATGAAGGTGAAAAATGGGTGAAGAAATTATTTAAGAATTCTTTTCAATTTTATATGGAAATGATGTTCAATAATTCACTATCTCTTGATTCCGTTGAATTGATTTTCTGGAGAACGAATGATCATTCTCATTGAATAATTGACTTTTTGAATTATTTTTTCACGCAGAGAGAAAATCAAATGTTATACGAAAATATTAACTTAATTTGTCTTCAATAATTATTTGTGTATAAATAAGTATGTTGAGTGTATTTATCAATAAAATCGAGTATAATTCATTAATATTGATTACCACAAACATTATATCAAGATCTAATAATTATATTTATTATAGCAATCATTATAATCACATATATCAATCATATTATAATTAAAATAACCACTATATCGAGTACATTAAATTAATTATAATTAAAAAATTGCTATCAAATTACGCTTAGCTTTCCGCAGTTAAACTTTTTTCGGTTCCACCTCCAAAACGCTCCAATTTCATCCCCGCATCTCATTTCCTCTTCCCGCCTGTACAATTTTCCGTATTCCCGTGTATCAAAACCCCGCCCACGATTCAAAATCGCAAGTCGCCCTATCAAATTCGCTTTTCCCAAAATAATAATTGACTCGTTCAATTTTCTCGGCCGAGTCACGAACGAAACGTCCGCGGAAAACCGCGCAATTTCCGTGATTGTACAGTTCGACGTTACAGCTAGGACGTACGATCGCAAAACGTTCGTAATGGTATTCCGGTTGCGTATGAACCGGCCATTAATGGAATACACCCCCGTACAAGGTGGAGCTCGTGCCGCGCTCATTTCGCGTATAAGGTCTTCAACTTCGATCGCCGTTCGTTCTCCATTCCCGTGTACGTACGTATTCCTCGGTACGGGTCTACGTACGTACGACGGTGTAGCGTGTAACGTCCGGATCATTGACCGATGCAAGGTGATTTCACGTCGATTCTTACGCGAGCGAATAAATCGGTTGTGCAGCAAATTTTTAACGTTTTTCATCGACCTTTCTTCTTCTTCTTCATCATCGTCTTTCTCCGACGTTTCTCGTTCGTCCTCGATGACTTCTTCTCCTCCCCTCTTCCTCCTCCTTCTCCTCCTTCTTACCCCCCCCCCCCCCCCACTTTGTCTTCCTTCTGAATCTCAACGTTGATGCGGTGTAATATTTTATATCCTTCGTTCGTTCGCCATCAAACCGATATCATTAGGTTTCTCTCACTCGCATCCACGCGCGCGAATAATATTCTTCCCTCGCGCACTTTGCAACGGCAATTGCGAGCACAGCGGCGTCTCGTATCGCTCGATTATATTATATGTACCGTCACGATCTACCGATCGCCGCGACGACGAAACGATCGCACCGACACACACGTGACGGCAATTCAATACGGGATAACGCGAGCGGATGAGGGAAAAGCGAATTAACAGGCGGTGTGATTTCATCCGCGGGAAATGAGATGTGCAATTGCGATTCAGTGGCGTTGGAATGGAAATTGCGGGATGATATTCGTTTGAATGCATTTTTTGATGATTAATTTTTTTTTTTTTGAAGAACGTTAATAGAAATGAGAAGAAATAATTCGAAAAAGGAGGAAAAACTAGTGCTGTGGACGAACAAGTTTTAATAATAGAAATTATTATTTGTTATTTGTGCAATTTATTTGAATAAATCTTTTATGTCCTATATATTTTCGTATTACATTTGACTTTGTCTCCGTATGAAAAGAGAATTTAAAAGTACGGAAAACATTAGTTCTAGGGTCAAGCAAGTTTGATTACTTAATTTATCATTCGTTGTTTATAAAATTCATTTGAATACGTTTTTCATGTCCAATACATTTTTGTATCAGATTTGTGTTTGGCTGTGCACGAAGAAATAATTCAAAAACATGGGAAACGCTGACGCCACAATGAAACAAGTTTTATCAATTAAAATGATCATTCGTTCATCGTAAAATTAATTCAACGCAATTAAAAGATAATCAATTGTTGAAAAAAAAAATTCTCATATGAAATTGAAAATAATTCCCAAATAATCAAGTTTCTACGTAATTGACAGGATTTAGAAGTTAATTTTCATAACCAATTTTAATTTTGCCAAATGTTTTCGAACGACGTCGATATGAAGATTTTTCCCTGCAATTGCAATTCGTATTAGGGTGAAACGTTATTTCCAGAAACGAGCAGCTGCGGCGCCACTTGTCGAGTCGACTTAAATCTACGCGAAAGGAATTTTCTTTACCGACCGTAAGAAAGAAGAATCCTGCGCTATCGACTGCGAGCCGACGAATCGACCGGTGGAAAGTCTTCGGTTCTACCAACAGCGAGTCATTTATCCATTGATCATAAAACATGCTGTTTTCATTCCAGTTATCATTTCTACTTATCAATTTTCCATGAAGGAAATTATCAAATAAATTTTGTTTAAAATGTCATCAAAAAATTCTATATATAAATCATGTGATAGATCGACTGAGCCGCCACGAGTGCGAGTTAGAAAGTACACTGGTACACGTACTTGTCGAGTAAAGCGCTCGTGTGAAAAACGAATGAGGAGTCGTTGACGAATGCTGATTCATCGAAATTATGAAGTTGATGAAATAATTAAAGGCTAATTAGATGCTAATTAAATGCTCCATTGCCGACAAAATGTTACAAAAAATATAACTAGACCATAATTAAAGGCTCATTGAATGCTCCTGAATGAGCGTAGAATCAATCGATTCGGTCCAAGGAATCGCGAGATTTTCGCATTTTACGAAATTTTGAATATGAATTTTTTTTTTTCTTTTTTTTTTTAAATCACGAGCTGATCAGTCGCTGGAATCGACTGATCGCGCAGAACAGTTCCATTTTATCACGACTAATCGGACAGATGGCGCAAGCGCGCTCTACGCCCACGTAATCCCACGATTGCCGACGAACGCTTCGAGATTAATTAATACAACCAACGTGTAATAACGATCTGGGTCTTATAACGGAGTGGGATGGTAGGTAATAAGACCGTTGCATGTCCAACTACGTGATAAATAATGTCATGTATGAGGCAACGAAAAATTCATGCAACAATAATAATGATAATAATAATAATAATGATAATAATCAAGTCACCGAGTGAGTTACTAATAATTCGCGTTACAGATAACGAGACAATTTTTCTCTCGCCGGATTTGGCAACGCGAACGAGTTCAAAAGTCTTTTTACGGTAACGACGGAGAGAGAAATGTGATACAGCGAATTAAAAGTAATAAAGTTGTGGTCGCCAGAAATTTATTCGTTCGCCATTGCCGGTGCAAATACTTCGCTCGTACTCGTCGCTTGTTCGACATGCGTACCAATTTGCGGGGGTTTTTTTTTTTTTTTTTCATGCGACCAGTTTGGCGCGGGTAAATTCAATCAGTGCTGTTGACGCGATGAAGTATGGTCGCGTTTATCGGGTGAATTAAATATCGGGAGTATTGAACGGATCTGTGACGTTTAACGGGCGGGTGGGGAAATTATTCGAGTGGTAATGAAGATGCGTGCGGTGGCTGGAATTTTCGATATTGTGTGTATTGAAATTGTGTAGAGCTTGTTATTATTTTATTATGGGTAATGATGGATTGAAAATTGAGGGATTTAATATTGTCATGAGATCGTATGTAGTTAATTGGGTAATTATGCAGTTGTGCGGCTTTTCCGAATTTTAAAGTTTTTCAAAATTTTCTTTGATGATTTTTTTTAATGATTTTATCTTTTATTCACTTTGTGATCTATGTTTTACTATTTTAATTACTTCGATTTCTATACACTTCTTAAACTATGTTTCAGTATTTTTATGACTTGAATTTTGATTTACTTTTTGAATTATGTTTACCGATTTTCATAACTTTATCTTTAATTTACTTCGTGATCTATGTTTAATTATTTTAATTACTTCGATTTCTATTTATTTTCCAAACTAATATGTTTTACTATTTTTATTATTTGAATTTTCATTCAACCTTTGACCCAGGTATGTTCCACTATTTTAACTGCTTTGAATATAATTTCTCTTTCCAGCTACGTTTTACTCCTCTAATAACTTTAATTTCAATTTAATTCTCGAACTATGTTTGACCAATATCAATTATTTTGCTCATAGTTTACTCTTTGAATTATGTTTCGCTATTTCAATTACTTCGATTACAATTCACCTTTCGAATTATCTTCGACCATTCGAATTTTCACAAAATCGAGAACGTCCGGTCGTTATTCTTCCAACGAATTGTACGTGCACGGAGAGATTCAAGCCTTTACCGCTGAATAGAACGTATTGTTCTCCGGGGAATGGACTTTTTCCGATACTCCATTGCGCGCGCTACAACGCATGGAGGAGGAGTTCGTACGATCGCGTGGGCCATGTGGCCCCGGTTACGAGTGCGAGCGATAATATGAGACAATGTAGAAGCTCGATATTTCGAAACGAATTTGTTGAGTATTTTTTTTTAGTAATGTGTTTATGAGTCGATACGACTACGATCGACTATCGCGACGGTCACGCCCTTTTTACAGTTGCGTAATAACACGGGGCGTGATAGTCGCACACCCTACAGGATTCATGGTAATCAATTTCAGCAATGAATAATTGAAATCCGATTTCAATAATTGTGGGGATAAAACAGACATCGAATTGTTCGATTCCAATGAAATTCTTGGGTGCGGATCGAAGGTCAGAATATTAAATGTTCCGACACGGTTCGGTGAATCGAATTAAAATGCTACGAAGACAAATGTTCCGAATCGGCACGGGTCCGACCGTCAATGTCCCGAAAGATCAAAATCCCGGAAAACCCAAACCATTGGCGGGTCAAAAGTTTCACAGTCACCGATCGGCCGTCCGAATGGAATAAGCCGCCCTACGCCGAGACGAAGTAAAACTATTGTCCTAAATCTATCTATCCGCCTCCGAATTGCCGCCATCTTCACCGCGGTTGACACGAGCTACGCCACTGTACCTATATATACGTTTTCCGGGATTTTGATCTTTCGGGACATCGACGGTCGGAGCCGTGCCGATTCAGAATATTTATTTTCGGAGCGTTTTAATTCGATCTGTCGACCTGTCGGAACATTGAATATTCGGGACTTTGATCTGCACTCCGAATTCTCGTTAAATATTGTCTCATCGATGGACAGCAATGATGAAGTTGTTTTTCCGGGTTTTTTTGTTAAGTTGAATTTGTTAATTGCATCGGAAGTTAATTTTTATCGATCGATCAATGCTGATTTCTCATCTTACCTTGAGAATCGCGCATGCATCTCTCGAATGTTGAATTACGCGGCAGAGACTTGACTCGGTTTGACTCACCTGCAACACAAAACAAGAAAGACAAAATTAAAATCAATCAAATCAGTTGAGACGATGTTGACAACAGTTTATTGACAAAGTAGACAGGAAGAGAATATATTTGCATGTTGGTACGATATAATCTTCCCTTATTTTGTATCGTAATTGAGTATCTCGCAAATATCCTCATTAATTTACTGCACTCCAAAAAATTGATTTCAATCATTATTTTTGTAAATTAAACTGTCAATCAAAAAAATTCTTCAACATCTTCTCCTAAAAAGCATAGTTCAGGCGATATCGCGACAATTGTAAAAAATAAGTAAAATTCACTTAGAAATTGACATTTGAAAAGGCAGCACCTAAAAAAATAAAGAAATTTTGTTTTGAAAAACAGTCAGAGATATTTATATTGTTTTAAATGAAAACAAGGTTTATAACCGTGAATTCCACACGGTAAAAGATTTATCCAGGAATAATTAATCACCCCGCCGATATAATTACCATAAATTGCAATTACGAAAATGTTTTCAATCGGAATTCTCGTTCTCCAGTTCCCACATTCTAACGCATGTGGAAAAATACACCTGCTGTACGCGAATCCGGACGAAAGATTGTAAGAAACCCGAAACGTTATCCCAATTAGAACGGAACTCGGGCACGTCGAACAAGAGTGATCACACGACCTGGGACACTCATATATATGGGGCGAATCGCGCTGTTTCGCCTGACTGCAATCCTTACTCATTGTTTTTAAGATTTTTTCGACCCTTTCTTTCTCTCTTCCACATCCCTTTCTTTCCTTTTCTAAAGGTAACTGCCATTCTGCTAGTTTTTAATTGGATGAAACTTTTTCCCCAGATAGTTTATCCCAATTAGAGATTTTTTTCCATAAAATTGAAATGGCGGTTGCCTTCCCAATTTTTTTTTGTTTAAAATTTGGAGAAAAGTTCGAGTTCTTTTGAAATTCCAATATATGATGATGGTTTCCTATTAAAAAAAAAAGAAAAATCAAACTTATCTTGTAGAAAATCTATTTCTCCAATATTTTCGATGGACCATTGATTTTTTTAAATTATCTCCTACGATTATTATTTCATGAAAAAAATGATCGAAAGATAAATTGTCTGTCAAAAATAGAAGGAGGGGTCAAAAAATCAGGATTGTCCTAGGATCTAAAAGATACCAACAAAAAATAGAAAAAATATCAGGAAGAGCACCATTTCAATTTCATTAAGAAAAAAATCTCCAATTTCGATAAAGTACCCGAGAGAAAAAATTCCATCTAATTCAAAATTGGCGAAATAGCAGCAGCCTCTTGAAAGAAAAAAAAGGAAGGCGGTGTAGAAGGAAGACAAGGAAGAGTCGCAAAAATCTAAAAAAAAATCATTAAGCTCCAAGGATTCAAAAGATACAAAAAAAAAATAAAATCAACGACCACATTCGGGGGCTAGAAAAATTCCAACCAGGCGAAACGGCGCGATTCGCCCCATGTACACACCCACATCCATCCGTCCCAACGTCCGTCCTCGGTCCTGGTATTTCTCGCAGGTGCGAGAACGACGTGGAAAACGGTTTCGTGCGAATTCGTGATCATCAGACGGTTCGAAACGTCGACGGCGACGATAAAACAATTTTTGCGGAGGCGCGAGTGGACGACGGATTCCACGGGCTTTCGATTCGGGTCCGTCAATGAAGAACGACGGGACGACGACAACGTGAAGAATGTAAAGGACGAAGAGGAGACGATCGCGACGGTTCAGTTACACAACCCCATTTCGTACCGCGAGCGGAATACGAGCGAGAGAACTTGTTCGAGCGACAGAGCTCATCTTCGAACAAATCGCGTGTATGTGCAATTGTGCACGTGTGTTTGTGAGCTACGTGACGTCGTGACGTCCGCAACAATGTCGCGGGACCCGCGAGCCCAAGTTTTTCGCGAGAACAAGTTTTTTTGTCTTTTGGGAGGTTTTCTTTTGGTTGTTTTTTTTTTTTTAACGTTGTGATGGACAGGAGAGTTTTAATGGCCCGAGAGGAGGCTGGCCATATTCGTGCTCGGTCCAATTCCGTCGATATTGCTTGGGCAAACAACGCTCGATTATGTGGGACGGTCTTGGGTTCGGTTGTTCCGAATGTACACAGCCGAACCAGCAGCAGCTGGTTGAAAAGAACAACTGTTGGGAATGGTGGGACGATATAATATAACAGTAAAAATATCACGCGACTGAAATGACTGAATATCACGGACGTGAGATTGTAAATCGTGATATCATATCGACAAGATTTTTAATTGAAAAGATATCACGACGAGCTAGTTTTTTGCCTGCTAGTTTTATCGTCATTGGAATCGCGGAGTTTTTGATTTTCGCTTTGTGATTGGCATTTTAGATGCGGGAGCCTGGAATTAATTGAGTTTTTTTTAATCGGATTTGTTCATCAGTCTGTCGGTCTGACAATAAAATTTGAGGCGCTGATAAATAATTATCTTCATGATATATGATGAAATTATATAATCATTAATGAATGAGAGAAATATATAGTAATAATAAATTGATTATTTATTCATTAATGATTAATTGAGAAATTAAATATTAGCTAAAAATCTATGTTATACTAGATTACTGGACATGATCAACTAAAAATGTAAAATAAAAAAATAAAAATGATAAATAAAGAGAAATGGCAAAGATCAATTTATTAAGGTGCCTGGAATTAATTGGATTTTTCTATCGGATTTTTTATCGATCGTCCGTCGGTCTGGCAATAAAATTCGAGGCACTGATAAATAATTATCTTGATGATATATGATAATATCACATAAAATAAATGAATAAAAAAATATATAGTAATAATAAATTGATTATTAATTTATTAATGATTAATTAAGAAATTAATTATTCGCTAGGAATCGAAATAATCCAAATAATACTAGATAACTAGATATAATCAACGTAACATAAAATAAAATTTTTTAAATGATAAATAAGAACAAATAAGAACACACATTTATCAATTAGTCATTAATAAATCAATAATAAATTCATCATCAACGTACTATTTTTTAATATCATATATCTATTGATATTCATCCTTTTTGAATGTATTAACGCATAACCTCAGTACTCAACTTTATTAGTTGCAAGCTTCTTAAGAATCCTCACAATCCGACAAAAAAATGAACTCAACCCTAGCTCGAATCACTCGACTTCGAATTGATAAAATAATACGCACAGAAATTATATCCAGTTTAGTTCTACTCAATCTCCTCTCCCCCCCCCCCCCCCCCCCCCCGCCCCTCCTTCTCTATGAAAGCGAGCGTAAAACAGTCCTAGCAAAAAAGATCCATGGCGTTGCATCGAATCGACCCCGAAGGCAAATCCTTCGACCGAGTTAATTGCCATCCTCGCGTATTATCCACCGTTGATTTCTTACGGTGTACTCGAACATACATGCGTACGCATTGCGCATTGTTGCGCCCAACAAAGACAGGCGTGTGGATCTTCGCGCGCCCGGCGCGAAGTGCAAGTTTGCCGAGGAATCGTTGTAGAAGAAAAAAAAAATTGTACGGACCGCGCGAGAGCCCGAGAGAAAATGGAAGGCAAAAGAGTTGCACGAAGGTCCGATAAAATCGGCAAACTCGGTTGTACCTCCATGTATTTATCCCATTAGCCCCGTGGCTCCGTAACGCCCGTGAGTTTTATATGTACGACCGGGTAGCCACGACGTATCAACGGGCTCGCACGGGAGAGCTTTGAATATCGAGAAGATTCTAACTCTTGCCGTTTCAGGGTGTTGGGGTTGGATAGGCCAGCTGGTATCGGAGAAAGCGATATATTCGCATCGTTGTGGGGAGAAATCGAAAAAATGGAGAAATAAATTATGGGGAATATATAAATTCATTGTTTGTGTGTGTGTGTGTGTGTGCGTGTGTAGTTCAAAGCAGTACTGAGAGAAATTAAATCATTGCATTGAGGAGAGTGAAAAACTTTGGGACGCGATTTGAATGTCCAAAAATGTACTTTGATTGTTATTTCTATGAAATCTAGAATTCTAATTATTGATAAAAAATCAGGCAAAGAAATCCGAAGTAAAAAAATTATGTATAGTCCATATAGTAACTATATATAGAAATGGGCATATATAATTTATGTATAATCTATATATGTCCAATTTAAAAAAATTCAAAAATAAATATAATGATGCCAATAATAATACTAATAGATAATTCTTTTAAAAATAATATAATAATATATCCGAAAATTATATGTATAATCTGAGTATGGAATTGGGGATATGCAGGCTACATAAAGTTTATCTATGGACTGTATATGCTCAATGTATTTTTTTTACTTGGGATGATTAGAGAAAACGTACTTATTCCAGGAGGCATTCGTGACTATGTCGATTTTTCATATTTTTTTGAGGGAATTTAGGGAATAACTTTGGGAAAATTAATAACTTGGTAGGAGAGCTTTCGAAAAATATATTTATTCGGAGGATAGAACTTCAAAATTTGGGGCTTGGGATGGGGAAATCAATGCGATTGCAGCTAGAATGTTTATTTCTCAGAACATTTTTTTCCTGGATCTCCCCCTTCCTTCGAAAATGTTATCCGGGTCAAATTTGGGTCAAGATGACCACTGAGGGAAAAGGGCACGAAATTTTTTAATTTTCTAGCGCGTACTTGGATTTGGACTAGGTAGGTCAATTTCGGCTTAACATTTTTGCCATTTTAAAGTCAATGAGACCCCGGCCTAATCGAAACCCAAAAATGACCCAAATAAGAACCACCCTAATGTCCATATATAAGAGCAAACTCGCGTGAATGTGCCAAACGAGATGCGTGAAAGGCTTTGACGTCAATGCAGCCACTACCTTAGCGTCCCTTCGAACGACGGAGATAGTAACTACGGGCGCGAAACGAGACCTGCACCGCGGGGCGCAATCTTCAATGGTTACTTCTGTTCAAGTACTTTTTCTACTTCGTTTTTGTTGTTTTTTTTTTTTTTTTAAATTTCTTCTCATCGATTTTTATTTTGCTTGATTTTATTTCGAAGTGCTGAATCTAACCGAAGGAATCGATATAGAGATATATCGAAGCGTCTCAACTTTGAGCTGCTGATGGGTTTCATGATACCGTTTTGGTCCAGATATAATTTTTTTTGTCATCAATCGATCTTGGACTTGATAAGGACTTGATTCGCAAACTTTTCATTTTGATTTGAAGGGCAGTCTGGGAAATGCGGAATTTGATTGAACGAGAATCGAATTATTTTTCTCTCAGACGTACAATTTACAGTGGCGATTTTACAGATCGCTCCTGCTTCGGTGGGATCCCATAGAGAACAAAAATTAAATAATAATAATAATCCCAATGGGTTGAAGTAAATATTGATAAAACGTACGTTTGTATACATTTCCCGGTGTATCCTCGGTGACGTATCTGATTCTCATGTCGCACGCTCGATATTATCAATCACACGATCCGCATTCGCACATATATATTCACGCTTCGATGATTTATTGATCAAAATTTGTATCGCAAGGCATTCGATTAATCACTGATCACATCACAATCGAAAAAGAAATCCAAACGAAAACGGAATTGAGATCAACGCGGTTGTACGCGTATGTCATTCGAATATCGTTGATAAACACGATTTTATGTAATCAAAACTGCATCCAAATAAACACACTCACGATTCTTAACTTTGACGCGATCACCGATCAAACGAAAAATCGGCAATTTCCGTTTTCCCGGAATTCAACGAACGTGCGAAATATCGGAAGCGACGATGATTAAGATTGATTTCATTCTATCAGAACTGCATCCTAATAAACACACTCACGATGCTTAACTTCAACGCGATCACCGATCAAACGAAAAATCGGCAATTTCCGTTTTCCCGGAATTCAACGAACGTGCAAAATATCGGAAGCGACGATGATTAAGATTGATTTCATTCTATCAGAGCTGCATCCTAATAAACACACTCACGATGCTTAACTTCGACGCGATCACCGATCAAACGAAAACTCGGCAATTTCCGTTTTCCCGGAATTCAACGAACGTGCAGAATATTGGAAGCGACGATGATTAAGATTGATTTCATTCTATCAGAACTGCATCCTAATAAACACACTCACGATGCTTAACTTCAACGCGATCACCGATCAAACGAAAAATCGGCAATTTCCGTTTTCCCGGAATTCAACGAACCCGCAAAATATCGGCTGCGACGACGATCAAGAATGATAAATCGCGTCGATCGATCGCGAAAACACGCGTACACTCGTTGTCCCGGCAAAGTCCGTGGCGCGAACTTGGAGCAAGCGTGTTTCTTGGTCTCGGTACGGTTAGATAGTGAAGACCGTCAGCGGGGAATGGACCGAGACCGAACGTCCGCCGGGTTGTGGTATGAGAGTAAAAATATTAAGCTCTCGTGGTCTCGTGCCGAGTCGTTGCCGCGTCGCCTCCGCGATGTGTACGGCTCCCGTTTGTGCTACGGTGTGCGTGGAAGTGAGCCCCCGGACGGAACGATAGCGTGTGCGTATGTTGCGGTTGTACCGTCTCCGTACGTGGATATGTACGGCGTACGATCGACTCGAGGCTCGGGCTGGCGGCTACGCGCAACATCCTCGCCGGGAATCTGTGTCAAACTTGGGGGATATAGGGAAACCCGGGGCAAAACGGTACAGGTGAGCAAAAAAATGTCTCACGATCGCGACCGGACGTGGAGATATGTCCGAAAATAATGTACGTGACGATTGATGGATTATAATTGGGGCAATTGTTATTGATGTGATTAATACTATATTGATGTATATCATCACGATCAAAGAATTATTGATGAATTAAGTTTTTGTTAATTGATGAATTAATTAATAAGTTGTGGAAATAATTATTGATATTATTGATGTTAATATATAATCACGATCATGGAATAATTGATGAATAATAGTTGTACCAATTATTATTGATATAATGAATACTATACGATATATAGAACCACGATCATGAAATAATTGATGAATAATAGTTGTACCAATTATTATTGATATAATGAATACTATATATTCCACATATATGAATCACGATCATAATATAATTGACGAATTATGATTATATCAATTATAATCGATATGATGAATACTATATTATATAAGATCATAAAGTAATTGACTACTTATAGTTGTGGAATCTATCATTCTTATTATGAATACTATATTATATATATAATCACAATCATAATATAATTGATGATTTATAGTTGTACCGATTATCATTGATATTATGAATACTGTATTAATATATATAATCACGATCATAATATAATTGATAATTCATAGTTATACCGATTATTTACCGATTATTACTACTCATTATATTAATGAACAATAATGCGTCAATGTAGCAGATCAAAAATATAATATAATATATAATATAAATATAGCCCTTATCTTGCGCACAAATATATAATCATTCAAAGATGATTACAAACCGATAGTTCTAATTCGAGTATTGACATAAAAGCGTATAGATTCCATGGCTTAACACGATTTGTTCATGTTATAAATATATATTAGGGTGTCTCGTTAATAAATTCACGTTGGAAATTCATAGATGCCACTTTCAAATACGATTTAAGGCGTATCAAACAAAATCTGGTAAAAATTGTAGACCCGTACGACACCTTTAAGGGGTGCCTCTGTACGATCAAAATTTCCCTTTTCAACAACTCTACTTTACTTCATTACCTTATCACAAATAACCCAAATAACATTACTTTACTTTATTACCATATCACTTTCCCACATGCAATAACCGCATATACCATCGGTCAGGTGCAGGAATCCTAGACAGAACAAAAACCTTTCCAACATAATTAAATCCAAAAACGTAACGTTATTCAAATAAAAAGTTTCGATCGCTCAGCGACACCCCTTAAAGGGCTCGTACGGATCTCCAATTGTTCCCGGATTTTTTTTTTACACGCCTCAAATCGTGCGGAGAAGTCGCGATCTACGAAATTCCAGCGTGACTTTATTAAGGGGCACTCAAATATGTACAATACGTGCGTATTATCGATAGGCGTGCTCAAGAGCGTATGCGTGATCGCCTACGCGCGCGTGTGGCACAGAATTGCAAGCAATGTCGACTCCACAACCGCGCGAGGCGTTCGAGAAGTGCACGACGACGCAATTGCGACGCTTCGCTACTCTCCCGGATGAGAAGGAACCGCCTAATTAAATCCGCAGAAAAGTGGTTGCCACCCTTCGTTCCTACGTTCCCGAGAGTGCGCTTATGAAGAAACTGGTTGCCGGCCGGGTATTCGATATATATTTCTCGCATGCGTCGACGCACGCACTACTGCATACGCGTACCGAGAAACTGTATATATGTACATTAGGGTGTCGATTATTTCCCAAATTCGACATTTTTTCAGGGCCGCCCCTTGGAAAAAAACTTCACGGAGAAATAAAAATTTTGAGGTTTAGAAGATTGTTTTTAGATGATATTAAGACGTGTCCGAAGGGCTCTGAAGCTGCGCGTATATGCTCGGAGCATTTGAAACATTTGATAGGGACATTTTTGATAAATTATTACTCAAAACATAACGACGGGAAAAATCTGAAAAAAATGGAAAATTATATTGTCGTCGAGTACTTTGAGGAAAAAAAAATTCATACTAATCCAGCAGACCCGTCCGGTCGGAAGTGGTCGGTTTCCTGTGGAATTCCCCATATGAATATATATTACATATATCCACCATGCTCTAATGTACTAAATGTTACACACTACATCCAGCAATAATATCGAGAAAATATTTACGTTTTTTTTTGTCAACGGCTTGCGCATTAAAATTTGCATATCGAATGTTGATAACAAACGCGTAACAATTCGTTATATATTTAACAACGTTTGTCTATTTACCTTCTTCGAGTTCCTCGTTGTCAGCACCACGAAGACAGGAATGAAAACTCCTCGAAAGTCTTCTGCCACCCGGCGACGTGCCTTCCATCGAAACCGATTGATTCATTTTGATCGTCCCAACGATCACCGCGCAATTTTTCGTTTTTCCCCCAAATATCGGTTGGAAAAAAAATTCTTAAGGTGGTCCGGTATCGGATGACGAATTTTGAGACATCTCTTTCGAATCGAATCAACGAAAGATTTTTGTACCCAAAATCGGCATTCTCAATTTTTTAAGCGGATTTGTTTTCTTCGTTTTTTGAAAAAAAAATGTATTTTTCAATAACGAGAAAATTGTGGAGTTTTTCTTCTGTTTTAATATCGATGAGAGATTCAGCGATTTTGGGATAGCTGAATAAATTCGATCTGAAAATTGAAACGTGATATTCGTCGAGATATTGTAAATTGACGAATGATTGTAAATTTATTTGACTCTTCGGCGACACGGTTCAGAGTTGATGACGATTGTGGAGTTGATAATAGTTGATAACAGCGCGGGATTGATCAATTGCCGGTTTTTAACGACTTCGGGGGTTTGATCGGCGAATCAAGCAGCGATCAAAAGGTGAATTACGAAAAACCCGCAGGCGGTAAGTGGACGAGAGTTGATAGGTTTTTTTTTTTTTTTTATAGTGACGAAAGGTTGCGACCGCAAAGTTGCTCATGGAATTCTAATCAGTTTCTCAAGTCTCCGAGGGAATTAAGGGGACGGCGTTTTCCCCACTTTGGGACCGACTAAGCAGTCAATTACGGTTGTTTTAGAACTTTAATCAAGCCGTCAGTTTCTAGAAACTTTTTTTTAAATTGATAATTTTAAATGATGAAGGAAATATTGTGATAATTATTTTTATACTTCTTATGTGATACATATAAAAATATCTATATATTAAAATTATTTTTGATAACTGTGGATAATTAATTAAGAAGAAAAAATATGCCAATAATTCTTTTTCTTTTTTTTTTAACTCATGAAACGCTTTTGAAAAAAATATATGCATATAAATTCTTAATATTCATCTTCATTAATATTATACATATAATAATAATATAATATTATATATATATATATATAATAATAATCTCATATATAATAATAATAAATAAGAGAAATAATAATAAATAATATAAATTCCTAATTTTCATTAATATTCGCCTGTAATTTCTAAACTGTCATTCCAAAAAATCGGTAAAAATTCCAGAATGTAGCTTTTAATTAGTACATTCAATAAAAATTATAACGAACACTGCAGCAATGATAGTTAATGAAGAATTAAAAAATCACACTTTTTCGGAATAAGAAAGAATGGTTACGGAATTTTATCACGTGCGTGCCAATCGCGTTCTTGACCGGTTATTTTTTTTCCGAGATAACCCAAGCAAATCACATGCTTATGTTGAATCATTCACTCTCTTTCCCGTTGAATTTACAATTCCCACATAACGAATGAATTTATTCGGAATAACGGAAGCGAAATAACACGAAAGCGTGATACGCAACTCTCGTAATTGAAATTAATAAACCGAAACTCCTTTCTCAACGTTTTCAACCATCAAACGACTCATAAAAACGAAATAAAAACAACAAAACAATAACCAAATGGCAAAGCTCCTTCGAACGTGCATAAGTTTCATAATCTTAGCACGAAATGAAGATTTTTTTCTTTCTTTTTTGCTACTAACTTTCGCTCTGATAATCGGCATTATAAAACGTCGACGATTATTCCGAGATTGTTTATTTTGCAATGGTGTTACGGTTATAGTGCCGAAAGATTACGTGCCTGTACGCAATTATCACCGAGAAACAATCGAAACTATCTCAAAATATGTACATTTTTAATTATTTTTTCATTCGCAAATTTCTCTTCTTTTTTTTATGGCACAACTCCATAAATGGTTGTTCACGATTTAGTGCACGCCATACGCGTATGTTGGAAAACCGCCTTGTTCGCCCGAGTTGCCGACGTGTATATGTAAATTAGGGTGGTTCTTATTTGGATTATTTTTTAATTTATATCGCGCCGGGGTCCAAATCGATTTATAAGAATAAAACAAAAATCTTAAGCCTAATTTGACCTTTCTAGTCCAAATCTTACTACGAGTTCGCGAGAGGCAAAGTCTCCCATTAAAAATACACATAATTATTTAATTCTACGGTAATTATATCACCGTATTTTTTATTTTAATTGCATTCCAATTAAATATCACGCGTTATTGGATTTTCCCGAGAACATTTAGTCGTCCCGCCGATATAATAACCGAAAAATGGAATAATTCCATGTACTTAAAACCGTTAACTTTACCTCTAATCAGCGCGTAGCAAGCGCAGGACTAGGAATTCTATCCCAGGCTTAACAATTTTTATTATTTTCTTGTAATCGATTGCGATTTAGGCGCGATAAAAATCGAAAAATGATCCAAATAAGAACCACCCTAATGCAATACGATGAGAGTTCGGTGAGCGTTCGCGACTGCATAAACGCCGTGAATAAATCATTGTATTTCGCGCCTCTTCCTCAAGATCATCGTGTAGTACCCCCACTCGCCGCTAGAAAACCACAGTTCAAAGTCTAGGGACTTTTTTCTCTCAGGGTGCGCCGACCCTGTGTTCTCCTCCGACATATTCATTCTTCTTCTCGTGCTAGAAGACTACAGTTATCTGCGTGGTTAGCGAAAGAAAATTGTTCGATTATTGAAGAAAAATGGGAAAAAAGCGTCGTAGGGAGCACTCCGAGGAGTTGAAAAGATATGAGGAACGTCTGGAGAAGCGAATTCGTCGACTGGAACGTCTTCAGGATAAGAGACGACATCGACGTGAGTACGATTCTCTTTTTCAGGTTAGGACGCCGCGTGGCGCATCGGACGGCAACGCGCTCAGAGGTTAGGAAAATGCTAACTTAGGCTCTAACCTAAAAAGCATTCGCAATATATTCTCGCTCTCTGAGAGTCAGGAAAGCAATTTCCGGGTTTTAACCTGTTAAGCTTCCGAGAAATATATTCGCTTTCTCGATCACGAGACATCTCTCGTACAGGCTCTAACCTGTCACGAGACGAAATAAAATTCTTCCCGATGGAAAAATTAGAGCGCTTGGTTAGGCACTAACCTATCAGTGTCTCAAAGCAAGTTTTCTCGTTTGCCTGTTTCAACAAATTTACAACTCAGAGAGGTCTAACCCGACTGAGGAAGGGCGTAGCCCGTGTAAAACAAAAGGATCGATCATACAGGCTCTAACCTGGAATCGTTACTCAGCTAATATAAATTATCTCGTGCATAACAGGTCATCACGAGACAGATTCCGAGTCAACGGATACAGGCAGTGACAGAGAGAGACGTTCGAAGAAAGATCGTCACGACGAGGACACAATCAGTATAGTTTCTTCGGGAACGAACATGTCTCGAGCGGCATCCGTGCCTCGGGGGGGGGAGGGGTCCCCCCCAAATGTCGTCGACATAAGAGAACCGAGGGATAGCTCAGTGCCGGCCGATCAAACGCGGGCACCCGAGGCATCAGATCCGGAGGAAGAAAATCTCGATCCACGCATCGTCGAGATTTTGGGCAAGCGATTAACGGAGGATCGACAACCTTCGGCGAAGATTCCTATCGAATTAATGGTTCGTTGGGAAGAAATCTTAAGAAATGGGTTACCGACGGAGGAGCGGGAAAAAATGGTCAAAAAGTATCCGCCCCCGGAAAATGCCGTTTTCATCAATCCACCGGCTATTAATCCGGAAGTCAGAGCAACCCTTAATGAAAATACGGCCAAGAGGGATGAAAGAATTGTTGTTAAACAAAACAAGATCGCGGCCGCCATAGCAGCAATCGGAAGCGTATTTCGCGAAATTATTAGCGGGGAAAACGATGAATTGAACATTCTCGAGAAGCTTAGCGATGCCGGACGCATCCTCACGGACTTACAGCGCGACGAATCCTTAATTCGTCGGAGCCTGATTCTTGCAAATATAAATACATCGTTTAAGGATGTACTTAATGCATCGGTTCCGGACGAATGGTTATTTGGCAAGCAGGTTGAGGACAGAGTCAAGGCTGCAAAGACTCTTGAAAATGCATCTAAGGAACTAACGTTTCAGCGAAAGCCGTTAACTGCTAAGAACTCAAAAAACTTCCGAGCCCCGTCCCGGCGTACACCAGGTGGACAGCACCAGGAGGCGTCGAATCAGGGCGGGAAAAGACAAACGACAGCGAAACGTTCTCGGGGTTCTCAAAACACCTCGAAGTATCCACGGCGAGAGAACAACTACCGCTCGACTCACAGACAAGAAAGTTCGTCACGTCGCAGATGGTAGAAGGAGATGTAAGTTTCAATGCGGGCCGTTTGCGGTTTTTTAAAGAAAGATGGAGAGAATTGACGACCGATCGATTAATTCTATCGTGGATAGAAGGTTATCGGATTCCATTCGAGACAAGTCCTTATCAGGGAAATGTTTCTGAGCCTCAAAGGACGGAAAAAGAGCGGAAGGCATTATCTGAGTTGGTAGATGAATTAGAAAAGAAAAAAGCCATCTATCCGTGTAACGAATCAGTAGGGCAATTTGTTTCCGATATCTTTTGGGTTCCGAAACCAGACGGGAAAAGACGTTTCATTTTAAATCTCAAAAAATTAAACACGTTTATTAAGACTCGTCATTTCAAATTGGAAGATAGAAAAACAGCGATGAATCTCATAAAGAAAGGCTCTTTTCTCGCAACGGTCGACTTGAAGGATGCTTATTACGCGATCTCCATGGCGGAATCTGACCGAAAATTCTTGAGGTTTCGTTTTAACCGTCAATTATATGAGTTTGTATGTTTGCCATTTGGTCTGGCCACCGCACCTTATACATTCACCAAGATTCTTAAGCCCATCGTAGCAGAGCTACGTAAGAAGGGTCTCCTTTTGGTGGTGTACTTGGATGATATCTTAGTAATAGGAGATTCTTTCGAAGAGTGTGAGAAAAATGTTCAGGAAGTTTGCATAAGTTTTCGGAGACTGGGTTTCATTTTAAATGAGAAAAAATGTAAATTGATACCGGTCAGAAGGTGCAGATTCTTGGGTTTTATTTTTGATTCTGAAAACATGACTCTAGAACTTCCAGAAGACAAGAGGAGTAGGGTCGAAAGTTTGATTCGAAGATTTCAACGAAAAGTGTTATGTAAGATTCGTGAATTTGCAGAATTCGTGGGTTCACTGGTGGCGTCTTGTCCGGCAATAAAATATGGTTTAGGCCACACCAAGCGATTCGAGAGGATTCGATATCTGGCTCTGGAAAAGAGTTTTGGCTCTTACGAGAGCTTAATGAAGATTCCGAACTCGCTGCAACCCGAATTCTCCTGGTGGTTGAGAGCCATACGCTCACCCTGCAGTTCGTTTGAGACGAAAAAATTTAAATATGAAATTTTTAGCGACGCTTCCCTATCTGGATGGGGAGCAATTTGCGGGAGCGAAAGAACACATGGGTTTTGGAACCAGGAAGAGAGATCACTTCATATAAATATTTTGGAATTGATGGCGGTATTTTTTGCTCTCAAATGTTTTGTAAAAAATGAAAGAGACTGTAATATTCTTCTTCGGATGGATAATACAACTGCGATAGCGTACGTTAACAAAATGGGTGGTGTACGATTTGAAAAGTTTAACGCCCTAGCGAGAGAAATCTGGGAATGGTGCGAGTTACGCCAGATTTGGCTAACAGCTTCTTACATTAACACAAAAGACAATATCGAAGCCGACTTCGAGTCACGAAGATTAGAAGATGAAACGGAATTTAGCTTAGCCGATTGGGCCTTCGATGAAGTAGTTGACGCGTTTGGGCAACCAGATATCGATCTCTTTGCTTCTCGCGTGAATACCAAATGTAATCGTTATGTGTCGTGGGTTCGAGACCCACAGAGTGAAGCAGTAGATGCATTCACAATCGACTGGTCGCAGTTCTCTCTTTTCTACGCATTCCCTCCATTTGCACTCATACTTCGAGTATTGAGAAAAATGAGGGAGGAAGGGGCGAGAGGTATCATGATTGTGCCGGACTGGCCGGGTCAACCGTGGTATCCGCTGTTTCGCTCTCTGGTTGCTGGTGAAATAATTAAGATCGGCCCTGAAAAATCTTTACTTTTGTCACTCAACAGGGATCCTCATCCACTATGGAAGCAGCTTACCCTGGTGGCCGGGATTGTTTGCGAAGAGCATTTGAGCTAGGCAATATTCCAGAGGAAGCCAGAGATATCATGATCAACTCGATACGACAATCGTCGCTGAAACAGTATGACAGTGCTCTACGAAAATGGTGGAAATTCTGCACCAAGGAAAAGATTGACCCATATAAGCCATCAACTACGGAAGTTTTAAAGGTGCTAGCGGAAGAATTCAAAAAAGGAGCTGCCTACAGCTGCCTTAATACTCTCCGATCGGCCATATCGCTACTTGTTGGGCCACACATAGGACAGGACCACAATATTCGCAGACTATTCAAGGGAATAGCTGAGGCTCGTCCACCGAAGCCTAGATACGATCGTACGTGGGATCCACGCATAGTGCTAGACTATATCAAGAATATGGGAAAAGATGAAGACATGCCATTGGACAGACTGGCAATGAAGGCTGTGACACTTCTCGCGTTGGTCACGGGTCAAAGAATGCAAACTTTGGCCTTGATCCGCGTGAAAAATATAAAATTGCAAGGAAATGCACTGTGGATTGAGATTCCAGATACGATTAAAACATCGGGGATGAATAAAAGACAGCCGCTTTTGAAATTGCCAATATTCGAAAAAGAAAAAGCCATTTGTCCAGTCTCAACGGTTCGGAGCTATATGAAACGGACTAAAGCGATTAGAGGGGAATGTGAATCACTTTTCATCACAGCAAGAAGACCTTATAAAGCCGTAGGATCTCAGAGTCTAAGCAGATGGGTAAAAAAAATGCTAGGTGAAAGCGGAATCGATACGCATATATTCGCGGCTCATAGCACCAGGCACGCGTCCTCTTCTACTGCTAAATCTAAAGGAGTCAACATTGATGTCATTAGGGGAACGGTTGGGTGGTCTAGTAAATCAGAAACGTTTGCTAGATTCTACGATCGCCCCATAATACAAGAAAAAGACTCTTATGCAAGAGCAATTCTTGAGGATTGATAAATTACGTTCATATATATTTTTATATCTTATGTTTAAGACTGTCAAATAGACGCAGATAAAATAATAAATGCCACAATAACTTTAAATATCTACACGATGATCTTGAGGAAGAGGCGCGAAATACAATTGAACGATTAAACGAACTTACCTGTAAGTGATGTTTGATCGTAATTGTATGTAGCGCCTCTTCCGAAAGATCAGAGTCCCACCCAAATCTATATGAATTATATAGTACAAGACCCATCTCCAAGCAGGAGATTTTCCCAGCGGATTGTGGCTGTACTTTAAAGTATGAATATGTCGGAGGAGAACACAGGGTCGGCGCACCCTGAGAGAAAAAAGTCCCTAGACTTTGAACTGTGGTTTTCTAGCGGCGAGTGGGGGTACTACACGATGATCTTTCGGAAGAGGCGCTACATACAATTACGATCAAACATCACTTACAGGTAAGTTCGTTTAATCGTTCAATTTTGCAAGGCTCGGTTTATACGCTGACCGCACAATGAGTCTTTCGCCGTTTCCATGTTCATTCTTCTCCCATCTCGTTACTACACGCGTGCTCACGAAGTGCTCACGATTCCGTAGCCGGAATATTCTTCGACGTTGCACAATAATTTACCGAACGAAGTTCCGAATAATCAAATGTTACGACGGGTCGATAGATCGAATTAAAACGTTCCGAAAATAAATGTTCCGAATCGGCACGTCTCCGACCGTCGATGTCCCGAAAGATCAAAATCCCGTAAAACGTATATATAGGTACAGTGGCGTAGGTCGTGTCAACCGCGGTGAAGATGGCGTCAATTCGGAGGGCGGATAGATATATTTGGACAACAGTTTTACTTCGTCTCGGCGTAAGGGCGGCTTATTCTATTCGAACGGCCGATCGGTGACTGTGAAACTTTTGACCCGCCAATGGTTTGGGTTTTTCGGGATTTCGATCTTTCGGGACATCGACGGTCGGAGCCGTGCCGATTCGGAACATTTATTTTCGAAGCATTTTAATTCGATTTGTCGGCCTGAGTCGGAACATTCGGTATGTTCGGAACTTCGATGCGCCATTCGACGACGAGTCGAATTTAAGTTTCAGAGATATTGCCGCATCGCGTTGGCAATCGCGCGACAACGCGCGCACGATCGCGCTCGTTGCATTTATTTATTATGCACCGGAGCGTCGAGTCGGGGAGAGACGGAAGGGGGGATGGAGGAACGTGCGTAGGTGCGTAAACGTACGCGCGTGTGGGCGCCACGTAATTCCGGATGAGAGTCAGAGACTCGACGAAGAGACTGCCTACTTGAAATCGACGGTGAAATCGAGATCGCGAAACTGCTCGATGAACGACCGAGCGATAAACAATGACGAAAGACCGAAGCAATTTCAACGATGCAATCGGTAGCTTGGATTTTTGTTTAAATTTGAAAAAAATAGCAAATTTACGAAAAAAAATGAGGTAAGTACGAGTTAAATACATAGAGCTGTATATTAGTATGTATATTAGGGTGGCTTTTATTCGGTTAACTCCCGAATTTTCACGCTACCGCCCCAAATAATTCCAAATAATATAATAATAATTCCAAATAATAATAATAATAATTAATAATAAATAAATAAATTAATAATAATGTAATAATATAAAAGGATATGAAGATAGCCATAAGATAAATATCCATATAGCATATCTTATCCTTATTCATATGGTTTTATAATTCCAAATAATTGTTTCCAAATAATTTTAAAGAAAATCCTCGCACAGGTTTCTCCGCTGCATCTCAAATTTGTATCTCAGGATTTCCGTTGACACCCCAAGGAAAAAAATTATGTATAGTCTATATATTCACTATATATGGAATTGAGCATATAAAGTTTATATTTAGTCCATTTATGTCCAATAGAAAAAAAAATCCTTACACCAATATAATAATTCCGAAAATAATATCTAATTCTCATTAATATAGTCTAATAATATATACTAAGAATTGTATATTGTCTATATATAACTTATACATGGAATTGGGGATATTACGTCTGTATGCATACTATATACAGTTTGATATGTAGTCTGTATATGCCCAATTCAATAAATAGCGAATGATACACGATATATTTAATTTTTTGACTTGGGACTCTTTCATAATTATATGGCACTTGTGTGTGCATTTGTTTTTCACACGAGCGCTTTACTCGGGAAGTACGTGTACTACTGTACTTCCGAAGGAAGAAAAGTGCTCAGATTCAATGACGTTGCTTCGGTCTCCTCGTGGCTATCCTCCACAATCTTGAGTCTCCGGTGACGTTGAAAATAAAAGCGATCCAACGGTCGACCGTGACGATAAATTTCGCGGAGTTAATTAACGTCGGGCGAAATCCGTCTCGCGACCGAAAGAACATTTTATTTCTTCCATTCGCATCTCTTCGCAACACGTTTGTTAACGTCAACGTTGAAGCTGTACGTCGTTTAATTTCGATATAATAACCCACCGAAGCTCTGACTCGTCCTCGTTCAACAGTTTTATTTTTAAAAAAAAATTTTATGTTAATTTTATTTGTTTTTTCTATAATTGATCGAATATAATCGCGCGTCCGCGTGTTTATCGCGCGCGCGTTTCGCTCAAGGCTTTCATACCGGATCGTATGACAAGTACGTGCTCCGTTGAGACGTTCGCGACATCTCGCGGTTAATGCACGCGTGCATGCGGAATTCCGTCGGGAGATCCCCGCTCCGCGCTTCTTCGTACGGCATTGCTCGCATCTAACGTCATCTCTCGTTCCATAAATGGATGTCTCATTGTTCAGTGGCAATACGTCATGAAATAAATTCAATTACTATGAAATATATTTTTTTTTTTTTCAAATAGGTGGCCTTCCTGAAGTGAGAAAAAATGTATACCCGAGTAAAAAAATTATATATAGTCTGTATTATTTACTATATGTTGAATTGGGCATATATTGAGTATGTATAAACTATATATAGTCTATACATAGACTAAATATCAACGGTTCCATATATAGGTTATATATGGTCTATATATAATTTTTAAATATATTATTATATTATATTAAAGAGAATTATATATTATTATTATTTTTAGAATTATTATATTGGTTCGGATTTTTTTTTTAATTTAACATACATAGACTACATATAAACTTTATGTGCTCAATTCCATATATAGTTAATAGATAGACTATACATAATTTTTTCACGTGGTCTATATATACGTCTAATTTCTTAGAAAATTCGAAAATCAATACAATAATTCCCAAAATAATAATAATATATAATTCTCTTCAATATAATATAATAATATATCCAAATATTATGGTTATAAAATTAATAGTTTTTTTAAATAAGTGGCTCTCCTAAAATTGCCGAACAAAATAAAAATAAAAAAATTATGTAAGCCCCGATTTGATAAATATAACATATAGGTATAAATATAACATATAGGCAACACGTTACAACGCAAAATAAAATTCCCTTATCATAAACTAATAGTTGCTTTCCAATCTCTGGCTCTCGTAACAATAGCGAACAAAAATTCCTCCCCGGAAATTATGCAAACCTCGATTCAAAAAAATCCAACATACATGTCATACCAAAAAATAAACAATTGAACGAGAGATCATATTGCACGTAAATGTTATATTCGAGAAAGTAACGATAACCCCAACCCGACGAGGGTGTAAACGCAGACGGAGTCTGCGTGGGCAGTAGGTCAGTGGTTCTCAGCGAATGGGCAGAAGAGTACGAAGCGATGGAACGTCGTGCGCCAAAGTGGCTGGTAGCGAGAGGATGCGGACCGAACAGCCGGGGACCAGACCGGAAGTGACGAGTGGGCGTCTGGCCAAAAGCCCCGATAGATCCACGAGTTTGGTGTGGGTTTGCTCGTTGCGCTACGTTGGCTATCCAAAAGACGTCGACGTCGTTCGCGTGTATACCTTTTACGTACGGGAATCGGAATCGCGGCGAGTTGCGCTTCAATGGACGTACCGAAGTCAATAAGATGAAGGAAAAGAAGGAGAAGTAGAAGGAGCACGAAGAGAAGAAGGAGAAGAAGAAGAGGAGAACGAAATGAAGAAGGAGAAGAAGAAGGAGCACGAAAAGAAGAAGGAGAAGAAGAAGAAGCACGAAAAGAAGAAGAAGAAGAAGAAGCGCGAGAAGAAGAAGGAGAAGAAGAAGGAGCACGGAAAGAAGAAGGAGAAAAAGAAGGAGCACGAAAAGAAGAAGCGGAAGAAGACGCAAGGATGCGGCGCGAGTTATTTCTTACGAGATATCCGTCGAACGGAACGGGAATGAAGAGCGTCGGGCGGATGCACGAATTCGCCTTTTGGCGAATCTCCAACGAATAAAGTCCGCGCGACGAAATATTCTTATCCGCCGTTCGACTCGAATAGAGCGGGTTGAATAATATCGAACACAAATCCGTCGAGCAATACGCGAGATTCCGAAAGTCGTGGAGAGAATTACGAGAGGAAATGGAAATGAAAACATTGGGAGAAAGAGTTGCTTGTGAATTTTTGGTTAACTATTTTTGATAGAGTGTTCGTTGTAATTTTGATTGGATGTAGCGATTGAAAGCTACATGCGGGAATTTTTTCCGATTTTTTGAATAGTACAATTTTGAATAGTACAGATTTTAATAGGATAATAATAGAAAATAATCGAAAAATCGATTGTCTATAGAAAATAATCGGAAAATCGATTTTTTGCAGGGTAGATTTAATTTTCCTTTCTTTCTAAACATAATCAACCATTTTATTTCGTTGAAATTTCAAAAAAGTCCTAATTTTTTGAAATTCATAATTTACAATCTATAAATAATTTATCCATAATATTAAGAAGACGAGCACCATCAAAATTTCATGAAAAAAATCTTCAATTTCGATAAAGTGGCTTCGAAAAAATTCCGTCCGATCCAAAATTGGCGAACCAACAGTTAGCTCTTGAAAAAAAAAGAAAAGGAGTGTAAGAGAGGAAGAAGGGGTCGAAAAAATATAAAAACAAAATAAATGAGGTCCGAGAATTCAAAAGATACTAAAAAAAAATCATCGACCACATTGAGGGTTAAAGGGGTGCAGTCGGGCGAAACGGCGCGACTCGCCCCATATATACGTGTATATTGCGAGGAAACTAGTGCAGGAAACCTGTTATAATAGTTCATCGAGGCTGGTCACGTGGATTGTGTCTGGAAAGGGCCAAAATCTGGACCTCGCGAATTGTCACTGACCGCACGAGTGGCATTCGGATTAACTCTCGGGAAATTCATTGGTCACGCGATTCCATGCGGTTTCCTTCTCAAATCAATGGAAACCGCAAGGGCGAAAGTTCTGATTGCATCGTGAGCCAATTGAATTTAAATTAATTATTTCCACCGTCACGGATGTGCGTCGAGATAGGGAAACGTTCGAAAAGTTAGGATAGGACGTGTATTAAATTTTTGTTAACCCTTAAAAACCACCCCCTTATTTTTTTTAATCAAATTCCTCACCGGGGGTCAATTCGACCCTGCACGAACTTTAATCGTTCGCCATTTTGAATCGACCATTGCGATCGGGTTGAACAAATTCTCACATATACTTCAAAGATTGTTAAATAAATTGATATTATTGCGATGTGATATTAATGCGATTGAAATTATTTACGTGCATAAATTCGCGAAATGGAGAACATTTTTGAAAAAACGTTTGTTTGTGTGGTTTGAGGGTTAAATAGCGGATGAAAAATATATCGTCAAAGGGGTTGGAATAATTCGCAAGGGTTCAATACTGCTATCGAAAAAATTCTAATTATGTATTTTTCTTTTAGGTGTCGTTGCGATTTTCTTTTCTCGATAAATCAAAATTATTCCCAAGTGTGAATGATACATAATCGATTTATAAATTAATTATATAAATATTAATTATAATAATTATAATTAATATATTATTATTATTATTCTACCTTTCTCATTATAATTAATATATATTTATTATTATTATTCTACCTTTCTTATAATAATAATAATAATTATTATTATTTTTTTAATTATTATATAATTGTTTGTGAAAAAATGCAATACCATAAGAAATTAACATTTCTCTGCTCAAAATAGGTTCAAAATCGTTCATCTTTTTTCGTAATCGAGTTCTAAGCCGTCCCGAAGCGAATTTAAAAACGACCTATTTAACAACCCTTCCGAATAATCTAAAAACCATTCCCCGTTTGTCTAAATTAAAAAAAAAAAAAACCTTGGCGGCGCAGCAGTTTGTGAGTGTTATAAACGCCTGTTTCCATAAATAAACATCGAACACGTTGTGTCAGCGACCTCGCGAAGGCCCCACGGAACGTAAAAACGACCGTGTTTCGAGCCAAGGAGCAAAAGAAGAATCAAAAAAGAAAGCGCACGAAATTTCTTCGACAATTGTAATGAAAAAATCTATTAAGAAAAAACTGGAATCCAAAAAGAGGAAGAAAGTACTTGGAAAAACTATTATTCCTCTTTATTGTACAACTCTTCTTCATCGTCTGTGCTTCGAGCGTGCCGTAATGCGATATCTATTTCGCTGACGCGTTCACCGAACGGAAGGATCCTCTTTTGTTCGGCGTTATCCACACCGGAAGTCATGCTGCTGGGTTCCCGACTACCTGCATTCTGCCGTCCGCCATGCCACTTCCTGTACGCATCCTCCGCTCGGTCCTGCTTTCTTTATTTCACGAGTGTGCCACTTCCTTCGTTTTATTGTTGCAACAATGCGACGGAATGATATTTTTGTTGCTTCGTCAACGTTATAAATTAATTGTCATTTTGTGGAAATAAGTGACTCGTCGAGTGCGCGAATTATAATCCGATAATGCTGATGGATTGCATTCTAAAAGCAATGTATTATCATCGGTCTAGACAGTTCGTATTCAATTGAATACCGATTACAATAATTTTTTTTTTAACAACAACGGCAGAGAAATAAACAATTTTGTTTACATTTTAGGTGCGGATGATAGTTACAAATGTTCAATGTTCCGATTGGTCGATCGATCGGATTAAAATGTGCTCCTGCGAATTGAGATACAATTGAGATTGTATTTATTTTCTAAGCATATTAATTTTCTTCATCGACCCATGGGACAAAATTTCGGCAATTGATAAGATTTTCGTTCCGCATTTATAAAAAAAAAACGCGGTACGAGCGCGAGCAACGAGTTACGTACGGCAAAATCATGCGGATCGAGCTTTTTCACTTTTCATCCATATTTATCTTCGGTCCATTCATCTCGCTCGGATGCTGGGATCCCAATACCGTAAGCCGCTTACTCGGAAGCTTTCGCGGAGTTACAAAGAGGCTTAAGCTCGTACCCGCGAGCACGTTTTGCCCATGTCGCGCAACCAAATGGACACGGAGGGAAATTTTACCGTATAAATGGACGGAGATATAAGCGGACTGCGATATGCAAATGAGGCTGCGCATACATTTTCCATGCCGTTAACACAGTCGCGAAGCCACTGCACTTTCCTTGGATAAGCGTTGTCTGTGTATTGCGCGAAACTGCGTCTATGGTTCGGGGCATCTGCATATGCGGTACACGAGAATGTGACGTAATGAGAGCCCATTGTAATGTAATAGCACGAAAAAAATTCTGTACTTTTTGGAGTAATTTTTTTTGGGGTTTTATCGACGTTACAGATTATTATTTGGGTTATTTTGTGGTTAATGAAAGCCCAAAGTGCAACTGCGAGGAGAAATGGGTAAGATTTTAAGAGATTAATTTTCAAAAACTTTGGTCGAAAATATTCGTCATTATTTAGGTTATTTGAGGTTATTTATTAATGATTTTCGAAAATTATATTATGATTAAGTTATTATAATTAATTTTCAAAAACTTTGCTATAAGTTATTAATCGTTATTTTGATTAGAACAATGATTATAAATTTTCTTCCTAGATACGAATTAGAATTGGAGATTGAATGAAATTCCAATTTAATCAGAATTTTCAATTTGGATGCAACCCTGTGGTTTTTCCTCCTTCGTTTTTTTGTTTATCGAGCCAGCGGAGGTCGGGTGTGTGTGATTGCTGCTCGCACTCGTCGCTCAGCTAAGCTCGGGTTGCGTGCAATAAATTAGCTACCGTTAGAATTGCATGCAGGCATTATCGCTCCGCGGAACCTTGTTTCTTATGAACAACGGTTATATTCCTATCGCAATGACTATTCGCTTCTGTCTTCGTGTTTGAGCATTATTTTTTTTTTTTTTCAATTTTTCATTGGATGATTTTAATGTGTTATAAATAAATAAAGGAATTGTTGAAAAATTATTATTTACAATCGTTTCTGTTATCCGACGAGTTCTGGTTTAATCAGAGATCGTAATCTCGATCATAATAATAATAATAATTATTATTATATTATTATACTAGGATAAATAATAATTATCATTCCTATTATTTCTTCTTCTTGTTTTTCTTATTATTATTATTATTATTATTATTATTATTATTATCGAGATGACGATTTCTGATAAAGCAAGAACTCGTCAGATAACAGAAATGATTAAAAATATAATAATAATAATAATAATAATGATCGTTTGTATAAGATAATAATATTCCTCTCTGTATATAATTATAATTTCAGAGGAATAATAATAATGATATTATTATAATATTACAACATTGAATAATAGTATTATAATATTATACTATTGAAAAATATTATTATAATATAATAATATTGATAATAATAATATCAATCATTTATATAAAATAATAATATTCCTCTCTCCATATAATTATTATTTCAGAGGAATAATAATAATAAATAGAATTATTATAATATTACAATATTAGAATATTGAATAATATTATTATAATATAATAATACTAATAATAATAATATTAATCATTTATATAAGATAATAATATTCCTCTCTCTATACAATTATTATTTCAGAGGAATAATAATAATGAATAATATTATTATAATATTATAATATTATAACATTGAATAATAATATTAAATCATTATCATTATTATTTTGCGACTCCTTATCGAGTATCGTAGCGTATAGCGTGAAATGAGTCATTAGCGACCTGAATTTTTCGTAATCACGAGGTAATAACTCTTTTCCGCTCCGGTTTGCCGCAGAGATATCTATCGGTTCGAGAAATGGCACAGTACGAAGTCGCCGTTGCAAACCGTATCGAACTGTTTTTCTTTTGTTTCGTCTTGTTTTCGTTATCCGGGCGCCCCGGAAGCTTCGGTGTTATTACACGCGGAGTGCAATTTCGAGCCGGGATAGCCGGATAAATTCTGTCTACGTTTCCGCACCGAGACCCAGAAGCGTGGCGTTTAACCGCAACCAAAACCCGCGATGGTGGCCTTCGACACGGAATGAGATATTGTACGCGACTGGATGAGCAGTGGTGCTCCTTGCGCTCGTAATTGGCAATGCTCGGGGCCCGGAATACGGTAATGATGATGATGATGATGATGATGACGATGATGGTGATGTTGATGATGATGATGATGATGATATGTGAGGATTTAATGGGGAAAGTGGCTGACAGAGACGCGGACGCGCATGGACCGTCCTCAACGATAAACCGTGTCGCTTGGTAACGTATCTTGCCTTCGATCAATCAACTCAATCATTTATCACGAATTAATAAAATTTATCAAGAGTGAATTTATATCTCTTTTAAATTTTTTTTTACTGTATTTCTTTTAGAGATCGGTGGATATTAAATCGTCGGTATAGATTTATAAATATGTAAATGTGTATATTTTATTTTGTTTATTATTGATATTTTTATTAACTGTTTTTTGAACATTTCATTTAATTTCAATTCATCTAGAATATGATTATATTCGGACATAAAAAATATTATTTTGTCAAAAATTAAATAATTCCTTTAAGTTCTCTCATGTCAAATTTCTCGTTCAGAAAAAAAATTGAATTTTCGTCCCATAAAATGATACGAGCGGTTTTCAATTGAAAGTAAGATGCGTTACCTTTCAAGAGTCTTCGAATAAAATTGATAAACTTGACAAAATTCATCCTGAAGTCGGATCAAAAATATTTCATGCTTACCAAGAAGAAACCAAAAATCCAGAAGGCGCGCAACTGAATCAACTGTCAATTGATCAAAACGCAATTCCACACTTGTTCACAATTTTTGTATTTTTCCGTCGTTCAAAAACACAAAAACGAACTCGTTTCGAATGCACTAATATTTTTTATTCACTCGAAGAAAAAAATTAAATAAAACATCGGTGATTCGGCGTGGGTGTGTGGTAATTTTCAGCATCCCGTTCTCACGATTCGGCGAATTAACGACGTCCGTTAATTGAACGCGTGAACTGACTTCGTTTCACTCCGTCTGTGTATCACTTTACAGTCCAAGAAGTGAAGAACAACGGAAAGCAAAGAAAAAAAATAATAATCCAAGACAGCGACTTGCGTTATTTATTCCCAGTAGATCGTAGATTCTGAGAAAAAATCACATTGAAATTAAGAACCCGCGGAAAAGTCAACAACAACAAAAAAATTCGTTGCACAAAACTTGTCAAGTTGCGGTAATTAAAGATAACGTCGATAGATAAGGATTTAGATTAGGATATTGTAGATAAGATCTCGTGCAGCGTACGATAGCTCAACAACAACAATTCCCAAACAAAAATGACTCACTCCAACGCTTCCCCCTTAATTCCCCAATCGATAAAAACAAAATTCGAAAAAACTCAAAACCTACAAAATTGTTTCAAGACGAAATCCACTAAATTAAAGCACGAAAAATAAGAAGAAAAAAATATATTTCGCTGGATTAATTCGAGTTTTGTTGGTGATTGTTTTTCGTATCAATTCTACAATTAAAAACTTTTGATCTTCTAATTAATTCGTAATTTTTTACCAGAAAATATACAAAAAAAAAGGGAGAAGGTATTTTTTTCAATGCCGCTGTTTTTTAAACCGTTTGCCCGAAAGAATCGACGAAGTTTGAGTCCTCGAAGCCGGCAGGTATCGAAAGGCACCTGCGTTTCCCTCTCCCCGGTCGGAGAAACAACCTCACCGCCGTTCCGAGCCAGAAAAAAGGTAGGGAGTCGAAAAAAAAGGGAATGAAAAAGGGCGGAGGGGTAAAAGATCGTCGATCGAGTGGTGACCAGCTCGTTGGAAGATCACGTGCTGTAGCACGACTGACAGTTGTGCCGCATTCCCCCACTTCTCGCGAGTGTCCGCACGAAGAACGGAAACTCTTGCCTCCCCTTCGCGCCCTCCCGCGCCCTTAAATTCATCTCGAACGGGGGAAACCGCCAGGTCCGCACGCGGTGCGAACAGGTGCGAGGTTGTTGTCGCGTCAGCGAGGGGCGAAAGAACGATACGCGAAGAGGGGGAGGAAGGGAAATAGCAGCCCACATGGCTTCCACATATACGGGGCGTTTCGTCCAGAATCAACGGGTTGAAACCCTTCCATCGCCTGACGTGGTCGATTATGTTATTTTTGTGGTATCTTTTGGATCGAACTTACAATTATTTTTTTGATTTTGTTAGATCTCTCCCTTTTTTTTTGCTCTCGGCCGATTTTTTCTTATCAAGGGGTGACAGCCGTTGTGCCATTTTTTAATTAAATGCAATTTTTTTCCCCGGATAGTTTGTCGAAATTGAGGAACTTATTTTTATATAATTGGAGTGGAATTCATGTTCCTGATACACATATAATTTTTTTTATTTGGAAAAAACTCGATTATTCGTGAGATTTTAATTTTTTGTATCTAAAAAAAATCTATTCAGAATAAAATCGATATTTCGATTATTATTGACAAACGATCGATTCAAAAAAATTTGTTTCGATTATTTTCTATGAAAAATATAATTCAAAAAATCAATTGGCTATCAAAAATCATCGAAATACAGATTCTTTGCAGGTTAGATTTATTTATGTTTCGATAGGAAACAATTATCATACATTAAAATTTCGGGTCTAAAAAAAATCTTTAAAAAAAATAGTAAATTCCTAGGATTCAAAAGATACTAAAAAAACCATCGACCAGATCAAGGGACAAAAAGCTTTCCATCTGCCGACTCGCAACAAAATGGCTCATATACGACGATAGATATACCGGGTGTCTTTTTACAGCAATGTACACACGTGCTGCACTATATCCCCTCCCCGCCCCCACCCGTCCCCGGCTTTTTATCTATTAGCCTCCCGCGAACCAGCGGCGCGCGATATAAACTCGTCTGGCTCTTCCGGAACTCGGTAACTCGGTAACTCGGTTACGACGACGCGACGACTGCCCGAGACCGGGAGGCGACTCCACGCTCAAGTGCGTGATCGCAGACTGTTATGGGGTCTACTCTGCTCACCACTCTATTGATTGCACTCGAGTTACCTCCCCTCCCCCGTTTGACTCACAACATTATGGTACAATTTGGAAATTATCGAATTTTCGTAGACCCACATTCGTGCTTTTTTTTAAATCCGAATTATTTCAACTATTATTTTTCTCTCGCTTCCATTAATTTCTGACAAAAAAATATGTTTTTTAGGTTATTTAGGTTGACAAATATGTGCAATATTTGTATACGTAGCTAAAGCGATAACGAAAAATTATTAGATGCATTGAAGATATTTATATATATATTTTTCTTTTGTTTTCCTTCCTCGTGAAGGAAGTTTTGTTTTATTTTTATTTTTTTAATAGCAATGCATAGGAGCCCGCAATAATTCGGTACAGTTAAGGAGGGTTTCCAATATCCTGTACGGAATATTCAAGCACCCCCGATCGACAAGTGACTCACTCGTGCGCTGCTTATATAAATATATATATTACGCCTAGCACATCGGCTCGTTCTCGCGGCAACGAAAAAATAAAAAAAAGCTTTGCAACGATGTGTCGTGAATATTGTGCGGCATCCTACGCGCGTTTGTATTATGCTAGGTGAAGCTACGGTCGACGTGATGTCACTCTCATCGATTGCGGCGACCGATAGAACGCGGATTATCTTTAGCCAACGACTCCGCAAGATCCGTCGTTGGCAATGACAATGAACGGAGCGGAGAAGAAAAAAAAATAATTTTTTTTTTTTCATTATTAATTAATTTATGTATGAATATTTAGATATTAATTAATTATTTTTCATTATTGATTAATTAAATATGAAATAAATATTACCAATATATTATAATATAATACTAATAATAATAATAATATATATATTATAAATATTATATTATATACTATTGATTTTATATTATATATTATTAATATTATTATTATTATTTATTAATAATGTATTATTTAAATAAATATTATTGATTATAAAATGTTCATCCGCGAATAATTCGAATTTGATTGTGTGTGTAATTATTTTTTATTTTCGTAATTATTTTCGTACAATTCGATTTTCGGTTTGCTTGGAATTATTTTTATTATCAATTTCGTGATTAAAGAATTCTCATTTTCGAATAATTATTGTAATATTCTGTTTCGTACAAGAAACCGAGCATTCGGTTATATA
>OZ020165.1:2522624-2902624 GCA_963971145.1 Sussaba pulchella | reverse complement strand
AACGACAACAAAAACATTGTTTTATTCGGCTTGGACGCATTTCTTTCAGTTTCGAAGGGAAATACTTAGCCCATGAATTCACAGGAATTAATAAAAAAATATAAATTACGCAAAGTACAATAACGCGAAACTTCACTTTGAATTTATTTTTTCTTCTAATTTGTTTCGCTATATTATATGCATTTGCGTAATAAAAAGACTGCGATGAAAAGTTTGAAAATTTTATCCTTGTATTGCGGTTGATGTTTTTCGCATTTCGTTTATTATGGAGTGATCGGAGGCTTGGGATATCGTTCGCCGTAACGAGATGACGAGAAAGATTTAGAGGATGCTGCGCCACGGGTTGGTATCATGGCAGATCCGAAGTATAGTCGTCGCCGGCGGTGTACGGTTATGGAACGAAGTATTTTTAGACCTGCATGTGCCCATCGCACGGGGACGATACACGGTGCGCTTCGGTTGCTGAGCCATCGGGCATATAAACACATATATATGTATAACGGGGTGATTCTTATTTGGGTCATTTTAGAATTTTGATCTTTGAATAATCAAAAAATGTTGCGAAAGGAAATTATCTCAACTTTTAGACAAATTATCGAAAGATTCAACGTTTTTTTGTATAAAATGATTGCATTAGAAAATTTTATTCCCTGGGAAAGCCATTCAATTATTTATTATTTATTATTTATTACGACACCATAATAAAGTTTCCGGACCTAAAAAAAATTGTAAAAAATAAATCGCAGCGTTGCTACGTCGTCGAAAGAGTCTTTTGCCGGTCTTCGACACTTTTTTCCCGTTTTTTTTTTTCGTTCGACCACAATTTTTTTTAAACTTTTCTTTTTACCTTCCGACTGGATAATTTCCCGACTTCCGCGAGCGAACTATAACTCGCCCGAGTAGGGTTTCTCACTGTGCCGCGGGAACGAAGATCGCCTCGCGGTCGTTGCTCGCGAAGCCACGTCGGCGACGGCGTTTATGACGAGTATACGAATGGAAAAAAATAAAAATGAATGAAAATTCGGCGACGAAGCTTTCAAACTTGTACGTCGCGAGGACACGATAAAATTATACACATGCAGTCTAGAAAGTACGACTGCGACGCCGAAAAAACGTCGAATTTGTTGGGAGTTTGAGACGGCGCGAGGCGATGCGATCGAGAGGCAACTTTGAGGACGAGAAATAAAGAGAAATGTGTGTGTGTTTTTTTTTCTATCTAAAAAGGAAACTGGAGAGGAAACGTTCGCACGTAGATAGATAGATATTCCCATGGGATAAGTTGATACGAAAAGTTTTGGAACGTGCGACGCTTATCGTCGTGTTTTCCGTCTTCAACCATTTCTCACGTTTCTTTCCTCCTGTTATTTATTATCTTTTTGTCATACGAATCGCTGAGTTCAACTTCGAATATTCTATCTGTGTTTGCGAGTCTGCGTTTCGGAATGCGGGTTTTTCGATTTTTCAAACTTTTCACGGGTTTTACAGTCATATCCGGACGAAAGATCGACTGCTGTGCGCGCAACGGAAATTTACTGACAACACGTGGGTGAATCGAGTTCGGTTAATTTTTTGTCTTTGTAATATATATAATATTTCGTTTATGTTTATTAAAAGTATCTAATGGTAAAAACAAATTCTTTAGCACTTTATACATAAAATCTATATTATCAGGAACCAGCTGGCCAAATCTGTCAGCCTAATTGGGATTTTAAGACGTATGGTATCGGTATCGGCACGATTGTACAATTTTCACGATAACTCAAGTACCCGAAAAGATTTTTCATACTTTTTGGGCTCGAATTACAGAATGAAGTTTCACAAATTCGACATGAAGGATTCCAAACTTCCAAAAAAATGTTCCTAACTTTGGCCTTAAGTCAAAGTCAAGATAAAAAATATCGGAAACAATCGGATTTTTTTTGCAATTTTCCATCCACGCTATCTCGGTCCTGAGTAATGGAAATATTGTTAAAAATTAATGGATTCGCATATTCATAACCTTTCCAATGGCCTTTCGAAAAAATGTCTAGCTCTCTTCGTCGCGAAGTTGTCGACGTTCAAAGACAGAAAAAATTACCTATACTGATAAAAACAATACAAAAATCCAAAGATCATTGAAGATCGACACGCAAGCACGATCCGTGATCGTTAATTAATCAACATTTTTTCTCCACTCATCAAAAACCGACAGTCTTCAATCGCATCAATTCAACTCACAAAATAATTAAGTCGCAACCACCCACGCATCCAATTCGCCTCCAATGAAGCAACATCCAACAACTTAAGGCGAAGAAAGAAAGAAAAAAACAACTTGAAATGAGAATGAGTTCGAACGCAATAAAACTTCGCTCTTACGTTCGTGAGAACTTTCTCACATCGTTAATTTCAATTATTATTATCATTATCCCAGACTATTTTGTTTTTCTTTCTCCATTCGATTGGGTTTCGTTGCTTCTCGGAGTTGGCAATTGCGGTCGTTGCGGAAACGAGCGGATTTGCCGTAGTTTTCGGTTGAGTCATCGCGCGCGAATGCAACACAGAGAAAAGTTCCGCGGATGGCCTGAGGGAGGAGAAGGTGGGGAGGGGTCGGGGGAGGGGGGAGGGCGTTGCGGAAAACTGACAAAGGTCAGGGTTCGACCGGGCGAATTACGCGCGGTCCATTTCGGAAACTGCAATGCTGGCGTTGTAGACTCAATTTTCAACAGAGTACGCGGACATGAAATAATGGATCTCGGTTACTGCTGACCATCCTGACCTCTTCCGGAAGTTTATTACCTGTTTTTTAAACCCTAGATTGGTGATCATCTGCGACCCAACGACTTTAATCACCTGATGATGGAAATGCCGCAATTGAAGAATAAATACGGTGGAATCCCCGTAATTTAGCGTTTCTTCTGTCTAATTATTTTTATTCGTCGATTCTGATCGTTTCGTTGGAATCAAAAAAATTGTGATTGATTTCTAAAAGGCCGAAAGGACAAAATGTAATTTAAAAGAAAAAATCCGCCGTTAATTTGTAGGTAAAAAAAATATGCCCGAAATTCCCTCATATGGGAATTTTCTATATTTTATTTATTTATTTATTCATTTCTAAATGAATCGAATGAAGCCTCGGAGCGATCAAATTTCAATAATGACCCAACTATCGCGGAAAAAAATGTATGATAAACAATGACTGACCCAATTCGACTCGCAATTCAATAAAGCCGGTAATGTAGGACTCTCTCGAGCCCGGACCAAGAATTAAAGACAGATAGATGTCTCAGAAACGTAGATATTTACTATACATGGAATCGGGCATATATAGTTCATACATAGTCTATGTATGTTCAATTAAACAAAAAATCCAAAAATAAATATAACAACGCTAAAAATAATAATAATATCTCTTTGATATAATATAATAATATATCCAAAAATTATGTATACTCTATATATAAACTATGTATGAAATTGGGGATATATAGTCTATATATAGGCTGTATATTGTTTACGTATGGATTATATATGCTGAATTCTACGTGGAGTTAATTCATAGATCATGTATAATTTTTTTACTTGAAAAAGTAAACAATTCGAGTATCGTTCGGTGTATAATTTTCAAACGTTCGGACACGACGTTCGCGGTACGAAACCGAGATAACATTCGCGTTGGCCGCGTTTCGCGTTTTCCCAAAATCCCTCAATGGCAATGGCACGACGGGTGTATCTCGAGCCTGGGGCGAATCGTCCGCAGCCGCATCGTTTTAACGTTCTCGTCGACCTACATAAGCGTCCGGAAACGGTAGAGAGCCAGCAAACCGCGGTTAACGCTTATATACGGGGCGAGCGTTAGAAGCAGCGAGCCACCGAGTCGCCTTCCACAACCAGTCCCGGCAAAACAGCGGTAATCGAATGACACGTTGCCCCTTAATTCGTCGGATAGCTAGGGAAAAATAACGCCGCATCGTCAACGCAATCGCGTGACGACGAGCGAGGATCGGAAATTATACGTCAGGGATATACCGGAAGTGATGGGAGGATACGGCAATTTTTTTTTCTTTTAATTAATGCAGGTTAATTTGATTGTTATTTGATATTAGAATATATTTATGATATTATGGGTTATTATTATAATGATGGGTTATAAGAAATACTGGGAGAACACGGCAGTTTTTTTCTCTGTTAATTAATGCGGGATAATTTGATTATTATTTGATATTAGAATATAATTATAATATTATGAATTTTTGTATACATCATTATATTATATTAAGGAGAATTATATTATTATTATTTTTGGCATTATTAATATTTTCTAATATTTTAATATGTTCTAATATTTTTTTTGTAAGATTATTGTTCGTGTAAAGCTTTGAGAAACTACAAAATTAGAAAAATCAGGAAAATAAGAATAAGAATTAGAGAAATTAGGTCGAACTTCGCCAAAATCCGCAACAAAAAAAAATCGTACAAAAAAATAGTAAAATAAATTATTACTCATTATTATTTAGATTGTGTGAATTTATAGTTATTTCGGCTCGAAAAATGTGAGATTGATTGATTCATTGATGATGAATAATATTATAAATTGTTGTCGAGAATAACAATAAATATAATAATAATTTGATAATATAATATTACACGTTATTATTATATGATTGATTATTAATGATAAAAATTGACCGGTACTTGTTATCATTAATAACGTTGGCTCGTTATCTTGGCCGAAAGCCACCCAATATCGGGAATAAGGTCGGCAATGCTCGTCTCATTTTTGTCGGGGCTTGAGGAGATTCAGGGCGGTAGAACGTAGTTCATAGCAAGCAACGTCGTCACGCGGAAACGCGGGTGTAGAAGCTCAAGGTGATTTGGCAAAGTTTTTCAACAGTCGTCGGGTGGCCAAAATCACGAGAAACCACACACGTTGAGATGAACAACGAACGAGCGACTGGAGCTTCCGTTTTCTCACCGCGACGGAAAAGCTTCAGCCTTGAGATTGGGCTCAGTGCCAAAAATCGATTTCCGCGTCTGCTTTCTTAGGATTTCGGCTAACTTCTACCTACGCGAAGAATTTTTTACGAGGTTTTGTACACCCGTTAGATTTTGAAGAACGGCTATATCGTGTTTCTCGTGTCTGTGGCAACGATCCTGATAGAACGGGCAGGAAATGAAAAAAATAACCGTCGAAGTACCGATTAAAAAGAATTAATGAAATTATTTTTAAGTAATTATAAGATTTAAGGGATTTTTAATTTATTTTAAAAGGATTTATAAAATTAATGAGATTGGAAAAAATTGTGAGAAATTGAAGGAAGTTAACGGAAGTGACGAAATAAAATGATAGAGCTGTCACGTATGAAAACCACAAAAGTGGGCAAAAATTCAACAGTTTAGAAAAAAACAGAGAAATAATAATAATTATAATAATAATAATTATTATTATATTCTATTTTTCTATTTCTATCTATCCCACTTTTTTATTTGTATTATTATTATCATATATAATAATTATAATAAAATAATAATAATATATATATTTTATTATATATAATAATTATAATAAAATAATAATAATAATAATTCTGCTACTATTACAATTCTATGGCTATTCCTATCTATTTTATTCTTTCACTATTATTATAATAATTATTTCTAGGATAGAGAGAATTAATAATAATAATAATGCATTTTATTTCGACAGGTAAATTAATAAGAAAACGAAAGCACTGTCATACTTTCTACTGTCATACATACGGAAGCCACTAAATGTCCTGGAGCGCTACTGAACCCCAAAATAACCTAAACCCAATAATCGTCAAGTGACTCGCCAAAAAAAAAAAAACCTCAACCGACATTTCCCAAAGCATCGGGCATCGATGAATCTCCACCGAAACGAAAATGGAAGTTCAAGCCGATTCGTATGACCGTCAGGGGTGTATATAGTGATATAGTCGATGGAGATGGAAGCAACTGCACTTTGACAACGCTGAAAACTAGGACGCGAGCTCAACGAGCCGCGCAAAAGGGCTTGGCACCCTTTCTCTCCTTCCCTCTCTCTCTCTCTTCTCTTTTTCCTCTCTCTTTTCCCTCTCTCTGTCTCTTTCTCTCTCTTCCTGTGAAGCAAACTCAGGTCGAGCGTTTGCGTATCAACCCATAACGTTGCTTCCGTCTTCGTCTTTCATTATCACTCATTTATTCGTGTACTTTGTCCCCTTTGGTACGATCTCGCCCGGGTCCTTGGTTCCACCTCGAGCCCCACACTCATTGAGCTTACAACATTTTCTCTGTGTAGCACGGGTCGAGTTAATCTCTCTTTAACCAAGACTCTTTTACGCTGCGCAACGACGAACGACCGACACCGAGAAACGTCAGCCTACGTCGATCCAAGTGGCTAACGAATACGGCTCTGCCAAATTTCATCCTCTACCCTTCTGCTTCGTAGCTTTAACTGCTCATTAAGCTCATCGGCACCGTAGGGCCGCGAATATATGACCTATTTTATCGTAAACGACGATTAACGCCTCGTAATATTTTTGTCGTAGCTTTTGGAACGAATAATGGTTCGACGATACATTATGATTTTTGTGTTTCGAGAACACTACGAAACATCGATTTTTTATTGTGTATTTCGGATCATTGTAAAGAAGAAAATAATAATAATAATGAATAATATTTCAAATAATTGTAGAAATAAAAATGAAAATAATAATTATTATTGTTATTATAATTATTATTATTATCATAATAATAATAATATATTATTATATATGATGATGATTATTATTATTATTATCATAATAATAATAATATATTATATATGAATATGATGATTATTATTATTATTACTATCATAATAATAATAATAATCATATATAATAATATATTATTATTATTATTATTATTATTATTATTATTTATATTATTATAATAATAATTATTATTATTTAGGCTATCTCTACAATGATAATAATTTTATTGATATAATTGATAATAATTATCAATAATAATAATAATAATAATACGAATAAAATATTAAATCAATCTAATACATTATAGATATTAGTTATTCCAATATCATATCATTAATATAATATCATTTAAGTATTATTAATAATGTGGATTCAGTAATCTTCCTCGTTCTCGAGGATGAATCCAATAAAAATTGTGACTGTGCGTACGTAAATTTACAAAAAAATTCAAAAAAATATGTATATATCCATCTCGAATTACGACAACCGCTCCGAACCATTAATGCACAATTCGCATCAAAACAATCCCGACAATTATATCATGAAAAAAAAAAATGTGTCCCGCTGTTATCAGCCTATTATTATCGTTTCGAACACAATACGATGACGAATGATACGCGTTTGCGTTTGGTAGGCGTTTGCGAAACGCCTTGTCAAAAACCCCATAAGCCAGGGACCACAACGACCCGCCATAAAGCCCCCGGAAATTAACAATGGCGATGGGTCTCACAACGCTTCTGACTAAAAACAGAACCAACTTCGTCGACTAACCGTATTTTGCCGCTAACGTTATCTCCTCGCGCGCAAAACGTTGCCGTGGCTTTCACCATTCGTTCGTAATTGTTCCACGCGTAAAACCGCAACGCTTCGACGTTATTAGATTTTCCGGAAAAGCCGGGATTGTACGGAGCGAACGAGCGCCTCACGATTCAGACAATTGTCGTAAGAAACTTTGATATACAACGCTGGGACCGATTAAATCGGCACGTCGGCGTCGCGACGATCGCGCGCCATTGTGCGAACCGCGATATACGCGCGGTTTATTCGTTTCGTTCGTATTAAGGGGTTCTGCGATTCCCACGATTGTCCTCGAAAACGCATCGACGCCGGGCTCTGACGGGATATATGGGCTTCCTCGTGTCTCGTATACACGCGGATAATGCTGTTGTGTTATTGTTGTTGTTGCTAATTTTCATGAATTCATTGCTCGGTAGAAATTTTTCCGTGGCCGACCGATGATTCCGGGATCTCGTGAAACTCGTCTGTTACGACGTTTTCCTTTTGTGCGCCATATTCGTTGGTCGTTTAGTCGTGGAACGATTTTTTACTCTCACGGCGGATGGAAAATAACGATTTATCATTGTTTCGATATTTTATTGTACATTGGGTCATTGAAACTTTTGACTAATGTAATTCAACGGTTAAGAGGAAACGGAGAAATAATAATTATAATTATCACTATGATTATAATTGTATTCTATTTTTCTGTTTTTGTCCATTCCACTCTTTTACTTGTATTATTATTATTATATTATTATTATTATTTCTCTCCATCCTAGAAGTGATAATAATGATAATCATTATAATAGTAAAAGAGTAGAATATATAGGAATAGCCCTGGAATTGTAATAGTAGCAGAATTATTATTATTATTTTTATTATAATTATAATTATCGCATATGAAAATATACAACATTATAATTATTATTTTTCTTATAATTATAATTATTATAATTATATACAATAATTCTAAATTATAATCATATGTAATAATTATAATCATAATAATAAAATAATAATAATAATAATAATTCTGCTACAATTACAATTCTATGGCTATTCCCATCTATTTTACTCTTTTACTATTATTATGATAATTATTCCTAGAATAGAGAGAAATAATAATAATGATAATACGAGTAAAAGAGTGAAATAGACAGAAATAGAAAAATATTCTAGAATGGAATAATAATAATAATAATAATAATAATAAAATTATATTTATTATAATATAATTTTTTTTTAATTCCATATATATAATACATATTATCACATTATTTCATTCATTATTATTGTTGTTATTTATTATTCATTTCGATTGAACCTCAGAAAGAGAAAAAAAATTATCATTATTATTATTATTATTGAGTCACATTTTTTATTTGATTCATTCTTTTCATTAAATTATCAAATTAAATAAATTTTATTATCATTATTATTGTTATTATTGTTATTGGAGTAGTCAATGGAAGCGATGGGAGTTGGTAGAGCCGGCGAGGCAGGTTGGAAAGAAACGACACAGAGCCGTCGACCCAACGACCGACAATTTATTCGTTGCGTGTCCGTAGCGCGTGCGTGGCGACCGGTATCCCACCGGAAGCGCATGTAAGTACGTAGCTAGCCATTTAAGACGTCCTCACAGAACCGTACTGCGCCAAGATAACCGCTTCCAAAGCGTGTGTTGTTTGTATTATATTCTCAACACATCGGCAACGACCGAGCTAGTCGTTTTAGCAGCTGCGCGAGACCGACTGCTCAAACCAATTTTCGTCGTGCGACTACCTTGTCCGTTAATTTGAATAGTCGAGCCCATGGTCATAAACCGTAAGCCAACAATTATGAAGCGACGAAGACCAGCAGTGGACTCTACACAAAAATTCTTTTATCTTTAGATAATTTATTTGTTTTTTTAAATATTATTTTCTCTTTATTCTTTCTAATAAATGATTGAGTATTTATTAAATAGAAAAATATATATTTATAGTTGTCCTATTATTAAGAAAATATTAATATATATTATATAATAGAATATTCTATAGAATATAGAGTAGCATAGAAAAATTTCAATATTATGGAAATATAATACTTAAATATTATTTTTTGATATTCTTCAATATTATTTAATAAAATTTAAATTTAATATAAATATTATTTTTAAATATTTTTTAATATTAGTTAATAGAATTTAAATAATATATAAATATAGAATTTAAATTTCTTTGACCCAAAATACTTCCATAAAAATCAATGTTTCAATACAAGATTTTTTCTCCGAACCCATCAGTCGATAATTTTCCAATTTTCCTTCTCAATTTTCTCCGCCTCTTTAACCCGGTGTGTCATCACCGATCTCCGTCAATTTTCTTACAACGGGGCACTGGGCCATTGTTGCCTACGCGTGTGTGTGTGTTTTTAACGTCCGGAAAAATACCGCAATTGCAAATTGTCCGCGAAATGTAGTCGGGAGAGAAAAGTTCCCGGTGAATTTCCGGTGTTTCTAGCAACCGTGACGTTACAACGTGTCACGCCCTGCGCTTCGACGGCTGATGACGGTTCCACCACGGTGTTCCGCGAAAATAAAGGAACAAAGCGCAGATAAACAGTGCAATGACACGGGATGGTCTCGGTATGGCTCGCCACTGTCTGACTCGGCACAGTCCGCCTCGCGCCACAGTTTGACTCGGCACAGTTTGACCCGGCACAGTTTGACTCCGCGAATTTGACAGATGAGAGACAATCTTTCTCTGTCAAACTCGGAGAAAGTGTCAAATGTCAAAGAGAGAGAGATGATTTTTATCTACCGAACTGGCGGAGTCAAACTGTGCCGGGTCAGACTGCGTCGGGTCAAACTGTGCCGAGTCAAACTGTGGCGAGGCGGACTGTGCCGAGTCAGACAGTGGCGAGGCATACTGAGACCTTCCACAATGACACCAGCAATGAGTGAGAGATAAACGGTCGAGGGTTATTGAGGCGAGTGAGAGGAGATTCAAGATAAAAATGTTTGAATGAAGACCGCGAGGATGCGAAGCTATCCGGGCGCGTAATCACTCGGCCGAGGGTTGTACAGTGTGGTGCAATGAAAAACGACTGACACATCTCGCGATCCTTTTTGGGTAATTGTCCGCCGCCATTGCGGATGAAAAAGGAAAAGTCGAACGGAGGCACGAGAAATATCATGGCTTTGATGTACAAAAACGTACGGAGCGTATTGTTTTCCATCCACCATGTTTGTACATTTTTATTTGACGAGCGGTGGAGTAGGATAAAGTTATATGAAATTAAAGATTTGAAAAAAATGAAGGATAAAATAATAATAAGTTATTATAAAAATTATATCTTTAAATTATAATTATATAAAATGTAGTTATAATAATACCTTATTGGGCGATATTTCGAGTTATATCAAGTTCTAATATCGAATTATAATTATAATTATGAAATATTATTTTTCGAATGTTAGTTATTATTTTATTATTTCCTTTTCATTATTATTTTTATTAATTCTTTATTTTGTATAATTTTATTTGACTTCTCTGGTCTCGTCGAACAAAAATAAAATGTATTATATTCAAAGGAATATAATTTTATTATTATATTAAATTTATTACTATTGTGTGCTGTTTTAATTTTATTTTGCAAGTCGTAGACGTCTGTAAAACGTAATTAAATCATTTTTCAGTCTACATAGATTAAAGATTGTAAAAATGAATGCCGATTAGCAGCGATTCACAATTCGTGAAAATTATCAGACCGTAATACGTCTGGAAAAACCGGAGAAACGCAAGTTTCCCACCCCGACCGGAGAACAATCGTTGTAATTGCAATTAACTCTTTCGCGGAACCCTCATCTTTGTTTTCGCTCGCGAAAACAAAGATATTCGTACGCAACGAGAATTATATTCACAGGTTGTGAAACGATCGCACGTTGGACAACGCGCGAAGGCTTTTCCATTTCTTACCTTCGTCGTCGTAGTTGTCTTCCGCCAAACCTGGAGGAAAACTTCTCGGTAAGGACAGTGCTTTAGACTCACCTGGAAAACAAAAACAAACGAAAAATGTTTTTTATTAACGCCGTATCTCTTATTTTGGGGACAAATTAGAATCACGAGTGGTTGGACAATTTTTTAATGCAAGAGAACTCTCATAATAAGGAATAAAATGGTTCGAAAACGATATAGAATCCGAGCTAAGGCTTGAATTAGGATGAAAATTATAGTCAATGTGAAGATTATAGAGCTAAAATCGCAAAATTGGCAAAAAATATTCATACAATAAATATTAATCAATAATATAAAATAGTAATGATAATTATTATAATAATAATTATTACTATTACCATGGTCGAAATGTTATAGCTACAACTCTCAAATTTTAAGTCAATAATTATAATAATAAGAATAATTATGATTATTATACATTATTTAATAATATTCGATTATTTTTTAATTAAAAATTTTGGGGTTGTCGCTAAGAAATTCCACACGTGAAGATGACATGAAGATGATGAAAAGATATGGATAAAAACAATTCGCACCACAACATTGCTTCCTCTATCATTAAGTAAATTGTTCTTGTTTTTTTTCCACATAGAATATATATTCATAATCATCCGAGGATGTAACTGATTCCGAGCATAATTGATGAACAATCTTGATCGACTTCAGCAAAATTTAGTTCCTTTGAAGAACTATCTAGAGGACATTGACACCGTATAGACTCAACCTTGTCCATACAGGCCGAGACAGTACACACGCGCGCGTATATCGTGACAAAGCCATTTCCAGCGTTCAATTGAAAAAGACTTCAATAACGAGTTGAAATGAATTTCGGGGAAATTATCGTCGAGTTCGTGTGCGACAATGCTGTCACCCAACCTCGTCACCATGCCAACAATTGTGTCGTCGCATGAGCGCGGCAATCAACAATTTCTGAATACGATGTACGCTTCGAATATTCAATGTTCCGACACAGGTCGACAAATCGAATCAAAATCCTCCGAAAACAAATGTTCCGAATCGGCACGGCTCCGACCGTCAATGTCCCGAAAGATCAAAATCCCGAAAAACCCAAACCATTGGCGTGTCAAAAGTTTCACAGTCACCGATCGGCCGTCCGAATAGAATAAGCCGCCCTACGTCGAGACGAAGTAAAACTATTGTCCCAAATCTATCTATCCGCCTCCGAATTGCCGCCATCTTCACCGCGGTTGACACGAGCTACGCCACTGTACCTATATAAACGTTTTCCGGGATTTTGATCTTTCGGGACATCGACGGTCGGAGCCGTGCCGATTCGCAACATTTATTTTCGTAGCGTTTCAATTCGATCCATCGACCTGTCGGAACCTTGCATACTCGGTGTTCAAATTGAATCGAATGCGACGAACGTGTCGACAAAAAGTCGTCGGTCACTCTGACGCGCGGATGATTCTCAGTCCGTTAGAATCGCGGGAAATCCTCCGTAAATGGCTCGTACGTACGTACGATACGTATGTACGTACGTATATAGTCCACACCCCACAATTAACACCCGAGGCACGCGCGTACACCGAACGACCCGTTGGGCCGGTCCGCCCCGGTGCGCATGAGACCCATTGCAACCATGCAACGCTTATGCAACGCGCGCGGTCTATATACGCTATACACGCACGCAAAGGATGTTTTCCTCACGCACTACCCGGGCGATAAAGCACGCGAGATTCCCGCTGCGCGGAAATAACTTCGATCTTGGGAATTAACGACTATACGCCGCGGTTTTTTTTTTTAATTTTGATTCCTCATGGAGGAAGCTTTGTTTTGGGGAAAATTTTTCTTTTTAGATTTTCATGGAAAAGTGTTCAGAATTTTGCAAAACTGTTGGATTTTTTGAGGAATTAGTCGTCCCACCAATATAATTATCGAAAGGTTTTCGAATTGAAGGTTCAAGATAGGCTTAACATTTTTTTTTGATTGGTTGAGAAAGCCGGCCTAATATGTAAATACACGATGATATTAATCGATTTATTAATTACATAAAATTCACATAGACGCATGTAAAATTGTAATTTTCAGATTTCAGTGATTATTGTAGCTTCGAAAAATACTTGTGATTTCCGCAAAAAATCCATCAACCTTCGACTTTTGCGTTAACATTAATTCAATTACGAAAATAGATAAAAAACCATTCATAAATAAATAAACTCGAGGCTCCGTAATTGAATTATTGACTATCTTAGCCTATCTTCAGCCTATCTTTAGCCTACCTTTAGCCTATCTTCAGCCTATCTTCAACCTATCTTCAACCTATCTTCAACCTATCTCCAACCTGAGACGAGATTGCAGCGCCCCAAATTTCACTAAAAAAAAACAACAACTTCTACGAGTGAATACACAAACTTAAAAGCTAGTTTAAGATTTTAAAAAATTGTCGTACATGTCGTAAATTGTCTTCGCACCATCCAACAGCGGAAAATAGCTTCTCGCTCTAGTAAAATGGACCTACGATGGTACAAACCATAAAACACAAGTTTCCCAAGCCCGAGTTTGCTACCGAAAATGCTTGGTATCGATCGTAGGTGTTCGCCCTTTTTTCCTTTAATCTTCGTTTTTTTCTTTTTCTCTCTTTTTTTTTTTGGTCACGCGATAACGATTCGCACCGCTGTCGCGTGGGTGCAGAAAAACGCAACGGTCGAGAAAGAAAAACGAAAACGAAAACGAAAAAAAAAACAAAACAAAAGCCAACGGTCTGCATATGTAGCGTAGCCGCTGCTGGACAAAACATATACCAACGGGACGAGTGCGGGAGGCCGGCGCGCGCCCGGCAGCAGCTGCATCGCATCGCACAGAACGTTTATCTCTCCGGCAATGATCGCAGGCACGAAACTGCGCAAAGAGGATCACCAAACGGCCACGGTTGCGAAATAGCTGTTTTCCCGACATTTATTTCCGGAAGGGGAAAAAGAAATACTCGAAGGTTTGCAGTTGTTTCGATCGAAACGTAAATTGAGCCGTGCAAATAACGCAGCTGTTCGATGGGGCGAAGGTTCAAAGGTTATGGAAAAGGTATTCGAAAGGTTTGGAAGAAGGTATTACTGGAAACGTTTTTTTTATTCGACGATTATGCAGAGGTGGATGGCAAGTTCGAATTTTTTAGGACTGAATTATGTTGTGGAGGACACTAAAAATAAAAGACCAAGAGTAGATTTATGGGTATATGATGGGCGCGAAAATCAGGTCTTCGTACAAGGATGGTTTTTGGAAAGTTGGATTAAAATGTCAGTGAAAATGATAGTAAATATTCATTCTACAACAATTTTCTAATTTTCAAAAGGCAGGGAAGTGCGACTGAGTACAGAAAATTGGGAAGAGATCGAAAGTTATCTCAACACACATTTCGTAGTTGCTTCAAAATCACTGGCAATATCCGCTTTGTACATTAAAAAAAAAAGTAACTGCTTTTCCTTATCACACGTCCCCTCCATTCCCGTTCATTTTCCTAGGCTGCTGGGAAAATAACAAATATCAACTTATTTTAAAAAAAATATCATCATTTCCAATAATCGTTTTTGGATCAGCGATCTACGTCCGCGTATCAAATTATTTCTCGACAGAAATCATCTCACGGAAATAATATTTTCTCATCCCCCTTCCCTCCCTTCGCCTCGCGCCCGACAATATAATTAGGCGAAATCTTATTCCAACAATCAACTTCAGATTGTACGCGCGATTCAGGATATTGCGGAGGACAAACGGTTATACAAGATTCGGACGTTAAATGCAGTTACAATACCGGAACGTCTCAACTTTCCGCGACTCCGAATGGGATCTTTCGAGAGACGCCTCCGTCTTAGTTGGCACGAACTCGGATAGACCGAGATTACCGGAGTTTTCAGCAGCGTCCGCCTCCGCTGTCTGCGGCGGCGGGTCTTCGCCGCGAGCGGAGCTCGCTCGGCGAACGAGTTACCTAATCGTCGACGTTAATTAACGCCCGGGTGGCTGCGTAAATAAACTCGAAGACTCGTGGCGGTTACTCACCTCGCGTGCACCGACAATATCTTATCGGCACGGAAATCCACTGTATCGCAACAACTAACGCACTTTTTTTTTCTTGGTTTTTATTATGTAACGTTGCAGAATTTGCGAAAGTTTAGGAATTTAATTTCGGTAACTTTTGATCGAACTATGACACTCTTATCAAACTAGATGAAAATTAATTCAATAATAATAATAATTATTAGTATTACATAATAATTAATTATTATTATATTATATTATATTAATTATTAATTTATTATTATTATTATATTATTATTAATAATAATAATTATTATTATTACTATCCCGCGAATCAAAACTTTGTTTTTCATTAGAAGAATAATAAATCTGGTGCCAATTCCGTAACAAGATGTCTTACAGCATCTTCCATCTCTCTCGCATTTATACTCGCCTCCCCTGCTGTAAAAATTGGGAAAAAAACAAAAAAAAATGGATCCACGAGGCTGTGGCAAAACTTACTCAGCCGTTGGACTCGAAGTAGATTAGAGTCGATCTCATGCAAGCACGAATAATCGTGATGGTCCATGGTGTGTCTGTGCCATTGCCGAGACGACGACGATCCTCTCGTAATGGGCATGGTTGTCCCTTTTCTCAACAAGGGTGCTGTCAACGAAACACATAATTTTTGTTCTTCTTCCAGGTTGCAAAACCATCACTGTAAATCCATTTCTTATTTTCGAAGAAGCTCGAAGCGAAGCAGCTCAAAAATAAAAGTTGCAAAGATTTTTTTTCTTTCGTTATTCCAAGCTGAATTAATACCAAAGTGAGAACGAATTGCCCGGACGGACGAATGAATGAGAATGACATAGCAGTGGCCCTTTTCATTATCATACGCTCCGGTCATTGATAAGATCCGCCCACGGGGAAATTACGGAAACGCGTGACTGGGCCCTAAGAGCGGAGACGAAATAATTATTTAGCCGCGCAGAAGCGGAATCGTGCACCGGAGATACGTGGGAGTTCATTAATTCGTCTCCCTGGCTATTTAATTGCTCACAGTCTTTTGCTGGATCCTTAGTCTATGAGTATTAAACCCAACGGTATCCGCGAATTCAACGAGTGCATGAGACATTTGCGAGAAATAATTTTATTTCCGTTTCGTTGAAGAACATTTAATTGAAAATCGGTCACGTTTTCGCATTATAGGGTTGAGGGAGATATTTTTATGATACGCGATAAGAGTTATTGCACCTTGACAGATTTGGTTGGTTATAAAAAAAATAGTAACTTCTAAATTTTAAAATTTTTGTATATTTATTTATTTTTTAAATATTTATTATATATACTCAATTATATATTTTATATATAATTAATTATCTATTTTATATGTAATTATTTGTTTAATAATTTTTCCTAAAATGATCATTTAGTATTTCTCCCTCTCTCTCCCACTATTTTTGCTACGTTATAGTCTTCATCGGAAGTACCAAGATTCAATCTATTGAATTCAAGATTCAATCGAGATCTATATTCTAGAATTTTTTTACATTTTTTCCCTCGATAGTTCAGCATTTAGAGGGGGAGGGGGACGTTCTGACAACAATTTTTTGTTGCATTCTATGGGATCTACTAAAAGTCACTCTACTACTTTTAAATCTCGTCATTTCCATTTTCAAATCATCAATCTACGTCCGCGTGCCAAATTCCATCCTGATAGGCAAATAATCGCGGTTTACAGACTCCTAAGCAACCCTAAAAAATGGACTTTGGTCATTTCGACGTTCGCTCCTTCGCGATTATTATATTCAATACTCTTCTGCGTTCAATCCAATCCGATTCCGTACAATGATAAACGCACCCGAATAAGAATCGACTGAACCCACCTTCCATTCAATTCGTTTTCTTCCTACTCTTCGAGCTACACCCACCGAGTCAGCGGATTCGGTCTCGACTCACGATCGGACGAGGTTGGGAAACAGCGACGGAAATACGAGATCCAGCACGTAACCGGAAACTGACGTGTAACACGAACGTGACGATGCCACCGCCTCAAGGCGGAATTATAGTTTGTCCCTTCATCTTTTGTTTCTTGTTCTTCGTCGCATCAACGATGCCGCCCGACGAGCTCGTTAGGAGTCCGACAAGTGTAAGTTCCTGGGTTGTAAATTAAACGTCGCTGCGGAAGAGCCGATTAAGAGGATGCACTGCAACACCAAGTGCGAAGGTGACAGCGCTATTCCCGCTCGTTGCGGAACGAGAAAGAAGGAGAGAGCGTTTGTAGTCCATCGTCTTAAGGACGTAACGTAAAGGTGTTGGACGTCGAGAGATGTCTTTTCCGTGTGAGAACGTGGAGAGAAGAAATATATAACGTAGGTGCATCTGCTCGGATGCTGGATGAATCGGAAGAGGTGAGCGAATAAATGACTCATGGTCGTATGGACGAGTGGGTGGCGTCATACAAAACTGCCCTAACGGACGAACGATCGTGTTGGTTCGTGTATTACTTACGACGTTACGCTGAGTACCGGAGTTCTCAACTCAACATTTCTTTTTTTGTTTTTTAATTGAGTCAGATTCAGGCGCAATCACGATTCAAAAATGATCCATAGAACAACTACCCCAATGCAGAGGATACGTAATTTTTTTTAAGTCCCCGCAACAAAACTCATCACAAAAATTAATTAAATATTTTACGAATTGAAGATAATACAAAAATTGTTTCACACGCTTCCATCACCGTAGAACGAATGTGGGTGAATAATATTTTCGTAAATCCGCATGCAGATGACTGCAAGCCGTTACTGCAAAACAAACACGAATGCACATCTGTTGACTGGACTCATCCCCGATGCCACTCGCCGTAAAAAAAAAAAAAAAAATGATTTTAAGAAAGAGAAAAATTGAAACGCGAATTTTTTTTACACAAGCTAAAAATTCGGACGCAGAATGAGAAGACGTTTGAAGATTCCGCTTCGTGAGAAATAAAGGACCAAAGAGCAGAGAAGACGGAAAGAAGTGTGACGGTTCGTTTGGCTACGGCGAGGAGAGGGGGGGGGGGGATTTTCTCATGACAAGCGGGTGGGTTTGCAAGCATCATCGGAGAACCTCCAGTGCTCAGCATTCGTCCCTTTTGTCTTCGCGTAGTTATTTTAGCGCTGACACAACGATTGCCCGCTGACTTGTGCTTGGCAAATTTTTTTTTTGTTTTTTGACGTTGAAAATACACCCGAGAATAATTGATTATATTTTTGGGACCTTCGTTTGTTGAGTTATTCGGCCATTGGACATTTTTATGAGACATCGGAGTGAGATATATTTCGTCTTTGTTGTCTCACGTTTGTTTCTCGCGACTGAACTTTTGAATTTTTTTTATTTTTGATTATCGTTGTTTCATGTTTAATTCGCTTTTTTCGTGACACAAGGATGAGAATTTGTTCAATAAAAATATATTTAAAATACTTTTTTCAAAAAAAAACAAATGTGATTGATAAATTACGAATATTATTCATTTTATTATTGATATTTTGCAAACAAGTTAATTTGTTATTATTCATATTTCTTTGGGGATTACTAGAACCTTAGAAGTTAACCTTGGTTGATTTTTGTTATGAGCTTCATTTATATAATAATAATTATTATTATTAAAATAATAATTTAAAAAAAATGAAATAATAATAATAATAATAATAATAATAATAATTTTATAATTATTAACATAATAATTATCATTATTATTATATCCGTATTATAAAAATAATAATTATTATAATAATTATAATAATAGTTACTATTATTGCTATTATTATTATTATTATTATTTCCGTATTATAAAAATAATAATATTAATATTATTATTATTATTATTTTTATTATTAGCGATTAAATAGCATTTCAAATAAATTCCCACTGAATAAAAACTTTCCTACTTTTTATGAATAAATGATCGATAATCGAATGCAACATCAGCCGGATTCAGACAATTAACGGATCGAGTACCAAGTCGTCGCATTCCACGGAAAGTTTGCACCTCGAGGATGGAATAATAGGAATCAACGTTGGGTAACCAAACCTGAAGGTGGATGGATAGCGTTTCTCAAACCCCCGCGTGACAATCTCACGAGCATTGTCTCCTCGTGTTACGAAGGAAAAGTGTTGGCAAGGTACTCGTATGAAAAGCTGACGACACGCACCACGCACTCCCCCCCCTTCTACCACACACGCACAGAGTCCACGCCATTTTAACCTCCTCGACGTTGTTGTCGATCTCATCGTCACTGAATATTGTGAAACCCGAGTTGACACGACGATTGTCGTTTCTGTCAACGATATTAATTAACAGCGATTAAATGACACCAAGAGGTTCAAAGGTTTCTCCGTTTGTCATGGAGTTTCTATTCATGTGGATGCAGTCGTGTTGATGTCAAGGTTGTTGCGAATTACGTCTAGTCAAAGGAATTAAGCTTCTTGCTAATGCGATTAAGGACTGAGAAGGGCTTTCAAAGGTTTGAGAAATACATATTTTCTTTGATTTCATTTAAAATGTGATAGAGGAATTAATTTATTTGAATTTCTGAGTATAGGAAAGAGGAACGTTTGAAGGATATTTTATGAAATTTTGATGTTTTATTAAATAGAATAATTATTTGAAGTAAAAGAATTATTTTTATTTTAATAATCTATTTATCATTAAGAGCTTCATATACTTTATATATTTATTCACATAGTCAACATGGGAAAATTATTAATATAAATTTTAGTTTAAGGCTGTCTTCGAGAGTTTCGCTCAGATCGACTTGAAACTTTGGGGAAATATTCTTGAAATTGTGTCTTATTAGATAGACATTTTTTTTTCAACCGATTTTTTATAATTTCCAAGCCCATGTAAGCCCTTTAATCGTGATTCGAAGACATTTCTCTTCATTCTTCCAATTACTTGTCAAACCCAAATAATTGTCAAACATTCGGAGCGCAAAAAAATCTCCACGTTATTTCTTTTTCGCCCGAGAAATTTCGAAAATAAAACTTCGTTACATTCGACCGAAGTCGTGCGAATTAGCAATGCTCGGATCGGGCAATGCGGCCATGGCTTGTAGAATCGTTTGCTCTCTGCCTCGGTACGGAGAAGAACGCAACGATCCCGATTGCGTGACCTAGCTAACGCTAATTGCGACACTCCGAGTGCATCGCTTAATGACGCGACGTTGGAGAATTAAATAGATTTCAAAGTGCCTTGTTAAGTCCCTCGATTAACGTTAGTCCAGCGTATATGGGGGCTCACGCACAACGAGCGATGCATAATTTTAACGGGGGATACATTCTATATTCTACGGATTTTACGTTATCGAAATATCGAGAATTCCTTTGGCTCACGGATAAGCTGTGGATTTAATTCTTCTATTCTAGTCATTTTATTATTGAAAAGTAATGAAAAAATAAATTAAGATTATGATTATTGTTGTTATTATTGTTATTATAATTATTATTATTATCTTTATTATTATTATTATTTTTATTATTATTATTCCTTATTATTTCTCATTCTAAGAGTATAATTGGAGAGACCTTAAGTCCATACAATATGAAATAATAGTATACTACATTGCTAATTTTATACTGTGGATATTTTTAATTGGATGACAAACATCGATTATGACAGCTTTTTTATACTATTATTACTGTTTTATTATTATTATTATTTTATTATCATTATTATTATTATTGTTATTATGGTATCTCAGACATTTTCTCTGGTAATTGACGGAAAAACATGCGGACAGGAATCCCTGATCATTATTATCATTATTATTATTATTATTGTCATTATTATTATCATCGTCATATTCATTGAATAATTTAATAATCTCTTCCCTACTTTTCCATCAATTTATGGAATTATAATTTCTTATTCTATTTTCCTCGTTGGTATATTTCTATTCACTTCGCCATTTTTGCCGTAGGAACTATCTATCATATTGAGTTTCACAAAAATTTCGGAAAAGCGATGAAAAATGATAACACGCGATTTCAATCGGTATTGGATCACCATTGTTCGGTCATGGGCGAACAGTGATCGAACGGATGGAAAGATATCGATTCAAACTTGCCGTTGATGGTCGATCGAGATGGCGGGGAAAAAAAAGCATTTGCGGGTAAAAACCGTTGGTTGGGGATGGTCTCAGTACGCCTCGCCGCTGTCTGACTCGACACAGTCCGCCTCGCCACAGTTGGACTCGGTACAGTTTGTCCCGACGCAGTCTGACCCGGCACAGTTTGACTCCGCGAGTTTGACAGATGAAAGTCACTCTCTCTCTCTTTGACATTCGACACTCTCTCTGAGTTTGACGGAGAAAGAGTGACTCTCATCTGTCAAATTCGCGGAGTCAAACTGTGCCGGGTCAAACTGTGCCGAGTCGAACTGTGGCGAGACATACTGAGACCATTCCCGTTGGTTGCAGTTGCAGTTTGGATGCATTGCGGAGATTCTACTCACAACCGCTACTGTCGCTGCTCGCAGCGTCCTCGTCGCCATTGTATTCAAAACGATTCTTCTTCTTTCGTCTCACTATGGATTTCCACACACTTCTGTGGCGCTGCATTTTGCGTTTTGTTTTTTTTTTTCTTTTTTTTTTATTCCCCAGAACGGAAAGTCCTTGGGCGCACGGGATATTATTATTACCCGGTCTTGTCGCGCGATCCGACGCTAATTGCGATGCTCAATGAGAATCTCTTGTTCGAGACTCGACAGTAGTAAATTTTCTTTATTTCATCTTCGATGTGAAGAATAAAAATTCTTCTCAAGAATTGTGAATGAGAAAAATTGATCGAACAAAGAAGCGAGTTATTAATTTAAGCGTTGAATTTCCAGTCGCTTAATTAAATTCATCGTCTAATTATCATTTCCACGATGACAATTATATTATTTTTCCAATTTGGTCGCTCTTCGAAATATTTTTTGTGCTCATTAAAGAGTAATTAGCAATTTTTTCGACTATTAATCTTCGCCGAATGATTTTTTTTTTCAAGATTTAGAAGACAAATCAATCGTTCGCGGTCTTAAAAACAATCAAAATAATTTTTCCACCATCGTCGGACTTTTCGTATGCTCTAATTTCTGATCAGTGCATTTTTTCGACGATCAATATTCGCCGAATAATTTCGAAGCGTCGAAATAATTGTTCTTCAAGCGTAAAAAAATTTACGAAAAAGATTTCTGTGTCTCGTTTGGGTCTCAATGAACCGACGAGTTTCTACAGTCACGCCGCGACGTTTATCCAGCGATTTAGCCACATTATCTACTTTGGAACTTTCATCAACGACACTTCCATAAAAACACCGACGAACCGCAATTAAAACATCGTACCAATCATCGATAGTTCTTTTTTTTCACTTCACGGTTAAAAAAAAACGGTTGAAAAAAACAACGTTTAACTATGCCACTTGCACGATGCGAATCGCGATAGCGGCTATCACACAAGCGATATTCGTTCGATCATCCGTCGTTAGACACTCGATCTACGACAAATTCTCAGAGCAAAACGACGTAACGACGGTTGCCGCAACTTTGACGTTTATAACCTAACTGAATCATTTTTCACTCTACCGCACTCCACCACTAAAGAAATCAAAAATGAATAAAACCTCACGATTATTTAGATAAATCGTGAGAATTTAATCGTTTCACATTCTTGGGGAGAAGCGATTGATCGAGAATAATAATAAAAATGTTCGCGTTACGGATTTATTTCGAACACTGGGGAAAGAGGCGTGATTGCGTCGACGGCCCGGACACGATTCTATCGTTGGTTCTGGTGCCACTTGTGTGACGGTCGTCGTCGTCGTCGTCGTCGTTGACGTGTGACACCAGCGAGCGACGGAGGACGAGAGCTTATCGCATCCGGGAACCCGCGGATGACGCCGTCTACGAGGAGGAAGAACCATTGACCGGTTGGGAATGGTCATTCAATCGAAATAATGATAATAGTGATGATAATAATAAGAATGATAATATATTACTATTATTATTACTTTTATTATAATAATTATTGATATTTGAACGGAATACAAAATACGATTAGGTTCAAATAATCATTATAATTATAATATAATGTATTATTATCATTATTTGGTCCGAATATTGAATACTGTTTGAATTAAATGATAATAATATGATATATTATATTATTGTTAGAATTATTATTATGGATATTTAATCGGAATGATAATAATAAGAATGATAATATATTATTATTATTAAAATAGTGATTACGATTACGTTCAAATAATCATTATAATTATAATATGTATTATTATTGTTTTATTATTATTATTTCGCTCGAATATTACCCGAACCGGATATTGAATACTATTTGGATCAAATAATCATAATATATTATATTATATTATTATTACAATCATTATTATCATCACTTAGACCGGCATTACGTTCAAATAATAATAATAATAATAATAATATACATTATTATAAATAATATAGGTATATAATATATTATAAAAATTAAAAAATATTATTATTATTATTATTATTATCATCATTGTTATTAAAAAACGCGTATTTACGGAGCTTCAGAACTTGATACGAATATTGTATCGAACGTTAATCAAAACACGCGGATTGGATCGAGCAGAACCATTCGACTGCGTGACATTAACCAATGGCGAATAGATAAGACTCACGAAGCAACGAAAACGGGACAGCAGACACAGTCACGTGATAAAAACTACGTTGGTACGATATACGCGAGAGAAAATGTTTTAGTTTGAAAAAAGACGACGATATTGTGACTATTGAATTGGCTATTGATAGAAATGATGTCGATGGCCAGACTAATAATGAGATATTAATCTCGACGATGATTCCGACGACGTCATCGTCGTGCGCCCCGAGGATGTGGTCGCCGGTTCAGATAAGAGAGTTCTTCGTCTGTTTTTCTTTCATTCGCCGCCAGCGCAACCAAACGCGCGCAGGCGTGTGTGCGTGTTTGTGGGTTTCGTGCTGCTGTCATCGTACACGGTTTCGAATTGCTCGAGATAACGAAATTTTCAATAACAAAACCACTTTTAATCAATTATCAATTAAAATATTTTAAAAAAAAATAGATGAAGCCTAAAACAAATTCAAATATCAACGCCATTATTTGGAACAGCATTAGTGTATTTTTATAATTTTTATCCAATGTTTGTAACAAATGTTAACGAAGTATTTTTATTTTTATTTTTTTTTCCATATTTTATTTTTAATTTCTTTCCGATTGAACTTAATTTCCAATTTTTTGGATCGTTAATTTTAATCAGATTTTGGAGTATGTGCGGAGGTAGAAAGACATTTTATCGGCGAAAATGAATGGAGAAAAAGATTCGTCGCGATGGAAGATGAGAAACACGTCCGTGGTTGAATCGTTACCGAAGCAAATAATCGTTTTGCCGAGGTCGCTCATTTCCGCAAGCGCTCGACAAACAACGGACCTTCGGTCGCTGTTGGAGTTGCGTAGGATCGTTCATACATCGTGAATTCAGGTGCACGATTAATCGTGCACCTCGTCTGCCTATATTTAACCATTGTTGTGAACCAACCGTCATTTCGCTGCAAAGAGTACGTAATAATTTTTTCAATGTTGAAATAAAGAATAGCGGAGCGGGAATCGAAGTTCCGAATATTCAATGTTCCGACACAGGTCGACGAATCGAATTAAAATGCTCCGAAGATAAATGTTTCGAATCGGCACGGCTCCGACCGTCGATGTCCCGAAAGATCAAAATTCGGAACATTCATTTCTGGACCGTTTTAATTCGATTTATCGATCTGTCAGAACATTTGATCTTTGCAACTTCGATCCGCACCCACGCGAGGGAATCAATTAATGAATATTTTCGCCTACTGCGTTCGAATGGGACAATTCGTGCGCCAATAACGAACGAACCTTCGTCCCATGAACGTTGAAGCTTCATTCATGGCGACTCGCGAATGACTACGTAACAATCGTTATTTAAAATCGCACACACCCGCAGAATTACGTAATCACGGGAAGTCTCGTACCATGGAATTGTTCGTTAGTTTTGTTGTATCTTCGGGTCTGAGAGTCTCCATTGTTTCATTTCAATTGTCCGGGGTTAACGAAAGAAGGAAAGAAAATAATGAATTTATCATTCCGTCCAAACGTGGCACAATAAAATCAGAAGAGGTGGAAAAACACGAAAATTCGCGTGTAAAATATTATAATATAACAAATTTGATTATTTTTATTGGTTTTAAATTTAATTATTTTTAATTTTTCTATCAATTTTATTATTTTAAAATTTTTTAATTTATTTTAGTATTATTTTTATTTTTTTATTTTATTATTTTATTATTTTTTTTTATCGATGTAAGACGAATAAGTGAAAGAGAAAGAAAAAAGGAAATAAATAAATGCTTTGTAAAATTTGTTGAAAAAAAGCTATAACGATAGATCTTGTAAAATAAATCGAATAATTGTTAGAATCATTACACATTAAAGAAAAGAATTAACGCATAAGAGCAATTTAAAGGCTCCTTTCGGTACAATTATTCGTTGATGGGCGATATGAAAAATGACCTAACCCAGAAAATTAGTTCAATGATCGGAGGAACGATCACCCACGTCGTGTGGATTCTCTTCGTCGCGTTTCGTCCCAGACTGCGAGGAGTGTCGACTTACACGAGGGCAAACGTTTACAGCATCCGATTATGTCCACCGAGGTCCATGCATCCAAAGAAAGAGATGGAGAGGGAGAGAGAGAGAGCATCCCCAGAGAGAGAGATATGAGATCCTACTTGCTACGTAGACGCCTTATGTTCAATTTTGTTCGTTCTCAAACAGGTTCACGACGACACTGCGGTCCATTCGAACCGCATATCGGATTCCTCGTTCACAGCCTCCGGTTTCTCCGGTTGCTGAATTTACTTCTCAACGCACTCGATTTCTCGTGGAAGGTCGTGCAGTCTATTATTTACACCCCGTAGATTTACACCCCCCCATTTAACTTCGAAACTGTCCGAACGTTCGCGTGTTCGAGAATCAGCACTGCATAGTTTGGAAAAAGTTTCTTTGGGAGAAGAATCTTCGTCTCGACGCGTCCTAATTTTGAGACAATTGAGCAAATTTAAGGGAGCGATTATGTTCTTATTGTTCGGATCATCTATCGACGATTTGTACGTAATTATTTAATACGAAAAAAATATGTAGTATTTTTTTCAATTTTATTTTTTAATTTTTTTTATATACTCGAATTTTTTTTTTTTGAATAATTATTTATTATTATCGTTTATTACTATTAATCAATTGTATACTATACTATTATATGCATTACAATTATATTACGATTATATTATATAGTATTATTTATTTGTTTATTATTTATTTTATAAATTTGTATGAAATATTGTATAGAATATATATTTGTAAGAGATATACAAGAAGGATTTACCATCCCAGTCTTCAATATATTAAATATATCGTCTTACTGAATAAAATCTCCAAACATAAAATCATTGCGAACTAAACTAAAGAAATTTATTGGGCTTGATTTTCCATTTTGATTGACAAAAGCGTACGAGTAGCCGTAAACACCTCGTAATCATTCATTTCGCACTCCGCAATTTCAAGGACAACATACAAAGCTACGTTATCCGGATAATCGTGAGAAGATACGGAAAATAATTGGGTTACACTTTTTGTCGACGTTACAAAGACATATCGCGATTTAATGCGATGTTTTTTTCTCTCGCAATTTATTTATTTCATTAATGTATTCTTAAAGGTTGCGACAGGCGCGGATAACGAAGATAACGCAGCGCGGTGTCTCCCGTGCCTTTCTGTAATAATGGAAATGTCGCGTGTGATAAAAGTCACGAAGGAAGTGAACCGTAAATATTGCAAGAGAACCGTGAAAAGAACGACCTGGGAAAATAAAATTAAAAAATACCACGATCGACAGAGCCAGGGCATAATAATTTATGACTCGTTAGTTTTGCATTATATCTATTTAATAATGCGTAAAATTTTTGATTAGGGAACGAAATAAGTAAAGTAAAATTTTTTATCGAAGAAGAAAAAAAATTCTATAACAAATGATGACTGGAGTGTGTGACAGAAGAATGCAAAACAGCAAACAATACAAAATTAGTAAATTAATGAATAATAATAATAATAATTATTATTATTGTCATTACTACTATTCTATAATAATTAATAATATATCATATTGTTGTATAATAATAATACTCATTATTATATAATAAATATTATAATAAAATATCATTATCATAATAATTATTATTATTATCATTATTATTATTATTATTATCGGCAGCAATTACAGAAGTTTCGTTTCGTGATTGTCGGTAAGTTAAATCACTACCGAGAAAGAATATTGCATGGCAGAGTATTCATTCTTATCCCTCGATGATATTGCAGGCCTTCTTATAACCGATTGAACGTTCGGAATACGACAAGAGCGCCATCTAAGTCACGTTTCAGTGAGGCTTTTCGGCAAACGACTCCTAAATCCGAATGTTCGTTAAGGGGCTAGCGAAATCTGCTTTACCATCGTCGAGAAAGGTAACTAACTGCGGGCAAAAATGTGTTTCGCGACGGGTTCTTACTCGGTCAGCAACCGAAACTGTAAAGCATTTTTCTCCGCAGTGATCAATGTCTCGTATTAGAAAAACCAACGGTTGAATGCGCCTGGAGATTCTGCAGTCAACCGTTCTCATCTTTTATTCAGAAGATCGACTACATTGAAAAAAAAAAACACTTTGAACAAATAAAGTTATTGCCCTCGCAATTACAGCGATCTAAGAGAAATAGATGGCGTGTAGCACATCACCTTAATCACTTTAGATTACGTACTGCAAATTTTATAAAACATACATTTTTGAGAGATTATATTTGTGAAAATAACGCTAAATCATTTGTATTGTAACAAATAAAGCTGTGCAATCATTTTTTCCACAGTTGAAAAATGTTATCATTGATATTAATAACAATTCACGTAAATTTGATTAATCAACATAGACAAAGTGAAATAAAAATTTCAAAGTCAGATTCCAATTGAGTTCAAATTGAGAGCTAAAAAAATTTTTATGAAACGGAATTGATGTGAATAAAACGGCGTCTAATTATGGTTGTTTGATGGATTGAAGTGAGGGTGGAGTATCGAAGCTGTAGCTGGAAAACAATGAACCGCTCGTTAGGGGATACACACAGGACTCTGTTGACGTCAGCCGGAGCGATGCAAACGACAATTGAAACAAAGAGCAATTAATGCTCGGCTGCCGGCCGTCGACCGTACAGAGTCGTACCGCGAGGACTGTATGTAGGTAGACGCCGGGCCATTACCGCCCGGATAATGTGTACAAAGCCGTTTAAATAGCACCTGACAGTAGTAATACCGTTTTCAACGGAATCGCGCGACAAGGGGGGGGGGGTTTATTTTTACTGTGATACGATTTATGCAATTTCTCGATTGTGCAGTAATTGCTCGATTTAGTAATCAATTTGTAACAAAAATAAATATAGATATAGTAAAATAAAATAAATAGATAGAATAAAATTAAATTTAAATTAAATTTAATTAAATTTAATTAAATTTAATTAAGTACCATAAAATACAATAGAATACAATAAAATATAAGAAAATATAATGAAATACAATAAAATACAATAAAATAAAATAAAAATTTCGAGTAGACTTTCCAATCTGAGTAAGGAGGGTCAAGTTTTTTTTAGATCTTATCCTTTCTGTTTCTGGGTTATCAATCTAATCTGTATACCAAATTTTATCTCAGTACGTAAATAAATTAGAGAATTGAGAGAACATGTGAGTATGGACAAGCCCGAACGAAACCATATTTTTTACCATATTTTTTACCATATTTCCACCATAATATGATGTATGCAATTTTCCAATTATGCAATAATCCCTCGTTTTAAAGATTAATTTGTTATCACAATGAAATAAAATAAAATGAAATAAAATGAAATAAAATGAAATAAAATGAAATAAAATAAAATAAAATAAAATAAAATAAAATGAAATAAAATACAAAGAAATAAAATAAAATAAAATAAAAGAAAATAAGATAAAATAAAATAAAATTTCGAGTAAACTTTTTGCCCAAATTTCAAGAGCACAGAAATCTGCGAGAGGTCGTTCAAGAAAGTACCGAATCTAACCATACTTTTCCCCATATTTTCACCATAGTGCGATCTCCCGACTGTGCAACAATGGCTCGATTCAGAAATCAATTCGCCACGAATCCGCCCACCCGCAACGTTCATCAGCATAAAATCCTTCCGACGGCTTCATTCAGTTCATATACTACGAAAGGTCATTGTACGAATCGTAAAGAAAAAAAAACTACGGATAAAAAAACCTGTGAAACAAAATGAAAAAAAAATAAAATAAAATAAGAACTCACCTATAGGCGATGCGGTGTTGGCTTCGCGCAGGCTGACGGTTTCCGGTTCGATGCCCGCTTCGTCCTCTTCTATGAGGGGTGGCGGTGGCACGAGAGGCCGGGACTCGTAGCCCCAGTGCTGACGAAACGCTCGAGCGCCCCCGTCCAGACGCACACGGGGTAACTCCACGAACATGGCATCCCCCAACTGCAAAACGATCGACAAATGTTCGATATAGCTCGAATTTAATATATTCAAACGTGCCTCGTATTCAAATCGTCGTTGCGAATCCCGGATACGTCGATTCGCTTCGAGGCACGCTCGACAATGACAACGACGTTCGATTACGTTGTGGTCAGGGTGGGTCGACTATGAAAATAAAAAGCTCAACTGGCAAACTGGGGTCAAAAAGCTCCCAAGCGATATTAACCGTAATTCAAGACGGTTTACGATCTGAAAAATGAGTAAATACCTTTTTATCCTGAAAATTATTGTCAGGCTATTTTTTATTTGGAAGTAGAGCATTTCGAGGGTGGGCAGTTTAATTTTTTCATTGAAGTAATGAAAAATGGAGGAGGTTCGATTTTTTTTGTAGTGTAAATCACGAATTTTTCGTTTTTTTCAACATTTTTTTAAAATCGAAGTAAATATTGAATTTGAAACTGAATAACCTTTGGCACCCCTTAAAGGAAGCATCAAAGAATATATGTGAACATTGTTCCCAGCAAAAAAAAATCATTCGGTGATTCGCATCAAGGCTTTTTGTGTGCTCAGGGTCCAACAGACCCCTGTGGGCTAGCTACGTTATATGCCGACAAGTGTCGCCAGCTAAAGGGGTTGAGTCAGAGCTCAAAATGTTTTTTTAAATTTTTTCTTCACATAAAAATGAACTCCGGTAAAATGAAATCCGATCTAATCTAATAAATGTCGAAATAATTTTTGATCCCCATTTTCGACAAAGAAAAAATTAATTCAAGCACTTAAACTCACTCAAAATAACTCAAACAAGCGACAATACTCACACAACCACGAATAACGTCCATTCTAGTGAACGACTTCAAACGATGTAACTCGTAACCAGACATTTGCAACACAACTCCACACTTCTCTTGTGTCAACGAAAGCTTCGAATTATTCTTAAATTATAATCTTTCAATTAAAAAAAAAAATAATCCAAACTTGTATTGTTTTCCATCACTTTTCCATCACCGTCGATTCACCGGATTTACAAGATCACAAAGGAAAGAAAATACAAAACAACGCTGCCCAAAATCTTCTCCAAAACAAATAAAAATAAATAAATAAAAAAATAATATTATTATTATTTTTATTATTATTAAAATTATTATTCTATAAACGAATAAAATAAAAATTTCGTCGAATAATTTTGATTGATCGATCAATTCACAAGAAAAAAAAAATTCAAAAAACATCCCCGACCGTGAATCAAATAATCCGAATCGAACGAATGATCGATAAATTTTAATCGAACGATATAATCGATCTATCGGTGAATTACGTGGTAACGCGTGTCCGGAATGGACCGCCGGCCGGACGCCGGCACGTAACGTAACATGAGAGAACGTCTTTGGCCGTGAGCCGAGTCGAGACTGAGACGTTTTAAAAGTTTGTCTCAAAATATCGTTGATTGACCCGAAGCGACTCGGTGACGTCACTAATTAAACCTCGTTCAACGTCGTCACGGAGAAGACGTTTGCGTTTACTCGAGCGTACATACCGCGTATATGGTCGTTGTACCCGCGATGATGGACGAAAAATTCGAGAATACGAGAATGCGAAAGTACGCGGAATACGAGATAACGCGAGAGATCCGCAGCGACCTCGTTCATTCCGCAGCCTCCGTAGCTCGAAGACGCGATGCGACCGAATATTTCAGTGCAATGAAATCGCGTACGTTCGGACTTCGGTCTTGGATGTGATCGCGTGGTAAATCTCAAGCAATCGTGCTTGGGAAAAGCCGCGATTTGACGAATGAGTCATTCCCAAGTGAAAAAATTATACATAGCCTGTACATTAACTAAATATAAAATGGAGCATATATAAACTATATATAGCCTGCATATCCCTAATTCCATACTCAGATTATATATATAATTTTTGAACACATTATTATACTATATTAAAAAGAATGATCAATTAGTATTATTATTGGCATATTATATCAATTTTTGGATTTTTTCATATTATCTTAGATAAAAATACAGATTGATAAATGAACATTTATCTGTAATAGCGAATTTTCTCGTGACTATATTTTACTTTGTCAATTATTATATTTCCAACGTTTTCACATAGACGAGTGAATATTAACGGCAATAGGGTCGACGTACGGTGCAATGAGTGTGGATTAATACGAAAACAAGTGTAGCTCATCAGTAACCAATTATCGATGGCGGAGGGTGTGTACCCCTCGCTCAGTGCCGTTGCAGTCCCGTGTGAATTCGATCGCGGTCGAACGAACGCATAAATGAGCGACGAAAACGGGGTAAAGAAATATAGAAGTGCAGCCCGAAGTGCATCGACTCTGTGTGCGGTGCAAAGCGAAAGAGAATTATATATTATTATTATTTTTGGTATTATTATATCCATTTTTGAATTTCTTTTTTTTATTGGGCATATACAGACTATATATAAAATGTATATGCTGAATTTTATTTATAGTTAAGATATAGACTATATATAATTTTTTTACTTGGGCTCCAGAGTGAGAAAATTATATATAGTCTATATTATTCACTGTATATTGAATCGGGCATACATCGAATAATAATAAACTATATATTGCCTATTTATAGACTATATAGCATTTTTAGATATATTGTTTTATTATATTAAAGACAACTCTATATTATTATTATTATTTTTGGAATTATTATATTAGCTCTCGAATTTTTTTAAAAATTGGACATTTATAGAACAATTCTATATAACCTATATATAGACTCTATAGAATTTTTAGATACATCATTATATTATATTGAAGACAATTATATATTATTATTATTTTTGGAATTATTATAATAGCTCTCGAATTTTTTTTTGAATTCGACATTCATAGAACAATCCTATATAGTCTATATATAGAATTTTCAGATATATTATTATATTACATTAAAAACAATTATATATTATTATTATTTTCGGAATTATTATATTGGCTTTCCAATTCATTTTTTTCTAATTGGACATACATAAACGATATTTAAACTCCATATGCTCGATTCCACGTATGGTTAATACATAGACTATGCATTACATTTCTACTTGGGACCCCGAATTACACCCGCTGGCCATCGAAGTACCTCACGTCGCGTCGCCGTTTCACCGATACGCGTGTATACACGTCCCGGGCGTATGTTCGAAAATGTCGGCGCGAAGCGGGGGTGTAATACGAAGGGTTTGGCCCGTCATCGCGTTAACGCAATTATTATCACGGCGCGAACGAATGTGTCCAATTATGCAACGCACGCGCCGCGTTGAAAATCCCCGGCGCAGCGTTAACTCGCCGTAGCTCGTGCCTAGTTTGTGACACGCATACGCACGTCGGTCTCACTCGCATCGTCGAGCGGTGGCCGCTCGAACGGCCGTTGGGAGGTTCGAGTGCGATCCAATTAGTATATTTCGCATTCTTTCGGGTGTGCCGAAGCGCGGATCTGACCGCGTTTTCCACGAGCAAGTGTACGCCATTAGTTTAATTAGTCGATGGTTATTCGACGAGTTGCAGCCAATGAAGGATATTACGTTCGGAACGAACACGCGTATGGCTAACCGGCATCGAGAAACGATTCCGGGCAATATCAACCCCTGCACCGCAACGCGGGGTCGTTTTGAATCCGTCGTTTTCGGGTGAAAAAAAAAGGTTTTTGAAACAAGGTCTTTGTTTCTTGAATTTTTTCATGCGTGTAAATAATTTCGATGGTACTTTTTGTTGATGGCAATCGATTTTACGATGTTAGAAGTGTATTTGAAATTTTTTGTAACCCTATTGCATGGGTCAATTCAAAATGGTGGACAGTCAAAGTTTGTGGCAGGGTAAAATTGACCCCTAGTGCGGTGTTTCATCGAAAAAATACTTTTGTCGTGTGAGGATTAATTAATTCGGTCCGTATCATTAAAATGAATATACAAAGGCATGCAAATAATTGATAATTAATAATCAATAGCTACTGCTATTGAATTGCCGCACTTTCAACGTAGGGAGGCCGAACTCGTCTGAACAACGTAAATAAATTTATTTTCATTGAATTTTACTAATCGATAAAACTGTGTCTGTTAAATTGTATTTCAAATATATTGAAACGTCGACTTCTTCATTACGTGGTCCGTATTCGACCTGCCTCCTCGATGAACAAAAAAAAAATATATATACACAGCATATATCTCGTTATTTGTTATTTATGCGAAACACAACAACGACGAATGAAACTAAATGAAAAATAGGAAAACCCATTTATACATTACGAAACATCGATACAAGACGTTGACAATACCTTGTTGTGAGACTTGAACATACATCCGGTCCCGGCAAATAGCTGCGTCCAGGAGGAGAAGAATAATAGTAGAGACAATTACATATTATCATTATGTTTAGAATTATTATATTGGCTTTCGAATTTATTTTTTCTTAATTGGACATACATAGACTACATATAAACTGCATATGTTCAATTCCATGTATAGTTAATACATAGACTATGCATTATTTTTTTACTTGGGACGTAATCCTAAAATTTGTTCGATTTGAAAGTTGAAATCGGCGGAAACGAGGTCACCGATCTTGCCACATCTATTCCAGATCTTTGGTCTATATTGCGCTGGAGAAAAACTAACGAGTCGTACAAACCACGAGATTCGTAAGAAGGTCAGTCCAATTAAAATCGTTTAAATTAGCGATCAAAGCTACGACCATGGAGCAACTCATTACGAACACCGTAACGAGGCGACACTCTTTATCATCACCTTAAGACACCCTCCGACGTCGCAGATACTAGGTTCAAATGTTTCTCCTAATTTTAAGACCCTAAGAATTGGGATATCTAATTAGTTTATATTCAGTTATTTAACTTAGTTATTCAGTTATCCTCATATTAAGGCCCCGAATATTAGAATAACTAAATATTTCATATTGAATTATTTTAGTTAGTTATTTAGTCATCCTTATTTTCAGGTCCCAAATATTAGAATACCTAAATATTATACAATAATATTATTGAATATATTAAAAACATTATATATAACAATTTAATATGTAAATAATTTATATTCAAATATTTCAGTGAGTTATTTAGCTATCCTTATTTTCAGGCCTCAAATCTTAGAATACCTAAATATTTTATATCCAGTCATTTCCATGATTTGAATAATCAATAGAGTTGTACATTCCAGCGGTTGACCATTCTATAATCGCGAAATTGCACGGTAAAATGAAAAAATAGGTAGAGAAAAAACGATTTATCCAAGTTATTCAAGACAAAATGGCTACAAGCGTCATTCCACGATCGAATGATTTTTACGACCACCGGAGATGCACAGAGCACCGCAAATAACAGATGTATATAGTCGTTATTTTCTCATGCTACGTATTATCAACTGTGGCACTGCAGTGGCTATTCCGCGCCATAAGTGTGCAATGCGTAATGTACTTCTGGTCCCACAAACACGCCCATTCTTCTCGATAACACGAAGCGAGCACTCGATTACGCGTTCGAAAGAGTACACGTGTCGTATATAATTTTTTGTTGTTTTTTTTTTCGTTTGCAAATCTTTCGTTCCGTTTATTTATCCTCTCCTGGAGATCCCGTTGGTCAAGTCAACGGCCGGACTCGTTCGATCAGGTGGGGATCGAAGTTCCGAACAGTCGATGTTCCGACAGGTCGATGAATCGAATTGATACGCTCCGAAAATAAATGTTCCGAATCGGCACGGCTCCGATCGTCGATGTCCCGAAATATCAAAATCCCGGAAAACGTATATATAGGTACAGTGGCGTAGGTCGTGTCAACCGCGGTGAAGATGGCGGCAATTCGGAGGCGGATAGATAGATTTGGGACAATAGTTTTACTTCGTCTCGGCGTAGGGCGGCTTATTCTATTCGGACGGCCGATCGGTGACTGTGAAACTTTTGACCCGCCAATGGTTTGGGTTTGTCCGGGATTTTGATCTTTCGGGACATTGACGGTCGGAGCCGTGCCGATTCGGGAACATTTGTTTTCGGAGGATTTTGATTCGATTTGTCGACCCGTGTCGGAACATTTAATATTCGGAATTTCGATCCGCAGCTGGCTGGTTGACGCGTGAATGGGGTCTGTGTTTATCATTGATCGAAGACACGCTATGTAATTCGTATAGATCGAAGATTATTGATCTAGCGACGACGAGAGAGAGAGATTGATATGCCTACGGCCCCGGAAGAGAACGGCACCGATGTAACATTCTGAGGTACCGTAGGTTTATCCGCCTTCCACTTTTCAGGACTGTAATAATATAATCGACTGTAATAATGGACTCGCAAGTCGGAATTGCTTGCGTATCATTAAAAAAATGTATGTATTGACTTGCTAATCAGCATTACTTCAGGCATTTTTGAATAATCGCGGCATTTAACGTTACAGGAATTAAATTCGATCCATGGGTTCGAGAGAATTGTTTTTTTTTATGGATTGTGTCTTGTTTAATCAAATACAATTAAGGTCTGACTGAAAGAATATTCGAAAATCGCCAACATTCTTGAAAGATTAACGTCGATAGAATTGTCGACTTAGGAATATGACCGGAAACCGTACTGGGCTCATCTCGAAAAAAATTAATTGTTTTTTTTTTTTACACAGTCTCGTATGTATAATGGAGTTAATGAAATATCTATACATATATAATATAGACTTATATAATGAATTATATTACATAATCAAATATATATATATATATATATATAAATATAGACTGTGTATTTTTTTCTTGGGCCGCCCACGAGAAAAGCATTGTCGTGCAATTTCGCTCAAAACGTTTGGATTCTTCCATCCGAGCGAATCTTCGGTTGCTTAAAGACCATTGCTTGAAAGCAATTCGTCGAGTTTGTCGGATCCTCGAGGATTTTCTCGAGTATTCCGCGTCGCGTGGTTCGCGTAAACCACCGACTTGGCAAATCCGGATTTTCGTCTCGTCTACATTCAGCCGAAACGCTATTTACGAGACGCATTTCTAACCGCTTACGTCTTCCACGTCCTTTAACAACCGTTCTCAAGTAAGGGACGTTTTCGGAACTTGAAAAAAGAAGGAGAATACAAAATAAACGAGGGTGCAAAGTCGAACCTTGAACATTGCTTCCTCATAATTTTACACATTTGCCAAAGTTTCGTCTACGAGGAATTATGTGTCGATCAATTTTGACTTCCACATGGAAAAAGCTTTGGCAAATGTGTTAAATTATGAGGAAGCAATGTACAAGGTTTGATTTTAAACCATTGTTTTCATATGAAATCCGCTTGTAAATATATCCAGCCCGGAATAAATATATGGGGAATTCCATGGCAAATCTAAAAAATTGATAATCGCATTAAATTTAAACGTCAGGATGGATTTTGCCCAAATTCAATACGAAACATCTTTCGATAATTTAGCTTTGTACGAAATTTTGATCCGATACCCCGAAAATTGCGATTTTTTTATTTGTTTGTGTTTTGTTATTCCGAACCCGTTTTCATGTAAATCTGGAATGAAAAATGTTCACCAAATCAAAGCTTCCTCCACGAGGAAGCAAAATAAAATGAATAAAAATAAAATGAAACAAAATAAAATGAAAAAAAAACAAAATAAAATGAAATAAAATTAGATAAAAATAAAAAATTGGAAAAAAAGAGCGTACAAAATTGGAAGAAAAGTAGCGAACCGAAGATACATCTCGCGGTTACATCTGGAACGCGTCGGTAAGGCTCTCTTTTCGGCTCAAGTGCCGCGTGAATTTATAACGAGGGAATTTATAACGAGGACGCAAGCCACTTTCGAAACCCCCGACGTCCTTCGCCACCCTTCCACCCCTCTCCTGCCCCCTGAAGGAAGTTGCCCCCGAATGCTCCGACGCCGCAACCGCCCCGCGCACGAGATGCAACCCCCGAGTACGTACACCGCCGTGTATTGCTTCGTACCGAAGCTCTTGCGCGACCTTTCGGAGAGCTTACGAGTCTCCTCGGAGTATTCCGACCTTCTTCCTTTGAGACTTGCGCTATTTATGCACGAAGTTCCATAGGCTTCCGCTGTAATAAGGCCAATGAAGGCGCTCCCGGCACTTCGGCAACGTGCGGGGATATTTCCGTCGTGGGCCGCGACCCTTAAGGCCTAATATACGCGAAGAATTTCAAAATTTTTCATTTTTTTTCAAATTTTTGATTCCATTAGCCTGAACGGTTAGGAATATTTTAAGCTTTATAGAATTGCAAAATTCCAGGAAGGTATTGAATAAGGTAAGATTGCACTTATAATAGATACAGCGCGGCGCGCCCGACCGCCAATTTCAAAGCCGTTTTTCCCCGATTCACTTTTTTGAACGTTGTAAAAGTTCTAACTTTCGAACGAAGGTTCAGACCGCTTTAAAATGTTTACAACATATCCTTAGTATCATCACCTATCGTGTGAACCACAGAAACCAAAATTTCAATGACACAAAAAAAATATAAAAAATAAAATACCGACAGAAAATTGAGTTAAACAATTTTAAGTTTCGAATTTTTATTATAATAATTTTTTTTAAATAATATTGTTGGTTCACGGTGAAGATATATTCGTTATACAATTATAAATATGTTCATTTTTATTTCAGACACCCACATCGATGCCGAGAACTTTCACCATCAATTCATTTATGTAATATCAATTAAGTTATGTAATATCTCCGCTATTTGTTAGTATTTCCGATTTTTATGTCAAATTTCGATGAAAATCTAAACGATAATTCTCCAAACGAGGATACTACCACGATATGATTTACCGACCTGTCAAAACAGTATTTGGAGTTCAGATCTGCACCCATTCCGTCCGGTTTATCGTTATCAAAGTCAAACGTTGGATCGAACAGCGCCTTCGAACTCGATGAAATACGAGATGCCTCGTTTTATGGAGAAAACGACGTAACTTCAGTCGGAGACACGTGAAACTATCGCTCGGAGACTTCGTTCTAACGCATTGGGCTGTAAAATCAATTTTACGAACCTCCCCCTCCTCCCCTCCCACCAATTTGTCATCCAAAAGAGAAGAAACGGGAATGTAGGTGGAGGCATAAAAGAAGCGATTCCATCCTATTCCGGGCGAGAGGGGGGGAATCCTAACGATATTATGAAAATGTGTTCTTGCCGAGGGTGAAGAAAGGTCCGGAAAACCGGAAGCCTTTCATGAATACGTCGACGGAAAGGACCGAAGAAAATTGATAATCTTTTTCTTTTTCTTTTCAATCTCTTTCTTTTTCTTTATTTTATTTTCCTTCGACCAACAATGAAGCCACGCTGAAGCTACGACGATTGATCGAATTGCGAATTTCTACGGCGTGTGTTTATCCGCGCTACCCCCATTGCGAGGGTGGGAAATCTTTATTGCGGCCGGACGGGAAGGGCAGGGAGAAAAAAACGAAGAGGAACCAGACACAAAGTTCAGAACGATAACAGGCTGTATCATTTCCTCATCCGTGAGTTTATTTTTATTCTGATTGTTGAATAATTTGGTTCTCATTCTGGCTAAAGATGGCGAAAAAAATATACCGGTAGAAGAAAATGCGAAGGAAAAAAATATCTCTTCCGCGAATATGAAGGGGGAGGAAAAATATTTACAAGTTTTAGTATTTACAAGTTTCAATATAACTTCGATAGTTCTATTAACAATTTTTAAATATCGTTCTACAAGAAAACATAAATATTACAAAACGCCTGATGTTTATTTTTTGTGTCAATATTGATCCTAGAAACCCGGTTTCGTGATTCCCATCTCGAATGTTAAGATAGCCCAACTGCCCCTTTGACGAGTTACCACCGATAGGGCGTAGCCCCAATCATTTTATTCCCAATATGAAGAAAAAAGAAAAAAATCAAATTACTATCCCAGCAGACGTATAATCGTATTTGACGAAGAAATTGATGGCGAGAACCGCCTCTTACAGATAATTCTCGATCATAAAGAAGCTATTGAATCCGAAGTAAAATCTATATATTCCAGACGCGGAAAGCCGCCGGCTACGTCGAGGAAATAGCCAGCCATGGCCTTGGCAACCGTCGGAAGGCTTATCGCTTGGGCCGTTGGACCATCGACATAAATCCGAGTCGTCGTCGAAAATTAGAAATTGCAATGCTTAAAACGAGCAAAGGTTAGAAAATGCAGCACTTCGAACGCCAACAGTTCGACCGAGCACCGCATCGACGCGCCACCGGTGCGAAACGGCAAAGCTTCGAACGCCATTGCTTGGAACGAGCTAGAGTTAAAAACGATATATATAGGTATAGTAGCGTAGTGGCCGATCCCCTCCCATGCGCCCAGGCGGGTACGAGGCCCCGCATGGGATAATGGTGGCGCCATCTACGCGCGGTAGTCTGCCGAGCTATGCCGCTACGCAGCTATATCGTTTTAACTCTTGCTCGTTCCAAGCAATGGCGTTCGATGTATCGCAGCGTCGATGTTATGGCGTTCGAAGCTTTGCCGTTTCGCACCGGTGGCGCGTCGATGCGGTGCTCGGTCGAACTATTGGCGTTCGGAGCGTTGCATTTTCCAACCTTTGCTCGTTCCAAGCAATGCATTTTCTAATTTTCCATCTTCTGGAATCCATCTCCCTCGTTTCGACGGTCACGACCGAAGAAGTACGGATAGTTCCATCCATTTATTTTGATTCGTTTGGCAACGGTGCCCATTCATCGAAAAACGCGGGCGTATCGCGTATCGGGGGTTCGATACGTGTATTTCAGTACTTTCAAAGGAAGCTACAGATCCGGGTTTCACCGTCTCATTCGCCCTATTCAACGTTCTTTTTCCATACTCGCACTTTCTTTGGCTCTCCGATCATTCGAGTGTGTTTTCAGAGAGACGACTCTGTCATTCGCGAGGGATGTGCGTACAAACGGGGTTGCCGTTTTCCAGGGGGTTGGCACCCCATGGAAGTAATATATTTGCAAAGGAACGTGATAAATATAGAAGCGAAGACAGAGAAAAAAATATAGAAGCCTCGTGAAACGTTTGGGTAGCGTTGCAAGACCTTCTTTCAAACAGTGGCTTGTCGACTTCACAGCGTCGACTTCGCATACACGGTTATTCACTTATTTGATGTATAAAATTATACATTTGCGTTGCTCGCATAGTTCGGTAAAGGTTACTCTCGTAATAGTACTAGGAGGGTACTTTTGAGGACCCAAACTAATATTTAAGAAGCCCGTACCGAAAAGAAAAACATTTTTTCTTGTGAAACCGTCCAGTGGCGAATCTGTCTGCCTTGATTTTTTCGAAATACAATTTGTTTCTCACTCTTTTTCATATCTTTTTCATATACATCCCTGTCTGTACAATAATACGGAGAGAGGCTTCGGAGCAAATCGGGAAAAGATTGCACGTTTCGCGAGATAAGAGAACCCATCGAAACGGCAGCTCACGATCGCTCTACGCGAAACTCCTGTGAATGAAGGGAAGAAAAAAAAAGACGAAGTCAGGAAGTAGCAAGAAAAAGAAAAGAAAACGAGTTGAACTCCGACGAGATGGTGCGGATGGGTTGATAGGTCCATGGCGAAGGTAAAAGCCGATGGTGCTGGTATCGTGAAACGGTGGATGGCTTTCACCTTCCCGATTACCTTTTTCCACCCTCGTATTATCCTTCATTCTCCTGGTGCTTCTTTTTTCCACCCTTCCTTTCTTGCTTATACTCGACCTGGGCTCGTCTTCCTCACTACGTACTTTCTCATTGCTCGTTTTCTTCCTTTCTTCGTTCTCATCCAGAGCTTCCTCGAACGCGTACGTGCCGGGAAATGCGTTACGGGAACCTTGAAGGCTCGAGGGTGAAGGACGAGATCGTGGTCTTCATCGTGACTTCTTTTTACTCGCGTGGGGCATTCGATGCGGACTTTTCTAACTTTCCGACTGAAAAGCTCGACAACGCAAAAATGAAAAGCATGAATTTTAATAACAACACGAAAGCAAAGTTGTAGTTCTTTTCAGTCCCGAAGATGTGTGGTTGAATGCAACGAATTCATTGGAGCTTTTCCGACAAAAAAGCTCGGGCACGGGAAAATGAGCACGTCAGAGGGGGCAAGCGAGGCTGAAAATCCAAAATCGAACCTTATTTGTTAAACAGGAGTTGGAGATAAAGTCTAACCCTACTAAAGGTGATGGAGCTTGCAGCAGTCATCCCTGTCTCTGTCGTCCATCACGGCCAAGGTCCTGCGAAGGACCGAAGAAAATGGAAAACGAAGAGGATTTAAGTAGCTTAGAACACTCGCCTTTCGCCCTTCTACATTTTCCATTTCCGCGAGTACGTTGTGTTTTTAGCTGGTGAACGTTCAGTACGTACATGGCTCGTCGCGTGGGTCTTCATCCCCCTCACCCTTACACCCACACACACACACACACGTACAAACTTTTCCCCCGTCTTCTGATCCCCCGGGATTTTCTCGCCCTTTTCCCGTCTTCGCGCTGGTTTGATTTTCAAACTTTTCATCCCAGTTACGAGAAAAAGGTGGCGCACGGTTCGGGCTCTTACAACGTCGAGGAGATTAAATTCTCGTGACGCCGGGTTAAGGCCCTGTTTTCACGAAAATGGGATCGAGCTGGATGTGTCTGCCGTAAGATTTACACGTACACATGGCAACGTAATAAATGGCGAGCGCCTGTTTAAAATAATGGAAGGAAAGAAAAATTAAAATATTTCTCTGGATGGAATTTTTCCGGATAGCTGGTTTTTCAATCTACGAAAAATAATTAAGGTCGATTATGAACCTAATTGATTTGACAAAAGAAACCTGGTGAAAAACTTATCCAAAGACAACCCTTGTCAAAGCAGACTCTTCTCATTTATAACCTGTGTTAAAACAACTCCAGGATAAAATAATCCTCAGGATTGGATTTCGAATTAGGTTTAGGGTTTAGGATGTTCAGATTTTTTAGCTTCAGGTCTAGTTAACATCCCGATATTGTACGGAAATTATTTCTCTGTTTAAGGTTTTGGTTATTTACGATTATCGTGAATGATATTTTTGTTTTCGCGCAATGGAATTAAATTTGTTTCTTACACTATTAAATCATTATAATAATTTTCCGAAAAATTGTCAAACTGTGTTGGGTCAAACTGTGCCGAGTCGAACTGTGCCGAGCCAGACAGTAGCGAGGCATACCGAAACCATTCCAAACAATCCCTTGAATAATTGTGACGAGTAAGATTATGCACATTCGCACATTGTCGGCTGGCAAGAACACGACAGGGAGACTCGGAGATAGTTAAAGTACGCGACGGGTAAGAGCTCGACCCCTCACGGGGGAGCAATGTAGTCTCGCTTGTATCGCGAGGAAGCGGGAGGGCGAGACGGGAGAATGCGATGCGGCGTATGTGCGATACACAGCGACGGTAACAGATGAGAGCACGAGACGGCTATGGGGGTTGTGCGGACTTAATCGCGCCGGTACTATTCTTCTCGCGTCTATTCGAGCCTAAGGAAGGACGGGTACGAAAGGGAGAAAGAAGGCAACGCGGAGAAGGGACGCGGAGACGGGAAAAGGGGAGGAAAAGGGGAGAACTCGGAGGGGTTGGGAGACGTGTCTACGATTTAATCCACACCCCTATACATCCTCGGCTGGGTCTCACGCCGCCGGGTGAGAGCGAATTCACAGACGGAGCGGGAGGAGAAGAGGGGGTGGGGGAGGAGCAGGAGGCGAAGGGCGGAGGAGGAGGAGGAAGGGGAGGAAAGGGAGGGTGATTTCTTTCCGGCCAAAGAGTTCACTCTTCGTTCTGTGAGCTCTCGGCTATCCGTTTGTTGTTTTTAGCACCCACCAGACAATGTTAAGGCCGTCAGTAGTTCGAAGGGAGAGCCTGCAACCAAGGGCAAGGGCTTTGAAGAGTAAGTTATATTTTTAATCGGCAGAGATTAACAATACCGACAACAATTGTCGAGTAAGCCTTCAAACTTTCACTATTGAAATTCGAAGAGTCTTCTTATGGGTTCGATGAGAAGAAAACTTTTTGGTTTTCGTATTCTTATGGTGTAGGTTCTTAAGAATGTATCTTACAAATTTTGAAGTATTTTTCGTAAAAAATGGCGGAGCTACGAAGGTTTGGAGCGTATGTCAATGTTATTATATATTTATAACTTTGAACGCGTTTTGCTTAAGATCTTCTCAATGACGATGCCAAATTTTACTTAGATAACTAATTAACGTATCGTAAATTAATTAGAATGTTCCGATTATAAATACAGCATTTTGTCATCGTTTTCCCGTACATTTTTTTGCCTTATCACCTTCGAAACCTCGCACGGAAGAAAAATCGGACTTTATTCGTGCCAATTTCAACACAACCTCTTATCGAAATCCAAATCGATTCGCCGAAATATCGACGGAGTCTTCCAAAAACTTATCCATGGATTGACCACGAATTCGTTGGAGTCGTTTGAGTCGACCTTCGTTTATCGGACCGTCAAACCGAACGAAGACTTCAATCGAGCGAAGACCTCTCGCACCGATAAAGCTCCGGCTATCGACGTTTGATAGTGGAAATACTCGTGGCGATCTACGACGGCCAATAATTCCAAGAACGGAGAAAGAAGAATGAGCTACGAGCGTTGATTCGATAGATCAACGGCCGAATGGCCGAAAGAGTGCGGTTGCACGATCGCGCGCGAAAGGAGCGAGCCAAAGGCTGAAGAACACCGACGAAAAAGCACTAATTGCGTTTGGAGATACGACTTTCGAGGGTCGAACGGTGGAGAAAGAGGGGGAGGAAAAAAACGGCAAAGAAATAAATTTGTGATAACGCGTCGCCGGTCGATCGTTTCATCTACGGAAGTGAGCTCGGAGAAACGAGACACAAAGGAAATACCGAAGATAAATTTTTTTTTCATTTTACGCTTTCGCTTCGTCGCGAGCTTTTTATCGAACTTTCGTGGATTCAATTGTTATACACTTAGACTGAGTTTGATATAAAAATAAACGTCTTTGAAAAAAGCGATGCATTTGAGACTGATCTGTCATAATTCAGTCTCGAGTGACTGATAAATATTTCTCAAGCTGTAATTTTTTTATTTTTTACTCGTTATTTTTTAGAAATTATTTTAAGGTGATGTACTTACAGCCATGTCCTCGCTTCTGTAGGCGGTGAGGGTCTGCTCGTCCTGAAGAAGGACGCAGTAACAAGGTTCCCAACATGCTTCGCCAGTCGCTTCGCCGACGCAGCAGTCGGCTTCTGAAACAATAAAAATAACAAATTAGTTGCATTCAATTGCCCTCAGTTGATGTCAATTAATCAACGAAATTGTTCGATCGACGGATTATATTTTTTACCAATTATATCTGCAGTTTGAAATACAAAACGAAATATCTCTCATTCATTCCTCGTCGTTTCGATAGCTTATAAGCCAACCTGACCACCCCAACCTTTGTAAATCAATCACACTCTTCTTTTCCCATCTTTTTCTTCTTCCTGAAAATAATTTCTCCTTCCCTTCTTCCGCTTATCGTTTTACATTCTCATTAATTCGTTCTTATCCTGAATTCGCCGTAATTGACCATTCGCTTGATTGTCCTGTCGCGTTTATCTTCGTTTTCTCCACCGAAGTCCGGACAATTTCTTTTTACAGGTTGCCACTTAATGTTTCGTGATTATGTTTCTCATTTCGAGATAGCTCGGGACGTTGAGATTGGCTTTCACGGCTCCCTGAAACCTCCTGACTCTCCCTGATTGTCCCTGGACCATTGTGCAAGCGAGATTATACACGCGCGGAGCTTGGGGTCCAGGGAGATACGGGGATAGAAGGAGAAACCGCTTGAGGGCTCATCCCTTGTGTCTCCTGTGCATATGCACGTTGCACCCGCACGTTGCGCCAAGACGCTACGGGGGATACGCCAGCTTCCGACCAGAGCGAACAATGAACAATGCGCATTCATATCCAACCCACCGAGAGACAGATACAGGCGCCTGGATGCTGAATTGTGGTTGGAAATCAGGACAGATGCAGTGAGAACGTACGAGCTTAAGGACACGAACTGTGTTGCGATGGAATTAGCGAGTTATCGCAATAAAGCGAGGACAATAAGTCGAGAATTATCGGAGATGCCGATTCGATAATACGAGAATGACGAGAGAAAAAGGGTCCAGAGGAACGGAGAAGGTATTTTTGTGGATTTTTCCGCGTGGAAAGGGAGTCTGGCTTTCGAAATTGGAGATTGGCTCGAGATTTTGGAGATCAACAGAGTCGAAATATTCTAAAAAACGAGCTTTCGATCATTCTTGAGGACTCGTGGAAAAATAACGCGACCGGATGAACACTTTTAAATGGGATGGAATTTTCATACGATTTGAACGGTTTTTATTTTTCTTATCGAAGCTGATAAAATGTTGCATGAATGCTTCATAACCGATTATGGAGAAAAACCTTTGATATTTGCTTATTCGATGAATAATTTCAGGAAATTTTATTTTTCGTAATTTAGATTATTCTTTATTTCTCTTACTGTTATTGCGAAATATTTTTTAATGGCTGCGTGACTGATTCTAGGCGTTTTGGAACCGACTGAATGCAACCATCCCCCATTGTTCGACCTTTTTCAATTTTTAAAGAATATTAATAAATAACAATTTCCATTGTCGAACTTTTGTTTCGCTCGCTTGTCGGAGCCGCAGGCGCGGATAGTAGGCGGAGCACCGCCGGTCTACTTGCCCTCCGCGATTCAACGAGTCGCCCACGCGAAGAGAGAGACCTCGACGAGGGCCATGAGACTGAAGGGTTGCCCCGAGCTGTCGAGGGCTTGCATTGTGAAAAAGTTTGGTCTCGAATAAAAGGTCTCACTTTCGATTTACCCAGACTCTTCACTCGAAAACGCACCGACCTTTTTCTTCTGCTCCGTTTTTTTTTTTTTTTTTTGCGAGTTTTCGTTCGCTCATTCACGTTGAAGTACCTTGGCTCGAATAACAATTATTCATAGTTGTAAAATCATTTTTGAGCCAATCGCATTTCATCCAAATACGATGGAAACGAATTTTTTTTGTTTTCTGTTTGAATTATTGGATTGTTCGGAAAGTAATTTCGTTGTTTCCCAACCGGGGGCTTAATTGTATTTTTTCACAGCCAACTTCATACTTAACCCGCATGATCATTATATATTTCGACAGCTGAAAATTATCCGATGGGTATGAAGAAGATGAATTGACAGAAGTTCAGTGGCAAAACTGGTTTGCAAAACTTTGATTCGTCAATTTTGATATTCTAATCAATTATATTCTATCCCGTTTTCTAATTATTACTTGTTCCGGTCTCTACAAAATTCTTTAGACGGTAAAATCTTTGCTTCACATGGGGAGGTAAAAAATCACTAGAATCAGTTTTTTGCCAGCTGAAAGAAAACATTTTATAATCGTGGAATCACGCTACTGCCAGAAAGATGGCAAAAGATATCAGACCATAATGGACAATATATAATTCAATAAAATATTCATTCGCTACAAAAAAATCGTCTTTCATTTTCATAAAATAAAACTAAATTATTTTCCGAACAACCCAATAGTAGGGAATAAAACGCGACAACGAGGCGTGCAAGAATCTCGTTATCGGGATTCTGTAGCCGAGAGCGGGAAAAGAAAACGAGTGAGATTTATGTAGTCTCGGAGAAGTAACGGTAGCGAATGTCTTGCCCTCGGCGCGAGACCTGACGCCGGAGGAAGCCTTAACTTCGTGGACAAAACGGTGTTTCTCGAAGTCATTACGTGGAAGCGTAAGAAAAGATAAAAAGAGGTTCGAAAAACAACGGCAACGCCAAACAGGGTGGTTGCTGGAAGCCGGAAAATCCGATTGCTAATTAGTTTGGTAGATTGCGGGGTCGTGGAAGCATCGCGAATAATTAATGTAATGACCTTGAGTGGCGATAACTCGTGGAAACTCGGTGATTCGGAATTAAATGTTGCATCTAAACATATTTGTTCAATTTAGATTCAATTATTGCACGTAATTATTACGGGAATGTGAAAAATATTGAACATTGCGGATAGAATTTTATCTAACGATATGTAAGTTTATATGAGTCGATTTTTGAATAAAAACCGAATGAGTCAATCTTGTTAACGTTAAAAAAAAACAACGACGCATGTTAATATATTTTTCGCAAATTTTGCTGAAACTTTTTTAATTGGTAAAATCGAATTTTGTTATTTGCCGATGTAAATCGATTATTTATTGTCTCGCATCGGTTGTTTATGAGCAAAGCGTCGCTGTATTCGTAAAAGCAAACTATCGGATCAAGTGTATTCCATTTTCAAACCATCTCAGAACACATGATCGAATGAATCCATATCAGTCAGACAGTGGCGAGGCATATTTAAACCATCCCCAAGGATTTAGTTATTCACTGTCCACCGATGAGGAAGAACTCCAAATAATTCTAATGAAAATTCTCATCCGCAATCATTGTTATTCCGATGCGGGTACGACGAATCTACCGGAACTGCAATCCGCAACGAGTGCGTTCGAAGTGCTGAGAAACTCTCGGTTTCGAGAGGGCTCCGGTCGACGACGGACAACGCAGGACTTCCCTACCGGGTCTGAACTGGCGCTATCGTACGGATACTCCACGGTCAAGTGCACGTAGGGCCACATTTCGATCTGATTGGACCACGGAAACCGTCCGGTTCTCTCCCAATGTTGCGTAACACATATATATAGATCGTACATGCACGTATTATGTACTGTAACGTGCCTTGGCAAAGCCTCTGACACTCGAGAATATTGGAAAAGCCCCGGGACGTGTGGTATAAGGGATAACGATAATGAGAATATGCAAACCGGCAACGCTCAACCCCCTCCCACGCCTTTCCTTCAGTGCCCTTTGTAATATCCATCAGCTCACGAAATTTGCTACGCGCTCGAATTAATGCAAGCGCAAAGTGCCTGATATATTTATGCTCGTGCATTAAATTATTACTACGTGAAATTTGAAATTTTATCCACGTAGCCACGGTAAATCCGTGTAATTACCGAGGATTATATATTTTGAGATACATTTTTGGAGGATGATTTTTTGGGGTAAAATTCTGAATGCGACGTCTATCAAACGTGATCGCTTTTGACCTTTTGTAACCATAATTTAATATTATTTTAGATCAATTGTAAAAATTTTGATTGATTTTTAGTTTTGGGGGTTAGAAAATGGTGGTTTATACGAATTAGAGGGCTGTTTGATTCTTGGTTATCTTGCAGAATAGTCTTGACAGCATTATCGCAGGCTCGACTGGTCTCATCTGCTAGAAAAGATCTCATTCCATTCATCAAGTCTGAGAATAAAGGAAAGTCTCTACTAGAATAACTTGCCGGGAAAAAAATATGGAACGAGAAAAGAATAAAAAGTTATGAGGTAAGAAGATGATATCTGACAAAGGTCGTGCAAAAATATCACGAATCTCTGGAAACCGCAAGAGTAAAGAAAAAAAAATCTAGGTTTTTTCCAGACAGTCTAAATTCATTCCATAAAAATTGAATGCACTGAAAAATTGTTCTTTAATCGTAATTGTAATTGTAATTAAGTCAATTAAAAATTGCTAAAAATTGCTATTGCATGACAGAATCAAAATTGTTTATGATTATTGCAGAAATGTGAATATTTTGATCGTTTTGTGATGATTCATCATAATTATTTGTTTAACAAAGTGTTTCAAGCTCATTTTATCGAATAAATGACCATCCCCTGTTCTCACCTCTCTCACAGAGTCCATTTTTCTCTCAATGGTTCTACCATTGCCTTCCACAATCATACAAACACCAAACTCATTACTCCAAACTCGACTTGTGATCTACCGCTCAACCCAAAAAAAAAATTAATTACTCAAAAAGCATAATCTAAAATGAAAAGAACGAAACAACACAAAAGTAGAGAAACATTTTACCATTATTTTCCACGATCTCTAAACACCAAACTCAAACCTCCAAACCCGACTTGCGATCTACTCGAATAAAAAAAACATTTTTAATTGCGAAGAAACAGAAAACCTCAAATTAGAAAAACGTAACAACGCGAAAGTGGAGAAACGAATGGTTTGTTTCCGCACTCTTCAAGGTGAAAAAGAGATTTTTCCGTGGTAACAGATGACGGACAGTTGAACACGAGTCCTCGAGTTAACACGCTTCCGAGGTTTCAAGCTTGAAGAGTTTCAACGCGGAGTTCCCAGGTGTAGTTGGTTGAATGCTCCTCGTAGTTTGCAAAAGAGAAGGTGAGACCGCGAATAACATCCACGGATATTCTTGCGGCTCGCCGGCGTCGTCCTCATTAGACGCCCTGGACCCGTAGCTAGTTCATTACCGACGATCTTATCTCGAACTCGTTCTTCAACCACCCTTCGTCGTCTTCTTCGTCGTCATCGTCGCTGTTTCCGCGTGCCACCGTTGAACGTACTCTCGCATATATGCATTTCACAATGCAACCACCGGCGGAGACCTCTCCGGTCTGTCACACTCCGGTGTGTCGGCTTTTCGTTGTTAACCATCGGTCTTAATTAAGGGCTGGATCGCGAAGGGTTAGAAAAAACGTATTTTCTCTTGTTAAAAAAAAAGGGATAGAATTATTTTATTTGGACTTTCGAGTATGTAAATGGCAACGTTTTGGGGATGTATTATGCAATTTTTATTTGAAAAATATTCCCGACATGTAGTATAGAAAAAAAAATGTTTAAGGCCTTACATACGCGAAAAATTTCATTATTTTTAATTTTTTTGAATTTTTGATTCCATTAGCTTGAACGGTGCGGAATATTCTAAGCTTTACAAAATTAAATAATTCCAGGATGCTATTGAACAAGGTAAGATTGCATTTATCGTGTGACGATCATTGTCACACTTTTTCTTGCATTTCTCCAATTTTTGAATAATTTTTCAATGTAAAAATGGAAGAGACGGACTTGAAAAAAATTGCGCATGTCGGTGCATGACACGTGCATGTAGACCCATGCCGTTGAATAGCCAAGAACCCAAAACGAGCAAGAACGAGCGACGTAGAACCGTGGTAGCTGGGTCGCTCTGACGTCGGGACAAATTGCTTTTCCGATAGGCCATTGAGAAATTGGTTCGAGGGTCGACTCGTTACCCAGAAACGTGCCCACTTGCACTTTACCAATTTCAACAAGACAACCCGGAACGGTCCAACCCACCCCCTCGCTTCTACCCTCGCTGACCCGACGTCTTCGTCGTTGCTTGCCGGAATTTACAAGCGGATACTCGTCCAATACATGTCACACGCTTTGGCGAAGTCGCGATATCGCGACAACTTTCGATCGTAAAAATCGTGTATGAACGGCTTTTGATAACAGTTTTGAAAGACGCGCTTCTGAATGCCATGAGAAGCTTGTGGAGAACGATATTGGGGGCTAGAGAGGGGAAGATAAATCGGCAAAGTGCGATGGAACGATTTAAAGGTCGAAAATGAGGTTGGAAAAAATGCTCGGAGGTTTGGCAATTATAATTCAACGATGGCACATTTTTAACCGCACGAAAATTGAATCTGTTTGGAACTACGACGATGATTTTTTTTTCTTGTCGATTTCTTTGCAATTTCTACGATTTATTTTAGATCCGATATAAAAAGGTGAAGGAATTTAATGGCAATGCTGAAGGACGGATGCTTGATCGTGAATCACTACGACATTTCGATTAATCTTCTTCAGGGTTATTCACGACGTTACTCGTTTTTATCCTATCAGTGTATAGCTGTTTTTTATACTGCTTAAGTGCATCGTGGTGTCGAATCAACCCAAGGCTTTGAAAAAAAAATAGAAAATGTCATTCTAAACATCTGGGAAAATTCATAAATGAATCTCAGGGTTTCTACTTTACGCTATAATTTTTAAATATACAGTTTTCGAAATGTATTCATCGTAAAAATAATAATAAATAAATTAACTGCTGGAACTTGAAACATTTTTCTCTGGGTCGAACCGACCCAAGGCTTTTAAAAAATAGAAAATGTCATCCTAAAAATATGGGAAAATTAATGAATCAACCTCAGTGTTTCTACTTTACGTTATAATTTTGTAACATCAAAATTTCCCCTTTTCACTCCACCCTCACCCAACGACTCGGTCGACAACCTTAACTTCCCCGTAAGTTTGCTTCGTTTTGATTTTCGTATTTACGGTAAAAAAAAATCCAGTAACACATTTTTATTTTCTTTTCTTTCCATATCCCGGCACACACGGAGACGTTGGCCGAGTTCCGGTCGAACAATCGAGCCTAAGATGCATCAATGGACGATGGACGTTCTCGTTTCTGCTTCGAGAGCCCGTAACGTCTCCCGGCGACAGACGTTTCCGGATATATCCGAGTCAACCGTCTAAGAAGAAGACGTGCACAAAGAAAGATCGCTCTTTCTAGCTCAGATGTACGTACAACGATTGTACAGGTTATTTCTCTGATGCTGAGAAATCATTCCGGCTTCCAGAAGCGTATCAACAAGGGAAAAAGACTTCGAAAAGGATCGAAGTTTCGAATGTCAACGATTTAGACAGTACGAAATTCCGAAAAAGCTTTCCAAAATGCCACGAGAATTTTCGTTGAGGCAAAAACTATCTTTTGAGACTCGACAGAAGGTGAAAAAAAATGAACTCGTTTTTTTGACACAGTCACGGTTTTTTTTATATTAGGCTGGGAAATAAAAAAATAAAAAATACACGGCACTCTCCAGATTTGAAGTAGATGCTGCGACAACATCCATGCCCATATTTTAGCACAATCTGACCATCCTAAAACGTTCCTAATCCATCATATAGATTTTCCCTGTGATTAAGACGTGAAAAAATCATATCTCTAGTGAAAATAACGATTTTTTCGGGAAATATAAATATTCGGGGATTAAAACTGATTGTTATATATCGTAATACATTCCCTCAAATCAGGAAAAAATGTGTATCACGACGCAAATTTTTTCGTATCGACAACGATAATCAAAAACTTAAAAAAAATATATTTTAAATTCAACAAAAACGATTACGCAATGAACTTATAATTTCCAATTCAATTAAAGCAAGCAAATAGACGGGAAAAGTCATGGATAAAACAAATTCTCCCATCGATAATAATTAAACAATACCAATTTAATTAATATTCAACTATAAACCCAGATTTTTTCATTATCGAGTCATGAAGATTTCGGTTTTAGAAACGATTGCAAAAAATTATTATCAGTTATTGGTATAAAATAGAGATTACAGTAGGCGGTAGGTTCAGACAAGTGGCGATGGAGGATGAGACATGGCTGGCGTTGAGCCTGACAATTTCCGGGTGCTAATGGCCTCCCACGACATGGTCGGGGAGGGTTTAGGGGGGGGGGGGGGAGGGAGGGCCGCAACGTTCATTTCGAATAATTAATTCCGGCGCTGTGCTTCATTTTGCTATCCACTGCTTGCCGCTGGTTCTGATAGTCCTACGAATTCAGTCTTCTGAATTTACGTTTGTATCCTTCGTCTGCTCATTCCCTGCCCATCCTGCCACCCATCCTTGCTCCATCCTTGATCAACAGACAAGCAAACTCGAAAGTACACGAGCTCGAAACACGAAATTTAGACGGCTACGCAATCACACGAAAGCCTCCAGGCTGCATCAAGGATTTGTCTTCATTCGGCCGTTAAATATCAACCGAACTTTCGAACATTCAATCGAGATTCGATCTTGACCACGAGATCGAAGACAACAACGAAAATAAATGCAAATATTGCAACCATTGGAGAATTTAAAAAAAAAATCTATACTCGAATAAGGGCGATAAATTACCGATTCCGGGACGATTTAGGACAGTTTGGAAAGGTTTGAAGAGGCAAACTTACGAATAATTAAGACGCATTATTGCAGCCTAAGTCGGTGGAATATTTTTGCCAGAAAGAAATCTGTGTAATAATAACTCACTTGTCACTAAAGTTGCGATGAGGCCTTAAAAATGGTAGCAAAGTTCGTGAAATAAAAAAAAAAAACGAAAAAGAAAAGACAAGTCAAACTTTAGTAACGGAAAATAAAACAGCGCTCGGAAAATCGAAGTGGCAATTATTAACGACGACCCGACGTTGCTGAAATACACTTGTTATTTCGAGCCTCGGTGAAGCGGCTCAAATGGGTCATCGTTCGTTGATTTATTCAGTGAATATCGAGCTGCGAACTTACGGATATATATGCACGGAATACGACGATAGTTGATAACGCTCGCACGGAAAATATCGCGAGTACTTCAATTTTCACTCATGCGGTTGGAAAAAAAATATTTCGTTGATTAAATTGCTTTCAACTACAATTTTTATTTACTGCGACTCGTCGATTGTTATTTAACAAAAATTCAGGACGACGATCTTGTATCCAAACTCCACAAATATACAAATTTGTATTTTTGTTGAGGAATCTGTTTTTTAATTGAACTTTATTAATTATTAATTTGATTGATAATAATAATAGTTATGAAATAATTCAATAAAATGTTGTGAAAATGTTCTCATTCCATAAAAAATCAATAAGTTTCAATATAATTATAAACTCAAGAATAATTCACAAAACCGATTATCGTTTTCTTATTTTTATTTGATTAATAATGAAATAATAATAATAATAATGAAATAATAATAATAATAATAAAATAATAATAATAATAATGAAATAATAATAATAATAATAATAATAATAAAATAATAATGATAATAATAATAATAATTCAATAAAAGTTTGTAAAAACTTTCTGATTACACGAAAAATCGATAAGTTCGAAAACTAAATAAGAACTCAAGAATAATTCGCAAAACCGATAATCGCTTCGAAAAAATTCGTTTCCTCGAGCTTTCACGTATTCCCGCATTTCCATTCTCGGAGCGATGAGAACGATCAGCGTACACCCGGCAGCCCATGAGTCTCCGTAAGTGGGTAATGCCACGGGAACGTGAAAGCAGGACGACACGTGAAAGAAACCAAGAAGGGTAAAAGGAGGTTCTCGCGGACATAAACGACTAAGCTCATTTACCTACATCGATTTATAGCATAAGGGAGTCCGTTGCAGCGATGCACTTCATCCTCGTCGCGGACGATCTCGTTTATTCTTATTATTTCCTGTTGGAATTTTCTCTTTTCTCTCCTTTTCTTTTTTTTTATTATTATTTTCTTATCTTTTTTTCGTCGCTGTCGCCTCGAACGACATCGCACATGTGGCAAAGGGATAGAGAACTATGGCCACGGTATATTATACGCCTGCCGGTACGATTGCATTAAGCTGCTACCGCGAGGCTCGCGCACATACGTAATATATCGTTATACGAGAGATATACGAGAAGTCAACCATCGCCACCATAATCGCCTTCACCTGTGCAATGATCCGACGATCTACGATCCGAACTATTCGTTCTCGAACTCTCACGACGTTTTCAATCGCAACGACCGTTATACGAATCATTATTATATATAATGGACTAATATATATGAATTATCATTCATTGTTTCTCTTCGAAATTAAAATTTGTTCGAAGAATAATGTAATAACGAATAATAATAATAATAGAAATAATAAATATTATTATAATTATTCGTTATTGTATTTCTCGTTGATTTAGTTTGAATTTTAAAGAGTAATAATAATAATAATAATAATAATAATAATTATTATTATTATTATTATTATAAATAATATTATAATAATATTATTAATAATAATAATAATAATAATAATTATTATTATTATTATTAATATTAATAATAATAATTATTATTAATATTAATAATAATAATAATAATTATTATTATTATTAAAATTCATTAATTTAATTAATAATTAATTATTAATTATTAATTATTAATTATTAATTATTAATTATTATTATTATAATTAATTATTAATTATTATTATTATTGATATTATAATTAATATCATTATTATACATATTATATTATTATTGTCACATAATAATGATAATAATCTATTAAATTATTATTGTTATTATTATTATTAAAATAAATTTTTTCCAAGCTTAGATTTGAAAAAATTATTTCGATCACTGTGAATTATTTCTCTTCCAGTAGATGTGCGTAATCTGCTATCCCAATTTCACATTCGATTCAAACATTTTCATTATTTCGCCGAACCGCCGTCAACCGGACTTTATCGCAAACCCATGTAAGTCGGAGATACGTCCGAGGATCTAACATCTAGCAATGCAGTAGATACAGTCAATCTCGGCAAACCCGTCGGGCTGGCTTTCCACCATAGTCGCCGTGGCCGTGCGCGTTCGTGATACTCTCGCCGGGTTTGCATTTGAATAAAATGTATAGTCGAGGAACGAACCGCCACGGAACGTCGGGTTCGCTTGAGCCCCCGTCGTCGCATATTCGTCCGCGGAAGCACGCGGCTCGCCGCGGTGCACGCCGGTCAAGCTGGATGAGACCGTGTTCTTTTTTTATTTATTCATTTTCCTTTCTTTTATTTTTTTCGCAATTTTTCTTCACGGATAAAGCGCGCGTCTCGAGCGCACGAGCCGGTGGTGCGTGCGTGTGCTCCGAGTGCATTACCCGGCGATACTTTCGAGACGATAAATCATAAATACGCAGACCTTTCACCTTCCTTTTTTTCCTCTTTGACTTTCTTATCATTTCCGTTTTTTTTTTTTTTTTTCGTCTAGCATGTCACGTGATTCCATTGTATGTCAAAAACGCGTTGACGCGGAATATATTCTCATAATATAATAATAAAAATAATGATGGTAATAATAATAATATTATCAAAAACAAACATAATAATTATTATTATACGCGTATTTGATTGAAAATGGACTATTATTATTTAATTTATTATTATTATTATTATTATTATTATTATTATTATTATTATTATTATTATTATTATTATTATTATTGTTGTTGTTGTTATTATTATTATTATTATTATTATTATTATTATTATTATTATTATTATTATTATTATTATTATTATTATTATTATTATTATTATTATTATTATTATTATTATTATTATTATTATTATTATCACAATAACAATAACAATAATCAAGTATTATAATATTGTTATAATCATAATAATAGCGATAATAATAATAATAATAAAAATAATGAGCTCATTATTATTATTCCTACTACTTTTATTATAAGTATTATTGTTATTATTATTATGATTATTATTATTGTCATTATAGTTATAATAATAATAATAATAATAATAATAATAAGAATGAGTTCATAATTTTTTAAATTATTCTTCTGGTTTATAATTATTATACCGATAACAATAATAATGTGCGCGTTGTACTTTCACTTTATTAATTTACTCCGTAGCAAACATCAACCTTGCACAGGTGTTTTGTGACGGTTAATTGTGACTGAAAACGAACGATACGCTTCAATGAACTCGGGTCGGTCAATTAACGACCCGCGTTAGCGATAGAATCCCGAACCCCGTGGTATCGGCCATTACGTTGTCGGACAACGAACGTACGAATAAATTCCACGCGGCGGCAGGATCGAGTTCGAAACGATTCCTCGTCGATGTGACGCTGACGTTTCTGTAACGGTAATACAACCGCGGTGTATTCCGCAACGCAGTGCGTAAAGAGACACGCGCGTGTTCGTTAATTCGCTATCATTTATGGTGGCGCCTGCGTTACCGCAGACAATGCTCGTGCTTTTGTTGCTCCGCGAGCTTCGACTTCACGGACCGATGGTCAACGTTTTGCCGAATTTATCAGGCTGCGGATCGGAGTTCAGACTGTTCGATGTGTCGCTAATTCAATTAAATTGAATTCTTTAAAATCTATTGATAACTTTAAAGAAGCAAAATAATTATTGTTTTCCGTTTTTTGTTGTTGTTTCTTCAGAATCTTGTGAACGAATCGACGTTATTATTCTTACCGCAGTATTTGACCAGGATATAAAGAGTTATATAAAACACCATACATATATGGGCTATTTTATGCCACGTTATGCGAATTAAATTGATTCGATCAAATTAATTCGAATAATTAAAAAATAACTAAAATATTCGACATCCTCGGGACTCCAAAATCATTGTATGTAATTGATATTCAGCACCAATTCTAAACAACCTATTCTTCGCGAAGAAATAATTCAATCGAATTGAATTTAAAAAAAATCCATTAATAACTTCAAAGACGAAAATGATTGATTTCCGTATTTTTGTTGTCGTTCCTTCGGAATTTTGTGAACGAATCGACGTTATTATTCTTACCGCAGTAGTTGACCAGGATATAAAGAGTTCCAGCGTGAATTCTCGAGTCGCACCACGAATTGCCATCGCCATGAGGCTCGAAAAGCGACAGATCGAGACCCTCCATGTCGCTCTCGCCGCACGAATCGCTCAACGGCTCGAGGTTGCTCGCAACCGCCACCGTCGATCCCTTCTCCGGCATAGTCTCGGAATCTTCGGTCGTCGTCAATCCTTCTTCCGCTAATGTCTCAACACTGCCAGACGTCGAACCATTGCCACCGCGACAACGCGAAGTCAAAGCCATTTTTTTTATTTTTTTTTATATCACTTTATTTATAAATCTCACTGTCGCGATTTATCGATGAATCGATTACACCGATTTGTCTCGAGTAATTTAATTTTATATCATCACTTGTTGTTCTTTATTACTTTGTGTCGCTGCAATTTTATTTTTCAGTCTTTGCTCAATTTTTCTTGGTATTTTTTTTTTATAGTTTGAGAATTTTCTTTTTTCTGGAGTTTAATTGATTTTATCGTAGATTCTACTCGCACTCGGCTGTAGTTCGTTGTAATTGTGAATTACGCGTTATGAATTATCTGTGGAAGAAGCGGATGGATATTTTCCGGCTACGTTTACGAAATTTGCGGGCGAAATTTGAAGCATTGAATTTTCTTTTTTATTAAAAAAAAATTGATTGCGTAATTATTTTAATTGAGGCGGAACGTTTAGAACGAATTCGACGGGGGCTAATAACTTTTATAAATCAGCTTTACGTCCGAATGAACCTTCGGTAATAACTCACGGTTGAGCAAAGACCGGCCTCTCTTTTCTCGCCATCCGCCGTTGGTCCACGCGATTTACGCGCTCGACTAACGCGGATAAGTTTTAAATTACGTTTTTTTTCAACCCGTTTTCCCGGTTGAGCTTCGTTCGTTTCAACCCCGATGGCACTATCTACCTCGAAGGGTTCGGCTTCGTTCCAATTACGAGCTTCGGTGAAGTTGGAATTAATACGTAACTTATTTGCGAAAGAATGAAATTATCCGGAACTTGAGTGTGGGATAATTTTTGGGTTTTTTAAATATTTATTTTTGAATATTTACGTGGAGAGTTTTGGTTATTTCGTGAATGGAATGCGATCATTTTTGGTATTTGCTGGTCTTTGAATTTCGGTGATAAAAATATTTGATGAAATCCTAACAATATTTTTAACAATTCTCTAAATCTAGTCACTGTGTTATTATCATTGTTGTTTTCGTTTCCATAACATTTGCGATGACGACAGAAAGTTATTTTTCATCACATTTTACTTTCGACGAGGGAGCAAGAGAAGGAAAATAAGAATAAAAAGCATCAAAATAAATTTAAAAAACGTAACTTGTATGCACACACGCGGTGCGACACGGCACGTACATTATGATTTACGGTATTGATACGAAGCGAGATTGATGCAACCACGACGTTTCGCAGACGGAACAGCGAAGCGCGCGAGTTGTCTCTTTACTTTAATGGCCACCGGAGAAATAACGCCGGGATTTTATAAATGACGGAGATAATAATCCGGCGTTGAAACGTCGTTTTGGCTGGGTACACGCAATCGGCGTACACGAATCGTTCTTGTCACGTGGGAGACCGAAAATTACAGTAATGCATTTCACGTTCCCGGAATGGCTGGTCACCAAATTTTATATATACTGTTATAATAATGATAATAATAATAATAAAAATAATTATACGAATACTAATAATTATTATTTCCCTGTCGTAATAATAATAATAATAATAATAAATAAATTAATAAATAATTAATAAATTAATTAATGTAATAATAATTATTATTATTATTGCGACAGGGAAATAATAATAATAATTATTTGTATTATTATTATTATTGCGACAGGGAAATAATAATAATAATTATTTGTATTATTATTATTATCATTATTATTATCGATCAAAAATTAATAAAGAGAAATAAGAATTATTATTATTGCTCCTATTATCGTTCATCTATAATAATAATGATAATAATAATCATTATTATTATTAATTTCCTGTGATGATAATAATAATTATTATTAATATTATTATAGACTAATGATAATAGGAGAAATAATTATATAATAATAACAATAATAATTATAATTATAATTATTATAATAATAATAATTATTATTATATAATTATTTCTCCTATTATCGTTCATCTATAATAATAATAATTAGTATGATGATTATTATAATAGATAAACGATAATAGGAAAAATAATTATAATTATTATTCCTCTTTATTAATTTTTTGAAAGAATAATAATAACAATTATTATCTATCATCTATTATTATCCCATCAATATCATATATTTATCATTATTATCATACTCATTATTCTTATAGAGTGCAAAAATAGACGAATGAAGATGGTTCGCTCGTAACTAAGATTAGCTCACGCGTTTGTTTTTTCAGTCCGGACGAGAGTTTGGGTTTGAAATTTTTTTCAAAAATATTTCGCAACAATGACGATAAAAGAAAACGTGCTCAATTTAGATACCGCGAATTCCAAAGATCTTACCGGGCCACGAAGGAACACGTGGGGGCCGGACGGGTGCGCGCGCGATCGCGATGAAGATTTTGCGAAACATCGGAATCATCACGAATTCGCCGCAGCGCCAGCGAAGTCGAACATTCTCGGAGATGTTCTTCGTCGGGTGGCATACGTGAACTGGTTTCGCGAATGCGAAGCGTAAACGGTCGGTGCGAAACCCACGAAAGGTGGATCTGACCAACGAACCGTCGAACGAAAACGTAGGCCGGGGCGAGACAAGAGAGGCGAAGAAAGAAGTGAAAAAAATAAATTTGAAGAAGGAAGAAAAAAAAACAGGAAAGAGAAAGAGAGAAAGAGAAAGCGATATTTTTTGAGCTCCGGGGCAAATCACCTTAAGCGCCGAGCATTCAAAAATACATAAAGTAGGAATAATATTTTTTCAATATCAGGTTTTATAGAATTTTTATTTCTTTCGATGGTGTTGAAGTTAATAACGAAAAAGTTATGGAGATTAGGGAAAAATGGAGAGTTCTAAAAATAATTTTGATGGTAGGTAAATATATAAATAAATAAGTGAAATAAAATTAAATAGGCGTATGTATACAGGAAACCGGTATGCATCGAATAAATATATGTATAGAGAGACGAAGAGAGGGAGGGAGAGAGGCGAAAGAAGACAATTCTTCCGATTCAGCTACGTATCGTCGCGAGTGAAACGAAGACCGAATAAAATCGTTTTCGTTGCCGTTCGGTGTAGAATTTCGTTGTTGAGTCGAGTTTTTGTGCGCCTCCGAGCCAACCGGTGGCGCAAAAAAGGTGAGAAAATGAATATACGCATCGAACGACCGCTGAAATAGAATTAGAGATAGAAAGAGAAAGAAAGAGAGAGAGCGAGAAAGAGAGATAGAGAGAGAGAGAGAGAGAGAATTACTGCCTTCCTCGATCTTACACTTTCCAAAGTATTTCGATCGAATGATACTGAGTGTCCATTACGAAAAGGTTTATTATATTGATCAAAAAACATACATGCTCGTAACGAGACGAGAAAACAACAGAACTCTCCCAAATGCCAAATGTTCCGACAGGTCGATAGATCGAATTAAAATGCTCCGAAAATAAATGTTCCGAATCGGCACGGCTCCGATCGTCGATGTCCCGAAAGATCAAAATCCCGGAAAACGTATACATAGGTACAGTGGCGTAGCTCGTGTCAACCGCGGTGAAGATGGCGGCAATTCGGAGGCGGATAGATAGATTTGGGACAATAGTTTTACTTCGTCTCGGCGTAGGGCGGTTTATTCTATTCGGACGGCCGATCGGTGACTGTGAAACTTTTGACCCGCCAATGGTTTGGGTTTTTCGGGATTTTGATCTTACGGGACATTGACGGTCGGAGCCGTGGCCGATTCGGAACATTTATCTTCGGAGCGTTTTAATTCGATCAATCGACCTGTGTCGAAACATTGAATATTCCGGAACTTCGATTCGCACCAGAGAAAAAGTATTTAGAAGATGATGTATTTGTCGTCGATGGTTCTTCGTTATATCCTATCGAACATTCGCGTAAACCGCTCAGACTCCGCGCCATAACTATATCCTCTCTCGCGAATGAACTCTGTACAAGCGACTGTTTTACAGGCTTAACCCGACGTATAAAAATGTCAGTACGTGCCGAGCCGAGCCGCGGCATTGCCGCAACCGGAACGATGTGAACTACGCCCCCGCGAAATTGAGTTATCATCCCCCATATCGATTCCCCGTATATCGCATCCAAGCCCCTGAATTTGAAGCCGCATTGACGTCGTAAAAAAAAGAAAGTAAAATAAAAAAAAATTGATTCGTTCGCGATTCTGTGAAAAAAAATAAATCAACCAGATGGTATTCAACGTTAGATTGAACGCCGTCATTGATACGAGACAGAAATTAGCTGAAAGAATGCAAATTGTTCAAATATCGAGTGGATTTCAGCAAAAAAATGTATATTCAGGTCTTAGATAATTTTCAAAGATTGATCAAATCACATTCTGTATGATTTAAATAAATATATCATAGAAGAATTATTTTATTCAACCTTTCGTGCATATGAAAGAGCAACATTTGAACAATTTTGCGCATATTTCGGTGAAGCAATGAAGATTTTTCGACCACTGATTGCTCTTTCAGGAGGAATATGAATGGTTTTTCAAACATTATTTCTTACGTTGCATTACTCGAAAGAGCACGAGTCGCTTTTCAGGTCACCCAGTGCACCGGTACAGACGGTACGACCATTACAACTATTTGCAGAAGTCGTCGACGGCTGAGAAACCGCTGGTTTCACCGGTGCGAGCTCGGGATAGATATATGGGCGCGATGGAATGGACGCGGCAGTTGAGAGAACTCGCGAACAGCGCGCAGGAACGAGAAACTACACAAGAGCTTGGTCAGAACCGCAGAGCCGTGGTTTACGGTTTTCCGATCCAGATGGACGAGTTCTAAATGTATTACACATATATACAAGAAGCGAATTCGGCCAGTGCAATCTACGAAGTATTTTTTAACAAATTTTTATGTTAAAAAATTCAATAATGGGAGACCCGAAATCAGATGAATTTGGATTTTTCAAACCGCCATATTAGGTCCGCCATTTTGAATTTTTGAAAAATAAAAATTTGTTATAACAACTGGGTGGATTTCTCCGGAAAACCGTACAAGGTTCATATTTTTCGCACGTTTATTACCGGTGTTATATAATTATGAAGAAGTGTCGATAAAAATCCTATGTTAATCAAATGGAAAAAAGTAGGAGGAAACTTTGAGAGGATTTTTTAAAAAATTATTCGGGAACATTCCAAGGCGCGGCCGCACCGAAATTCGTAAGTCACCCGAATGAGCGCCACCCTAATCTATATATATTGTATGTATATTGAATTGCATTCCCGTCCGTAGGACGGAAAAGTTCTTTTTAATCCGATTTCATGGCTACGCAATACGAACGACGAGATTCCGAGGCCGTGATTCTACACCGGTAGCCGACGATGATGAGATTGATCGATAACTTCGATTAAATTCAAAGTCAATCGAGTAGCGCGTGGGCGCGTCGTCGTTACGCATATTTAACGCTTCCGTGTGGGTTTACGATTGATCCCTTGAATTATTTCGATGCTTCTATCGTCTTTTTTTTTACGTCATCGGCCATTTTTTTTCTTTCATTTCATTCTACGATTACAAACGAATAAAACTATTTTTTCGAAAAATCGCTATATCTCAAAAGCTCGATCAATAAACTTATTCGTATTTGCCTCCAAGCCAAATATATTATTTTTAATTTATTTCATCTTCAATTCTTGTTTTTGATCCCCGGAATATTTTATACCGTCCGAGATTTCGATAAAACCGATGAAAAAAATGCAGGACCAAAAAATATCCACCTGTGAGCGTTATCTCGTTGTTTTTTTTTTTTCACGGCAAAATATAGAATGACGAAGAGAGAAGAAAGAAGAAAAAAAAGCGGAGCAACCACTCGAGGACGCGAAACGGCGACAGCCGCAGCATCAGCGGCAACTTCGACTCGTCGATGGGTTATTTCTCTTATAGCGAGCTCTCTGTGTCTAACAGTAAAAGTCCTGCTAGCCGGTGATAAAACCGGCCGACATTGGTCGGTGTGCCTGGTCAGGATAGTCGCGAGCCCGGTTTATCTCTATATATCTCTCGCAACTCGCAGATCCGGACTTGCTCGACTGAAAGTCACCGAGAAATCCAACTAGGAACAAACGCGACACTCAAAATCAGCAAAGAATCGGAGAAATAACCCAAGGAAACCTCTGGCTTAGCCGCAAGTGCATTATTTCCGTGTATGAACATTATAAACGGCCGGCGCATCGCCCGAAATCATTGATTTGCAAATACCACATCGGGCATTTCGTGTCAACTCAACGGAAATTTGTATCCCAAAGAGTTCGGTTTCAACAAATTTTTATTATCGAATTATTATTTGAGAGAAATATGTTATTGCGTGATATATTAGTGGAATAATAAATATAACTCGACATGGTTTTGAAAAAAATGATATCTAGGGAAATATTTGTAAACAAAATTCGCTTATCTTCAACCGTATTTTGATGAAAAGCTATGAGAAAAAATATAAAATGAAAATTAATTTAATTTAATTTCTCTGTGAATAATTCAATTTTGAAAAAACAGGAATTAATCAATTTTCAAAATTGAGAGAAGAAGAAAGTAGAATTAATAATTACAACAATTATTATTAATAACAATAATAATAATACTATTCATTATTATTACTATAGAAAGAAGCGTAGAAATATAAAACTATTTATTATTATTATTATTATTATCATTATTAATTATATTTTCTTCTGTTCTCAATTTTTAAATTAATCAATTTCTGTTTCTTCCTAAATTAAATTATTTACCCAGAAAATTCAATCAAATTAATTTCCATTTTATATTCTTATACTATTAACACTATTTATTATTATCATCATTATTATTATTATCGTCAATTAAGTGAAAGGTCCTTGAAGTTTTGGTGAACTAAAGTCTTTTGAGAAAAAAATTTCTTCCACGATAAATCATCGATTCGTAAGACGTTAAAAATATAAATGTTGATAATCGTGCTTTACCGTAGTAATATAAGAAATGAATGACCGTGTAACTCCCCGGTTAATTAATAGCACCCGGCTGTTAGATCTTTTACTACCACAGCGTGTAACGCACGTGTGTTATATCGCGTATCCCAACCTCGTATACGCGGAGCAAACCATAGCCAGCAACGTGACTGAAATACGCGAAAAAAGGAATGAGAAAAAACGTTTTAGAGTCTTCGTTCAACGTTGATTTTTCCATGCTTCTTCATGTTTCTTTTTTAATTCGCTATCTGCCGCTCGTGCTGATGTTTTTTTGCCGGTTCGCTGCAAGCCGAGAAGCCTTTTTCAACGGTTTTTTTTGTGTCTTCTTTCCATAGAGGAAGCTTTGAGAAATCAAGAGTTATCGCCGACTATGTAAGAAGAGAGCTGAAACTGCCTCGAAGCTGTACACACGTATGGAGCTTTTATATTTCTATTTATTATTCTATTTTATCTCTATCGAAGACTGTCGAATTTTGCTAATCAAGTTTCATTTATCTATCATTGAACGAGTTATATATTTAATGTTAATAATAATAAATGTTGCTAATAAAATTCATCCGACTAATTTTGTTATTGACTCAACGTAAAAAAATCGGATGAGAAATCATTCAACGCATATAATATTATATATTCTTTCCAATTAATCCACACTTACAAAATTTCGCTCTAAATCTTTCCAAATTTCAAGCATGACAAATTTTTGATTATAAAGAAAATTCACTCTACTTAATTTTGTTATTGACTCAATGTCCAAAATTCGGATAAAAAATTGAAACGAAAGTCGGCACGAATTCATAGAATTCGATAAAAAATAAGTTTTAAATTGAATCAGGCTCATTTATTTATTTATTATCAAATGAATCAAATGAGACCAACAAAATTTTATGATAAAATATCGAAATTTAACTAAATTTCGTTATTTCCTCGATGTCCAAAAATCAGATAAAATATTCAAACAAAAGACGACACGCGCTTGTGATTTATTTACAAGAAATAAGTCAACCGACGTAATATCTCGATGCGGACCCTCCCCAGCGAGATTAAACGGATTTAATCGAAAATTCGTGGATTTCAGAGCTCCTTTGAAACGCTCATGAACGCGAATAAATTCGTTGCAGGAAATTCCATTCGTCCGCGTGCTCGCGAAACCTTTTACGCTTTGGCTCGAACATCGACGCGCCACCGATGATATTTAATTATGTAGAATCTCGCGGAGATTCCATTTTCACCGTTGCTAACGCGCCGGGCCGAAGAGAGAGAAGGGTGGGAGTACTTTCGTTTCGATTTTACTTTGTATTTCATCCACAATCCGGGTATTTGCTTTGTTCCGCTCCGTCCAAATGAACATTTGCACGTAATTCGTTACACGGTAAAATTCAGAGTGTGCGTTTAATACCGCCGTACGTACGATATCGCGTTTCATTCCCTTTGTTTCGTTATTTGCGCGATATTTTATTCATGTTATCTCGTCATAGCCGGGCATACGCGATGCCGTACGTCGATTCAATTACCTTCGACGATTTTACACGGAAAATCTATTGTACGTGGAATTATTTTATAATGAAATATTCGAACGATAACAATAGCTACGCAACAGCGAAAAGGATTATTTTAATTATCAAAAACTAGTTCTATATTCTTCTATGATTTTTTGTCTTCTTTTTTGATTATTTTTCTATTTTTTTAAGACCTTGGATGTTATAAAAAAAATATTGTTGCGATAAAAATGATTTTAGTTACCAAAAACAATTTTCTACTTTCTTCTATTATGTTTACCTTTTATTTCTCCATTTTATTTTTGATTTTTCATGAGATCTTGTATATTAGAAGATAAAATTATTGTTGCAATTAAAATTACTTTCAAATTATCGTTAATTAATAAATACAACGATAAACAATACCAAAGAAAAATCTTATTTCTTCAAATTAAAAACTATTTTCCATTTTCTTCCATCATTTTTTTCATTTTTTCTTTTCTTTTACCATCCCAAAATTTTCTCTATGAGATCTTCCCGCATCCTACAAGAAAAATACGCCTCTTGCAAACAAAATAGTACTCCCAACCTTCGTCCACAACTCAACGATCAAACTCAGCTCAATTCCAGACAAAAAAAAATCTGCAAAATCACGAAACAATTATCATCACCGCCGCAGCAGCGAAAAAAAAAAATCAAATCTCTCTCCACATCGTCGCGCTTGTGCGAGACAAAAACCCGTCCAATATTCGTTTCCACAACGTTAGGGTGAGAAATAAATATCGTCGTGAAGTTGAAAGAAAATAGCATGTGGGAGAAACGACGATGAAGTAAAAGTCTTCGACGAAATAACTACAGTTCGTGCTCGGAGTTACTATTTCCGGCTGACATGACTGTCGATCGATAGTTTCGCGAAGGCTTTCCATCTCCGTTCCCTCACGAACGTTGCACTCGATGCAGCACGCTTATGCGAGCTCTTTGCAACCCTGCTTTAATACCGAGAGCGTGGGTGAAGCCATTTTTTTTTGTGTGTGTGTTTTTTCAAAGACAGTTACGGTTATGGAGAATTTCTCGAACGTGAGTTATTCCACGTGGCGTCAAAAGTTATTATTTCATGCATCTATCTCGCTTTTCTCGTTATGCTTTACGTGCTCAACGCTCCGGAAAACTTGAGTTCCCACGGGAATTTAAAACGACGTTCGTAAGGCACAATTTAACGCGATTACAAGCAATCCTCCTTCTCCCCCTCATGCCCCTGGGTTTCGTCCGTTTTCGTTAATTCCATGCGACTGATGACAAGCGTTTGTACCAATTACGCGCGTTATTAACCGCATTTTTATTGTTGCTTCGTGGAAGGGGGTTTGTTGAATTTTTTGCGGTTGAGATATGTATGGAGGAGATTTTTGGGAGGGTTGTTGGTTGATTTTTTGAAGGGATTTTGTTATTTTTTGGAGCAAACAAATTTAGGGGAGGAATGGTGATTGTGATTCTACGGTGAATGGAAAATTAATCATCGTTCGATGTTCGAATTTTTGATTATGGTGAGTTAAGTCGGTCAGAAACGATTTTTATAGAAGATGGATTGTCGTTATTATATTTTTATTTCATTTTAATTTATTTCGTTTTATTTAATTCTATTTTTATATTTTTCTAAACGAACTTTGAGTCTGGAATTGTAATATTTTGGAGCAACCAAATTTGCCGTAGGAATCACGAGTCGGTAAAAGTAGAAGAAAAAAAACAACCCGGAAAATTGATATTAATTTAATAAATATTGCTAATTTAATAAATGATAAAAAACAATTCTGGGTAAACTGCGGAGCTCGTTAATGAATTATTTAGGTTATTTAGATTATTTTGGAGTTTAATTGATGCGAGTATTCGTATTTTTGGAGCAGCAAACTCGTGCGAAAGACGAGTCTGATTCTACGATAAATATAAGATCGCACGATTCGATTTCAAAAATCCTGGATAAAGTGCGAAGTTCAATGAATAGTTTCTTAATTAAAAAAGTAATTAATTTCTTGAATAAATCATTCCCATCTTAATCTAATATCCAATAAATGATTTTTCGCTTTCCCTTCAAATAACCTCCAAATAAAAAAAAATATATCTACATATTTCTTTCTGACATTACCACTCCGAGTACACGCAATTGCCACTCAAATGAAAATTTTAAAAACCCACTGAGCACAAGTTATTTTTTTTCTTTCGTAAAACTTAATGCCATTCACTGTAATTCACATCAAATCGCCACACAAACTTTAAAAACTTCAAATACAACATATTTTATTCCATACACAGTATTTTATTATTCCCCACGATAATAATAATAATTATTATTATTATTAATTATCGTCACACAAAAACGTGTAACCGAAATGTCACATTTTAACGTAATTAAAATCGCGCGTACGACACACGAGGTGCACGCGGCGTTGGTTTGTCGCGAACTGAGAACGCGGGACAATGCTCGGATCGCTGCCGAGAACCGACGAGTTATCGCGGAGTTGTCCGAGCCGCGGAGACGTGCATATATATGTATATAAATATGTAGGAACTCCGGTGCCGGTGGAGGCGCAAAGACCCCTGCGGGCTCGGAGTCCGTTTCGCTCTTGCTCCGAGAGATAATTCAATTTGAATACAAGAATGAGCTATTTTTGCATCGATAAAAGTATCGAAGTGAAGAATTTGATTGAAGAAGGATCCGAGATGGAGCAGTTGATAAAAGGATTATACTGAGTTGAGTCAGTGAGACGCGAGGTCGATAAAAAATTGATTCTCGTTATTTTGTTTCAATTTTTTTTCAATGTGAACTTTGAGCTTGGAAAATAAATGTAGTTGATGATGATTTTACGGGTGTCGAAGTTGATCCTTAAATTCGCAGCTATAATGTCTGATTGCAAGATTGTAGGAGCTAGAAAAATCTATTATTATTGATATTGAATTAATTATATTGGAAATAAAAATAATATAAAATACGTATTAGATTATGGTGGTTTTTACTTGGGTCGTTTCGGAATTTTTTGATTGTATCGGGATCTCAGTCGACTCCAAAAAAACCAGCATATACAGGTCATCCCATGATAAGTTCAAATTGATCGAATGATTTTTTGTAAAATCGAATAAGTCCACTCCTTTTATGGTAGAATTGACGATTATAGGAAGATTAAATATTATCATTATCGATGAAACAACAGAGGACGTTCTGAAACATCGTATGAGTCAACCACTACGATATAATGAATTGACGAATCGAAATTCGAGTTATTTATATTGAATATTGTGGCAAGTCTCCTACTTTTTTCCATTTGATTAATATACGATTTTTATTGGCACTCCTTCATGATTATATAACACTGGTAATAAACGTGCGAAAAATATGAACCTTGTACGGTTTTCCGGAGAAATCCACGTAGTTATTTAAGCAATTTTTTATTTTCCAAAATTCGAAATGGCCGACCCAATATTACGGCTTAAAAAATCAAATTTCATCAACTTTCGAATCTACCATTCTGAATTTTTGGAAAATAAAAATTTGCTAAAAAAACTTCGTGGATTCCTCTGGAAAACTGTACAAAGTTCATATTACTATCGTGTTTATTACCAGTGCTATATAATTACGAAGGAGCGTCAATGAAAATCCCATATTAATCAAAAGAAAAAAAGTATCAAGCTCGCCACGTTGCAAATTTTGATATACAGCCGAGAAACTTCGCAAGGATTTTTTTCAAAATTATTTGCAAACACTCTAAGGTGCAGTCACGTAAAAATTCTCAATCCACCCGAATACCAGCCACCCAAATACATCCATAATAACGATGGTGATAATTTTTTGTACCAAATGATGTTTCGATCGTCGAAAAACAAAAAAATTATCCCCACCAAAGCCCTTGCAATTGCACTCGCGCGTACAATAGCGACGACAAAAAAAAAATTCCTCGCGTTTCGAGTCCTATAGAAAGTGTTGTACGCGCGTAGAAAGCCGCAATGATAATCGTCCAGTTGGTTCATTAGACATTATAACCACGCGGGTTTAATGTTGCCGCACGGTCAACGATGGTCAACCGGATTCGTTGCTATATGTACCGCGGTATAATGGAGAGATGGAGAGATGCAACGTGGACGATGGGCTCCGATGAACACGAGTTAATGACGAGAACTTTCCACGGGAGAGATTGTGGCAAGACCGGTACGGTCCACGTTTATACGCAGCTTCGTTTAATCGTACGTCGAGAAGACGTCTGATCTTCATCATGGTTACCTGCATGGAATTGCGGTGCGGGTCATTTTTTCGCGACTTAATAATATCCGAATACATTTGTTTCCAACGAATTAAGGGAGTCTTCTAGTGTGCTTGGTGAAATAATTTTTTTTTCCTTCATATTCTTATAGTTTGGAGCCTTAACGAGGTATTGTTGTGTAGAAGTTTGAATTTTAAGTCATTTTTAGGAATTAATTTTGTGAAAACCATCAAACCTACAGTGCTGGGATTTTTTATGCATAATAAGTCATGTTCCAAGTAACGGCACGAATTTTTATAAAAGATTTCATTTAAATTTACACAAGTTATGCGCTGTTATGCAGGTCGAGTAATGAATTCTGAAATGATTAATGTATTATTATTCTTTCAAGAACTAGCTTAAAATTTTCGAAAACTTTTCGAGTCTTCTCGAGTCTTAAAATATCCAATGTTTCTCAAAATATTTCGTAGCTTCAAAATATCTTAAAATATCGAATTATCTGTGATTTGGAGGCAAAACCGATTAACGAGAGAGGATGACGGTGTTATTTCTGTTTGGATCGACAGTCTTGTCGATTTAAGATTGAGGTGTAATTTGGAAAAACGATGGGATGCGCTATCGAGCCAATTCCAAGACAAAATGGCTTGGAAAAATACCGTGCAGTTAAGATAGACTATTGATAGATTTTATTTCAACCAATCAAGATAGCTCTGCTGATAAGATTCGGATATATAGACTGCAACGTTGCAGTTTCGAGTCCTGCTGCCGTAATTTTTATTTCTCATTGAATCAATTTATTACTACAGTTTGCCAATAAAATCCAATAAATCATTGGATTCGATATCATTTGTTTAATTGAAAATATTTTTTATTCGCGTCTATTTCTCTCGTACTTTAATAATCGTACTTTATTTGTTTAAAGTTTGTGGTAAGTATTTATATCATTTAAACAAAGTATGACCTAATTTATCGATTGAAAACAAAACCACGTTGGACTTATTCGATTTTACCTACAAGATGGACTCATTAAATTATCCCAATCTTGTTATTTCTTCCTGTATAAAACAACTTTCGGCATCTTCGTGTCTCAAAACGTCATTCACAGTCAAAATTACAACAATCTTACTCAATCTCATTTCCTCAAAAGAAGAAAATTGCCTCATTCGATTTTCCCTCCAACCCGACAAATCAACATCCCCGCCCGGAATATGTGTGTAAATCCCGATAATACGAGTTTATAGATCGCAATCGCATAACGCACGATATACCGATCCAGAAGGTATCACCGCGGCACGACGATCGAAGATAATAATAAACGCACGTGCGCTCGCGCGCGAGACTCGCACTGCTCTCCGGAAGCATTGAAAACGTTGCCGTGGCTCCCGCGTACGTGTATGGGGTGAATCACGCCGTTTCGCCTGACTGAAATCCTTCTATACCCCGATGTGGTCGATGTATATTTTTTTTTAGTATCTTTTTGGACCTTACTGATTTTTTAAAAATATTTTTTTGCACCCTCCTTCTCGCCTACCACACCCCGTTTCTTTTGTTTCAAGAGGTAACTGATGTTTTGCCAATTTTTAAATCTATGAAATTTTTTCCCCAGAGACTTTGCCGAAAGTGTAGATTTTTTTTTCGTGAAATTGAAAAAAGAGAAAAATTGAATCTGTCTTGCAAAAAATCGAGCTGTCGATTATTTTTGATAGACGATCGATCTTTCGATTGTTCTTTTCATAAAATTAAAATAATAAAAAATAATGAAAAAATCGAGAGTCTATCGAAAATAATCGCAAAATCGATTTTCTGCAAGAAAGATTTATTTTTCTTCTTATTTTGAAAATAGGAAATCTTTATCATTCATTGAAATTCTGGATTGACTCGAATTTTTTTCAAATTGTCTAAAGAAATTAAAAATCATGAGGAAGAGCTCCATTTCAATTTTATTTTCAAAAAAATCTCTAATCCCGACAAAATGTCCATAAAAAAAATTGTCCGATTCAAAATTGGCGAAACAGCAGTTACCTCTTAAAAAAAAAAAAAAAACCTCCGGTGTGAGGGGACGGAAAGAAGGGGTAGAAAAAATCTTTCAAAAAAAAATCATTAAAATCCGAAAATCCAAAAGATACTAAAAAAAAATCATCGACGACATCAGAGTCGATAGAAGGGCCATTCACCGAGGCGAAACGGCGCGATTCGGCCCATACATACCCGCGTAGGTACATCGGAACCAAAACGGCCAAACCCCGGTCGCGGGGTAGATAGCATCTGCGAACGCGGAGCGAACCGTTCGAAACGTTATCTCGTTGATTGGTGACCCGAGCGCGTATCCGGTCCGTTCGTTCGCCAAAACCGAATCGCACGAAAAACCCGCTAATAGAACGCGCATGCGTGCGTGTCGATGCTTTCGCGGAAAATAAAACGCGAACGAAATTGTCGAGACGCGCGTATGCGTAGCGGTCGCGCGTGCCCGAGGCTGCTACGAAGGGAGATCTCCGAAGTTCGGTTAAGAAACTGAGAGAAACTTGAATAACCACGACGGAGACTGTTTCGAGTCGAAAATAACCAAAAATATACTCGAAATGCACTGTCGCTGTCGAAGAAGGGGAATTTCGTTGACTTTTCTTTATTTCTTCTTTAGGAATTTTTTTTTTTTTTTGCCGGCTGAAGTTGCTTTGGGAGCGTATGGGCAGAGCCATGGCGAAACGTGGAATCGTTTGGGTGGTAGAAGGAGTGGAAGCTGGGTCGGTTGTGGAATTTTTCGGCAATATCGAAATATCTGGCGATTTATTATCGCTGTAATATATTTATAGTATTTATTATTTTGTCAATTATCTTATTCGAATATCTTGTTCTTAGTATTATTATTATTATTATTATTATTATTATTATTATCTTATCGTGATTTATGTCACTATCTCTTTATGGAATATTGTTATTAATTGGTTATTTGATTATTATCCTAAATTTTTGCAATTTTTAATCACTCGAAAATAGAAAGTTATCCGAATTTGTTTTTTCTTGTTGCGTTTTATCGCGCCTACCGCTCATATTTTTTTACAGAGATGACGAAAGTACAATTTTATAGGATTATAATTATTATTAGAACATTTTATTAGAAAAAAAAATTTCAAACAAAATTTTATGATAAAGTCCAAACCCGGAGCTTAATTTATGAATATATCCAGATTTTTATGACGATATTTTCTATTTTTCCAAGACCTCGGGTCGATTCGACCCCAGGCTACAGTTTGAGGGTGTATCAAACAACGATATCGTCGCAGACGCAACTCGCGTAAAGACGAGACCCGTAGAGGTCCAAAATTAATTATCGCGTTGGAACCATTAATTTTTTTTCCTTCATCAAGAAGATACACGCGCACCCCCTTACAACCTACCCCTGTCACTTACGACCCCAGTCTCCTTCACCACAAGCAAACGGCGAATGCAACGTCTGCGGATTCTCAGCAATAATAATAAACCGATCGAAAATAGCCAATTCGGAAAAGCGAGCGATCAATTCGATATGAAATTATTCGTTTGATTCGCATCGCCCAAACGATTAATCTCATTTTATTCGGTGGATCGACGCACAGTCGATCGTTCGTTTCGATCGCGCGTTGCCGAACAATGCTATAGAAGTGTATTAACCAAAGATGGAGTGCGAAAGAGGCATAAAATTGCAGCCAAGATTGAAATATCGCACATTATTCGGCTCGGGTGGATCTTAATGAAATTAAATTCGCCGCTTCGGGCAGGATAAAATGTTTATCGCACGGATAAGCATGCGAACGAATTACATCCGCGGGTTCGTGCGAGATTGTTATATTCAAAAGAATTAACAGAAGTCGCTGGGGAAATCTTGTTTTTCTTCTGCCAACCATTTTTCAGCGTTGGCTCTTTTTTTGTGGAATTTATTCCATGGTAAAAAAATTATGTGTAGTCCATGCACTTACTATATGTGGAATTGGGTATATATAGTTTATATATAGTCTATGTGTGTCCAATTTAAAGGAAATAAATCTAAAATGCCAAAAATAAAAATAATATCAATAATTTAAAAATAATATAACATGTATAAATAAATCAATGTTAATAAATATAAATCAATAATAACAATAATAACAATAATATTTATCAATTAATAAATAAATAATAATAATACAATTAATTAATAATAATTAGGAATATAAACTGATTGATTCATTCTAAAAATTCTCTTTGATATAATATAATAATACATCCAAAAATTATGTATACTCTATATTTAACCTATGTATGGGATTGGGGATATATAGTCTGTATATAGGCTGTATCTCCTTCATGTATAGACTATATACGCCCAATTCTATATAGAGTTAGTACAGAGACTACGTATAATTTTTTCACTCGGTTTTTTTTTTCTCGCCCTACTTTTCCGGCGTTTGGCCATTTTTAATCCGCGGCTACGAGACGAAGCTGTTATCAACGAGACGATTGAAACGGAATTTCAATGAGGAATAAAAAGAGGAAAACAGGAGAGACAACGAGCGAATTCGATGCAGCTAGCACACGTTCGGTTTTTAAATTAGTCGTTTCTCTTCATTTTTTTTTTTTTAATTTTATCCCACCCTTTCTCTGCGTTTCTTTCTCGCGTTCTCCCTTTATCGCGAATTCGACGCTCATCGGCTGTTGTTACGGGAGCTCTGGGCATGGGATCTAATTCCTATGGGGGCCACGATTCATTCGATTCTGGCGAACGTGCTGGACAGTGGCCTGAAGCTAACTTCTCTTCCAACGTTTTATCACTCTCTCCTTGTTCCTCTCTGTCTTCCTTCCTCTCCGGGTTCATACGGCTTTTTTTTTCTTTATCTCACTCGGGAATATATATGGGGTGAATCGCACCGTTTCAGCCGACTGAAACTCTTCTATCCCCAGTGCGGTCGATACATTTTTTTTTTTAAGTATCTTTTGGATCTTCGGGCTTCACTGATTTTTTTGAAGATTATTTTGAACCCTCCTTGCCCTCCTCCTACACTGGCTTTCTTTTTTTCAAGAGGTAGCTGCTATTTGGCCAATTTTTAATTAAATTTTTTTTTCATAAAATCTAAATGGCGCTCGTCTTCCTAATATTTTTTTTTTCATTATTTTGAAAGGTTGAAAAAAAAAATCGAGTTTTTTCGAAATTTAAATATATGATGACGGTTTCTTAAAAAAAAAAGTTTGTTTAAAAAGAAAAGAAAAATGAAGGCTATGCTGCGAATTCAGGCAAAGCAGAGGGTGAATTTAAAAATCGGAAAAATATGTGCAAATTCATTTTTCATAGTTTAAAATCATTTGGAAGGTGGGGGAGTGAGATTTTTTTTTTTTAAGGCGAAATAAGGACCACCCTACTGTGACATACATGCAGACGTACGAACCACCTGACGAAAACCCTGGACGACGACCCGACGAAACCCCTAGACTCCTACGAAGCCCTAAAAAACGACAAAACACTCAAGACAATTAATTCCATACAACTGGTTTTCCTCGCTTCGATGATCAGCGCCCATAGCCCCGCCCTCGTGCAAAGATCCAACAACCGAACGTCGGAATAACGCATTCACTGTCCACCGAGAATTCCGCGGAATTTGAATTTACGAGAATAAGACCAACGGCGAGCTCGTGCGGACGTTGAACGAAGAAATTGCACGAAGAATCGCGAGCAAAACGACTTACACTTGTTTTTCATCCACGATGATGGTCGCATGTGCCGTCCATGGACATCTCTGTTATATACAGTATATATACGGTTCTGCCATTAACCGCGTTTACACGCACGACGAAGCGCGTAAGTTGCGATCCAGTTACACCAGTAATATATATTTATATTTCACTTCCTCGTTGCATCTTGCACGAGTCATCTGTTACAATTCCACCGGACTTTGTTTCACATCAGTTCGTCTTTATTGCAATAATCCTTGAAAGTTTGATTACAAAAACGCGTCATTGGGATGTGAGCGAGCGAGCAATCGTTTGTACGAGAATTCGTACGTGATTCACTTCGATGATTTAAGATATTTCGATTTTTCTTTCGATTATGTGTAGATCAGGGCGGCGCTTATTTGGGTGACTTCCGAATTTTTGCTTTAACTCCTTCATAATGATATAACAATGGTAATAAACATGTGAAAAATATGAGCCTTGTACGGTTTGCCGGAGAAATCCACGTAGTTATTTTAGCAAATTTTTATTTTACAAAAATTCAAAATGGTGGACTGAATATGATGGCTTGAAAATCGAAATTCATCGAATTTCAGGTCTGCCATTTTGAATGTTTGGAAACTAAAAAATTGCGAAAAAAACTTGGTGGATTCTTCGGGAAAACTGTACAAAGTTCATATTTCTATCGTGTTTATTACCAGTGCTATATAATTATGAAAAAGTGTCAATAAAAATCTTATGTCAATCAAATGGAAAATAGAGAAATAATAACCTAAAACTCTTCCGATCTTATCTCAATATTTTATGGCTGCGCAAGAGCCATTTAATTTTACATTTGAACGACATAATCTTCTACAATTTATGATAGCCAAAATATCAACAGGAATAAACTTGGTCGTTGCGATTTCGTCTTCAAAAACATACATACTTGAAGAAAAAACAATATTTACATCCCAAAAAGCGAAATAGCGGGACTAAAATGGTGGTTCAAAAATATATAATCATCAAAATTACGTTACAAATCTAATTTTCCGGTGTTTTTTGAGTCTCCGGGAACGATTTTGCAACTCAAAAGTTGAAACAATCCTGAAATAACCAAAATATTCGTGATTCCTCCCACATTTATTGCCCTCGTTCCAAAAGATCACGACGTAAGGTAATAATAACAACGAATTACATAATAATATTATTATGCAAACAAAAAAAGAAACCACGACCAAGAGACTGGATCGTGGATTCGCACGCGTCATCTCAATGAAAACAAGAAAAATAAAGAAGCCTCGCACGTGTATTATTACTCGTGGAATAACCGCGAGTGTGTACGTTCGTGAGATGAGCAAAACGTTCGCGTCCTCGAGCGCCAGGACGAAATCGGCAGACCGAACGGCGAAAGATCGAGTCTCGGAATATTCCTCGACGTGTGCCGAGGTGCGAATACGCGACGACGATCGACAAGGCCGGTTAAAAGCGTTTTTTTTCTGAATTTTTATTTTAAATCTCGCACACACACAAGCGCGTACGGCAGAGAAAATAAGTACAGTACGGGCAGTCATGGTCGGAGAAGTGGAGGAAATAAGAGGCAGGCCGGCTCCAGTCCGGTCGACCTCGGAAACAGCTCTTTATAACCGTTATTATTGCCGCCACCCGTTATTTCATCGCTACATTATTTCTTTTATTTTTTTGATTCAAGCAAAAAAAAATAAAATAAAATTATATAGGCCTAGTCACACCATTTTGTCCGTTCGTCTCGGTCGGTCTTACGTGATCGAGCGCATAAGTCTCCGTGCGTGTTGCTCCGCACCGGCCCGAACGAGTTCACTCGGTTATACGGGTGAAAACGTTACGTTAACGTTATAAAGTTAGCGATTTTGCCTGATTAATTTTATTTTTATTTCACGATAATTAATACTCGAACGGTCGGCAATGGCAAAGCTTGGTTCGTTACACGGCGATGAAATTATCAATTTGACGTGAACAAGTATTGTGGCTATAGATTTTGGGATTATAGCGGTTTTACAATTATTTTTTTTTCAATTTATTTATTTATTTGTTTGTTTTTTCTTTGCGTTGGCTGTACTGTTATATCAAAACCTCGTAACTTAGGTTATTTAAGTTATTTACGTAATTTTCTTTTCTTTTTCCTTTTTCGTTCTGTTCTTTTTTTTTAACGTGCGGTTGAAGAAGACATTGCGAGTCGTTGGCAAAATATACAGTTTACAATACGTAGCGAGCTCGATCGGTGGTAAAAAAAATTTCTTCGACGAGCCTACAGTGTTTACCGACAACAATTTCACCGAACCGATGACGATGATGACGATAATGATGATGTCACGAGAAAATTCCATCGTAAATTTATTCGTCGCCGGTGAAATTAGATTTTCGAGTCACGCGTAGGCGCATTCATCCGGTCAGACGCGAGACTCGAGAGTTCGAGAGGCCGAGGTGGTTGCGCCAGCTGCACTTGCGATTCGCTATGAGCGTGAAGGGAGTGAAAAAAAAAACAAATTAACGAAAGAGAGAGAGAGAGAGAGCGAAAAATTCGCGAGAAGCAAGTGCACGAAAAAAATAAATAAGAGAGAGAAAAATAGAAAGAGAGAGAAGGAGAGAGAGAGAGAGAAACTCGCGAGAAGCAAGTGAAAGAAAAAAATGCATAAGAGAGAGAGAAAGAGAGAGAGAGAGAAAGAAAGAGAGGGAGAGAAAAAGAGAGAGAAACTCGCGAGAAAAAGAGCGAGAGGTGAAAAGTTTTGAATGTGCACGAAGCGTGCAGCGCGCGGGGTTATCTCGCGTTGGTACGAAGACTTTATGTATTATAGATGTGATGCTGTGTGCCAGACTGTAACCCATGCGTCTGTGCTATATCGTATCGGCGAGAGCGCGCTCAGCCAGTGGCGAATGAATGGAAAGGAGCAAAAGCAAGCTCTTTTCGAATGCACCGGCTCGGGCGTTCGTGAAATTCCGGTAATCCGAATTCCCGACCCGGTGTACTATGATAGGTTTCGGCACGGCGAGTCGTGCGATAATTTTGAAATATGCGACGACGAGAACGAGAGAGAGAGAGAGAGAGGATGAATAGTCGATGATGGAAATTTCAACGAGGAAATTATGGCAGCTCCGGTCTGAGATTTTCCTCGGGCTTGGATGGAAAGTTTTGAGAAAAGTTTTGCGTATTCACGATCGCAGTTTATTGAAGCGAAGCTTATTCGAAGATTTATCCGTGAGAAGGAATTCTGAGAGGAAACGCCTCGATTTGCTATTTTAATTTATTTATGGATGTCAATTATCGAAGTGGACAAGAAAAATGGGATGAATTTAATTGTTTTGATTCCGAATTTGAAATTCTTTCGATCGAAGACGAAAGAAATTGAATTGATCAAATTATTTTCATCCGCTTGAATTGTGCAATAAACGTTGCTTAATTCATTCGTATAAAATGTATCACCTTAACATTTTGAATTAAATATTGTCAACAACTATCAACGGTTTATCAATGAAAGTCCAAGTAAAAAATGTATGTACAGTCTATATATTTACTATACATGGAATTGAACATATATAGTTTATATACAGTCTATGTGTGTCCAATAAAAAAAAAAAGAAATCCAAAAATAAATATAATAATGCCGAAAATAATAATAATATAATCGTAATTTTTTTTCTCTTTTTTTTTTTGGTGAGAGGTCACAGATTAAGGTGACAGGTAAGACAATCAATGTTAGATATTATTGCCATCACGTGCGGCATAGCGCTCACGATCGTGCAATTAATGTGACTTATTATCTGATAAAAAGAAAAGTTTCGGAGAATTATACGAGGCGAGATAAAAAGCACCGGGGGTCACGTACCGTTATCAAAACTTTGTCCCACGTGGCTCCTTTCATTCCTACACGCAACGGGGGACGAAGTTCTCCGTGCTAAAATAATTTCCCGAAACCGTACGTAAAGTTTCGTTGTATCCGCGGATTATTTATAACCGTTAGGGTGGTCGCTATTTGGGTTGTTTTCGAATTTTGTAAAGGGCGGTTCAGCACTCGATTCCAAAAGAGAAGAGTCAAATTTTGAGCCCATTTTGAACCTTGCGGTGTGATTTTGAGAATTCTCCTTAAGGGGATGAAGCTTTCCATTTAAAATGTATGCAATTTTTTTCAATTTTTTGACGTTTCAAGAGTTGTAACTTTTATTTCAAAGGTCTCAACATTTTTGTTTTTGTTTAAAAAACTCGGAGAAAAATGAATTTGAAGAATTCAAAACGGATTTTTTATTTTAATTGAAATAAACAAATTAAGAGTGTTTTTGATGAGAAACAGAGCTATAATTTCCTAACGAAACTTCCGTTCTCTCCGTTCAAGGTCTCAGAATTTTTGTTTTTGTTCGAGGAATTCAGAAAAAAATGAATTGAACAAATCAAAAAATTGTTTGTTTTTCTTCGTGGATTTTAATTGCATTGCTTTCGACAAATTGAGAAAGAAATAAATTTGAAAAATGAAAAAGGCGTTCAGACATTCGCCAAATACTCAATTACGATTTGAAATAAGAAAACACGACATCGTACTCAATACGTAAACGTATTCTCCTCTTTCGTTCGATAAAGCATCGGAAATAAAAAATCTTCTCGCCACAAAAACCCTCAAATTGAAAATATTAATTCCAATTTCGAATTTAATATCCGAACGAATGTTCTGCTTTCAAAAAATGCATATGAACGTTCGTTATTTCATCGCGAGAATTGTAAAAAATAAGGAAATATCGATCAAATTTTAATTAGATACTTTTTAAAACCCAAAATAACATTTCGAAGCGTAGCACCGAAAAAAAAAGTAGAATCCTTTTATTTCGTTCAAACAGTCTAAAAAATATATAATATATGTCAAAAGGGTCGCGCTCGTGGTTTCGCCGCTTCGCGAGATGCTCCTGAAAAGAGCGTGCTGGCTTTGACGTTGCAAAAAAGCGTTTGCAAAGCTCTCAGTGAAAACTTTTGCGAAAAAACTTCGGACGACCCGAGCTCGCGGTATTCAATAATTTCACCAAAAGTTTTTACGGGAACGTGCGAACCGGCCGACCTCGCAAGCGCGCACCCTCTTGGCTCTCGGCGCTCTCACTCGCGCGGGTCAGATTAAAACGAACGAAACAAAAAAAAATAAATTGTAAAAAGACAACGAAAAAGCAGGAAAAAAAAGGCGGCAACACGAAATACAAGGAAAAAGAGGAGCAGGTGTGGGAGGGGAAGTTCGTGAGAAACGCGAAGTGCTTCGGATAAAGAAGTTGAGAGGAAAAAAAATCGAAAAAAAAAATGGAATCTGTCGGATAAGGAGTAAAAGTGGTGGGAGATAAGAAGCGAGGCTTTTTCGGGAGCCAGTTTTGCTATCCCGAAGGTCGGCCGGAGAACGAGTTTGGGCAAAATTGAATGAAACTTCTTAATTGTTAAATTCGAAAATATCAACTTCACCCTCAGGGGAAAAAATTATATATAATCTGTATTAACTCTATATTGAATTGGGCATATATAGAGTATAGATAAACTGTATAAAGTTTATGCATAGGCTAAATATTCGATAGTCCATGTGTAGATTATATATCGTCTATAAATAATTATTGTATTACATTTGGGACACCCTGTATATTATATTTATTTTTGGAGTTTTTTTCTTGGCAGCTTCAGGGCCGTCATACTGGAATAGAACCGAGCAAAAAAAATGTATAGCATATATATTGACTCTACATGCAATTGAGCATATATAAGTTATATATAGTCTATATATGTTCAATTACAAAATAATAAAACAATAAGTATAATAATTCCAAAAATTAGATATCGCCTATATCTAACTTATAAATGGATTTAGACATATTTAGTCCATAAATAGACTGTATACAGTTTATTCATAATCTAGTATATATGCCCAATTCAATATATAGTTAACATATAAATAATTTTTTCACTTGGGACTAAAGACGACGAAAAAAAATTGTAGATTACTGTCGCAACTGTGGGAATAATGATCATAATAATTGTGTACTTCTGTGCAATTATCAACAATTATTGTTGTTGAACGCAAGGACTCGGGCAAAGATTGATGATAGGCGAATCGAGCACGGGTGAGAGTCGGAGTCTCGTCGAGAAAACATGAAATTCTCGTTAGAAAGTACATTTTTTTCGCGTTCAAGATCGGCTTGTCAAGTGTCGGATGGTTGTCTCCCGGAGGTTGTAATGGATGTAACGCCTAAGGTTACTCGTTAAACCCAAGTCTGCTCTCTGAACCTTCACGTGACGTTTCGTTAGTGATGATGGTGAAAATTTTATTTACAATCATGTGGATGTTGTAAAAAAATTACTGAATCTTAAACAACAAAATGACAAAAAAGCAGTTGAGATTCTAAGAAGAATGATTTACAAATGTTAAGCAATTTTGTGTAAAAAGTTATGTTTAAATATTTATTCCTAGACTTTACGGACGTCGGTTGAATAATTTTTTTTTAAAGTACATACAAATAAAATATAAAATATTTTGAAGAATCAAAATAAATTTTCTATTTGAAACTAGAAAAATCTAAAAATAAAAATTAATTCGAAAGTTCGATATCGGAAAATATAAATTAAAAAAATCAAATTGTTTTTATATATAATATTATAATAAAACAAGTTTTCGTTACATTTTGATTTTATAATATAGCGAATATACAAAATATAGCAAAAAGCATAACAAAAAGCGTCTGACTCTGAAAAAACCGACGTACATACACGAAATATTAAAAACTCTCGACGTATATCGAAGTATCTCATTAACTTGGGAAATCGTTTAGGATCGGCTGCCGATCGAGGCGAAAGCTTGCGCTTTCGCCTTACTATTGCCGCAATCTTGTCAGGCTTGTTGGATATAATCGATAAGAAAATTGTAACGGGAGAGGGAAATTAATCGAGCGGCTGAAATACGCTCCGACATGAGCTTAAGTTCTCGCTGGATCGATTATAGCGTGGATAACGAGAATAATGCGTTCGGTGTACCCAATATAATAGTTTGGTATATATTTATATACTTTAAGGTGGCGCTTATTTGGGTGACTTTCGAATTTTGGGGCGACAGCCCCTAGAATGTTTCCGAATAATTGAAAAGAAATCCTCGCAAAGTTTCTCCGTTGTATCTCAATATTTACGCCGTAGCAAGTCTCCTACTTTTTTCAATTTGATTAACATAGGATTTTTATCGACACTCCTTCATATAGCAATGGTAATAAACATGGGAAATATATGAACCTTGTACGGTTTTCCGGAGAAATCCACGTAGTTATTTTAGCAAATTTTTATTTATCATAAATTCAAAATGGCGGACTGAATATGGTGGCTTGAAAATCGAAATTCATCGAATTTCAAGTCTGGCAGTTTGATTTTTTGAAAAATAACAATTTGCTAAAAAAAACTTCGTGGGTTCTCCGGGAAAACTGTACAGAATTCATATTTCTCCCGTCTTTATTACCAGTGCTATATAATTATGAAGCAGTGTCAATAAAAATGCAATGTTAATCAACTGGAAAAAAAATTGATTCCACCCAGTGTAACGTTGAAGGGTTTACGAAGAACTTTTCGTTCTTTAAAGACAATAAGCACATTGTTGGAGCAATGATGGTAATCGAGAGACGAATGATAAAGCAGGAGAAAAACGTCATGTAGGAGAAATGTCCTGGCAAGCATGGGCGGATAAATCAAAGGGTTTAAACAGCGTGTAAGTACGAAGGGCGTACGAGGTTGGCGCCTTGGCCGGTGGGATACAAATGAGCTGTGAGAAAATAAATCTTTGCGTGTAGAAAAAAAGAGAGAAAGAAAGGAAGAAAGAGAGAAAGAAAGATAGAAAGAGACAAAGAGAGAGAGAGAGAGAGAAATGGCAACTTCTGACCACGAGACATAATTGAGCCGTCTGCGGAAACAAATTTATGAAATTCTCGCAGTGACCATTCTTCATCCTTCTGGCTCGTTCAATTTGCGACCCGTCGACAGACACAACTCGTACAATTTCTTATGCCCATTTATTTATGTTTATTGCCGTTTATTTACCATCCATTGCTCCGTCGTACACCGCAAATTATCGAACCTTCCACGCCGACCGTCTACGCCCACGTGAATCGATTTTAATAAATTTCATTGATCACAATATTTGATGAATTGATTAAGTTATCGTATTTTCAATTTTTATTTCGAAATTGGTTTAAAAATATGTTTTTTCGGATTTTTCAAAAATCAAATTCATTGATTAACAAAAAAAGTGATAAATTAAGGGTGACAGCAGCGGGGGTCACGGGTGACCCCATCCGAGTGGACCGTTCTTGACATTTTCGTTTGTTTATGGGATTATATTGTTTAAACAAATGATTTCTTTAGCAATATAACGATTGATGTTTATTCTAGGATACTCGATGAGATTTCATGAATTTTTTGGAATTTTTCCGAGCACTTTAGGCGCACTTTAGAGCACTTTTTACTTCTTAAGGCGCTGGAAAGTATATCACTCCGTTGCACAATAAATCTGCGAAAAAACACGTTGCACCCTAATGGCTAATAATTAATTTTTAGAAATCTACACGACCTAAGACTCCTTAATTCTTTATCCTAATATCAGGTTCAGTAGTTTCAGAATTAAGGCGAAGAGGATATTTAATTTCCTTTTATTCAGGATATCTTTTTAAATATGCTATCAAAAATTATAAAATGAATATATTTGCATTCCACGTAACAAATCCTGTCAATTGAGACCCCAATTAAGTCGAAAGCGTACGTTTCGAAAAGACGACAGCCTAGCTCGACTTATTATCCGATTGTGGTAGTAACATAAGCCGCTCTCGGCAGCGCCGCGCCACTTTCCAAGATTGTTTCTTCCCTATCCAACGGGTGTTCGGAAATACCGAAGCATTCTACCTTGCCGACCCCGAGAAATCTTGGAACACGTTTCGGTCTCTTATTGCTGTTTTCCACACAACGTGAGCGCGCAAACGTCGAAGGAAAAGTGCTTACCGTTGCGATAAACTCGCGGCTACGGACTTACCAAGCGATAACAACACGAGTTACCATCAGCCAGAAGATAACTCGGCTTCGACGATGCATGCGGGCTCAACGTCGTGGTTTAAAAAACGCGAAGAAGCCGTAAGCGCGTTGAGATGTTTATCAAGGACGCAGAAATGCTGCTTTAAACTATAGCGACTGTGTTTAATTATGGTTTTTCATTCTGGTATCATTCAAAACTATCTTCAAACTTATCAATCAATCATAAACGTGACAGAAAATAAAACTACTGATAAAAAACGAATAGAAATAAATTTAAAAAAATATATTTTTCCAAATTGAAAGTAAATAAAAAAATCGTAGCGTCGTAGACGTTAGATCGTTCTTGGATATTAGGACGTAGTTGACTTACTCCGTCAGCATGAACGGTGTGTAAATTATCTCGATAACACAGCCGGGTCGATGAAATCCCTCGGCAGAACTACTTTGCCCCGTGAATGAGCTTTCCTCGTCGTGAGGTAGGAGAATAAGCTCCAGGTTCGTCTCTCGGCTCCGTTAAAGCACGACGAACCGACCTCTCTTTCGGTTATCCTTCCTCCCTTTTCCAACCCCCCGTCTCCCCAATGTTTGCCGTCAGTCACCAACGTCGTTGCCAACCGTCGACGTTCAATCTCAATCTCACGCCCTTCGGGCTTTCCAACTTATATTTACCTACGTAAGCTTCACGAAAGTTAGTTGAACCGATCTTTCAACATACAAACGTCTACGAATCAGTTAACCATTAGTTAACGCGTAACTAATATCAGTGCCTCTACGAAAAAAGAAAAACTAAATTCATGTTTATTTCTGTGGTAAATAGAGTAACCCAACCTAACGCAAACCAAAACCGAAATAACTCAAAAACTAACCAAAACGAACCTGACCTAATGCGAACCAAAACCAAACGACACCAAACGTGGCTGGAAGCTTTGCAAATTAAAAAATAAATATATTTCGTCGCTGTGATATTTTTTACATGTGATATCGTGCCGGTGTGAAATTAATTATTGTGATATTTTCCGGTTTGATTTATTTTTAATGTGATATTTTGTCGATATGATATGAAGACTTATCTTACGTTAACGTTTTATAACACGTCGACAGAATATCGACATTATATGACATGGAAATAATATCACACAATAAAATATGACTGTATTTATTCAATCTAAAAACTCTCGTCCTAACTGCTAAATTAACTGAACTGTTGAAACGTTGACGTGAAAATATTAAAACCGAGCGATGCAAGTAAATAGTGTTGTCATTTTTTTCATTATTGTATTAACGACGGTATAAAAGTGGCACGAAGTAGGTCGAGGTAAGGCAGAGAGTGCGACACGCAGAAGCGACAGCATAAATTGTTGTAGTTGCGGGAATATGGTAGAATATATTCCTTATCGGAATATCGGACAATGGAGAACTATGATAATACCAGGTTGCAGTGGATTCCGTGGGCCGGACTGTTCTGGCCAACCCATCGGGTGCAGCTCGTGGCTGTGATGAGATGCTTCTGCGTACCTGCGTGACAAGGCGAGGGACGATAAGGGTGGCAAGCAATCATCCCCCGCATCCGACGCTCGTGTGGCCGACATATCGCTGCGAGGAGATTACGATTACCGCAATTTCACACGGAAAAATAATGGAAATTGAAGAAACGCCGGGGCGAGTCACGATTGCGAATGCAAATGTGAGAAAAAAACATTGCAGAAGCTATGTTTCGATGAATTTTAAAGCTACCGCGCTCTTTTTTTATCTATTATTTATCTAATTATTTCTATCTGATCTCATAAGTTTGACGGAAATACACGAAATCTGACGATTTCGAAATCGACGGGATGTGAGATAAGTTGTTAGAGAAATATAAATCACCGACGAGTCGAACGAGAACGATTATTAAAATCATAAAACAGGTTTAATCATTTATCGAGGATAATATTCTTTTGTAATCGTAATAATTTTTTTACATTGATACTAATAAAAATTGGACAATGTTTTTTTTTTCATGTAAGTTGATGGGTTTGATTAGTAATATATGCGGTTCGAAATTTTTTATTGACCAAGTATTTATTTAAAATCTCTTACTCATGAAAATAATCTGTGAACGAAAATGGAAACATAAGAAAGTAAAGTAATAAATATATTACAACGTCCAACCCTCGTGGACGACGTCGCCTCGGGTTGGATTCGAAAATGTTTTTCCCATAGATTTTACGAGGACGAAAGAGAAAGGACAAAGAGAAAAATAAAAAAATGAAGAAATAAGAAAAGAAAGAAATGTTCCAACGCATAGGGGAAAGGGGGGTAGCCCCGGCCAGTTTTCTATTTTCATAATTACCCCTCAAATTAAGGGTGGAGTAACAATCGAAACTGCACAAATATTATTACTGAGATATATTTTAATAGAATATCGTACAAAAAAAATGATAAATTATCAGAAACTTGAAAAAAAATTATTTTAAACTTTGGCTTGAATTCGGCCTCTCCAGAAACGTGGCGGGTAGCTCCGGCCACCGTGATATTTAGCGTTGGAATCGATGTTTGGTGACACAAACGTCACATGTGTAGTACAAATCGTCTGGATTTATATTGACACATGCCTCATGAGCTCAGCTTTTTCTTTTGTGAGGTTCTTCTTATTTTTCATCGCGATCTTTGGCTTCTTCTTTGGAACTGTTGATTTCTCAATCAGTTCATTTTGATAAGGAGATGATGTTAAAATCTCACTTCTTTGGGTTCGTCTTTTTCGAACGGACAGTCTCTTCTCTGATGCGTCTGGTAGAGGCAACAAAGTATTTAGTACATCACTAACTGTGTCGACGTTATTGGATGTACTTGAAACCTTCTTCTGACGGGTAGATGTAGACGGGCATGTCAATTTTTTAGGTGGTTATCGCGATCTTCAGGTAGTGGGATATCGGTCAAAGCAGAACACATAAAGTCCAAGTCTGCGAAAATTTCTTGATTGAAGGGCACGATGCCTGTGCAGCGGAAGTGTTTTCTTCGCTCCGATTTCCTCGGTTTGCGGTTCTCCCTTTGAACTTAGGCATTTTGACACCCACCTACGAAAACAAAGAACTGGTAATTGCAGTTAACCTTTTTTTATGAATTTTCGACAAGAAATAGGCCTTCGAATGAATGGCCGGCGCTACCCGCCAAAGTGGTGGCCGGAGCTACCCGATTCGATTTTCGGCAAAATCATAGCTTTAGTACTAAAATAAATGTTAATTTTTCCGAACGGAAAAAAATATGTAAGATATAATGATTATACTGAATATTGGCCAGTTAAAAAATATAATTACTTACGTTTTTTCAACGGTGTACCTTTTTCTACGTTGAGCGGGACGTGATCGAGTCTCACACAAATCAGTATTGACGCTTTCACAACCGAACGCGAAGACAAGTCGAGCTCTACTAGTCGCACGTTTCTCGTAGGGCACAAAAGAACCCAGGAAAATTAAAACATTGATCGTAAACACAAAGCGAACATACATCTGAGACATGGCCGTGGCTACCCGCTGGCCGGGGCTACCCCCCTCTCCCCTACGCAGAAATTTACCGCAAAGGGAGAAAAATCTTTGGAGAAGAGTCGTGCGATGGACGTACGAGATTTGAAAGTTTGATAAGATAAGCTTGTCCCTACAGAGCCAACCCCGGAGAGATGGTAATCCTCCTTGAGTTTCTCAACAAAATTTCCGCGTCGTGGCGATGTGGATAAAAAAATGAGTTTTTCAAACGAAAGAAGAAAAAAAAAATCTCCACCTTTTTTGTTTTTATTATAAGTTAATTTATTACTAATTTTGTTGTATTATTTGGTAAGATATTCATTCATGGACATAGCAGTGACACAATGATTAAATCAGTATTTCTTGCAAAGGTCAAAAGGTATTTTCTTATAAAAAAATCTGGATGAAATCGCAATATTATTATTTGTTAATTCATTATTTATTTTTTATTTTGTCATATTATTTGGTAAAGTTTCAATATATGGATCTAGCGGCCGTATTCAATCAGTATTAATTCGAAGTGTCTACTCGAAGTGTTGGCTTATTCAAAAATCTCGACGAGATTATTATATCGAATCGAAATTATTTGTCAATTTTGTTATTAATATTCGATTTCGTTATTAATATTCAATTTTGTTATATTATTTGCCGAAGTTTTGATGCGTCGATACAGCGACGATAAAATTATTTAATCAGTGTTTATTGGAACTGGCCACGCGCCTGGTTGCATATTTTTTTTATTCTCGGTGACGAAGGGCATGAACTTTGTATATATGACATTTCACCCGACAGACAGCTGGAGTCTGTCCACTCACCACCACCGGGGGCTTGTAGATATTCGTTTAATCTCGGCTACGTAGGTACACGCTCTGCGAATATACGAAGCTACATTTTCCCGAAGGACATTCGCGTTAACCGAAAACACCTCTCGGACGGAAAATTGATGGAAATACCTGCTCGAATATTTCAAATGTTTCAGAACTTTATGTAAAATAGTCTTAACGCTCATAAAATTGATATATGCGAGCGGAAATGGGCATTCGTTCAATGAAAATGTATTTGAAATACTTTTTCAAATTGATATTTATGATCAATTATCATGGAAAAATTTTAATTTCAACTTCTTTGTGATTTTAGTAAATAATTTTGGTTAATTATTATTTTTTTAAATTGATTCTAATGCTCAATAGCATTTAAAATCTATAATGATTTTGTTATCGAAGCATTTCAAATATATTTTCATTGAATCCATTGCTGTTTTCGACGTTCACTCGATTTACCCACGAATAATTCTTCCAATCACGTGAATAAATCTCAATTCAACAAATAAAAATTAGAATTTTTATCCATAAAAAGATTTGAAATCTCATGAAATTGTTAGATGATAATATATCGGTTGGTAAACAGACCCGAAGAACGTTGATAAGATTCCGAAAGGATTGGAAAGAACCCGAAAAAAGCATCGAGAATCTACTTTCCGTCGGCGTTGAATATACGTGCGTCAACCCCTCGCACCCGAACACGCGTTTCTCAGGGATAAAGTTTCGCCGGATATGAGGGAATGAAGCAAAGAGAGAGGCGTCGTTCAAAGCCCGGTAGCGCAAACGGATTCCTACGAGTGTGGGCGAAACCCAGCGGGGTTGGACGGAGATGACAGTCGGACGAATTGTGCTCGAGGCTTCGAAAGCTCGTACGTTTCCCGAAACGGAAAATCTCTTTGTGAACCAGCAGCCTCTATGGGTTCGCCCCGGGCTTATACATGTTCGTTCAAACATAAACGTAAATAATATAATATTATCCAAAAATTATAGACAAGAGAGCGTGGAGTAAAAAATTCGAAATGCAATGCTTAGAACGAGCAAAGGTTAGAAAATGCATCGCTTCGAACGCCAATAGTTCGACCGAGCACCGCATCGTGGCGCCACCGGTGCGAAAGAGTTTTAAAAACGTCAACCGTGACAACTTTGAAAATCCGGCGCCACCCCTTAACACGATCCGATGAAGCTTACTTTTTAGCACGATTCTACAGACACAAAATACTAAAACCCTGATACGCCCCATGAAAATCGGCAAAAATGTTTTTCTGCCCAGTCACATACATACTTAACATATGCATATATTTGTGTTTAGTTGACGCAAGTTCTGAGGCACGTTTTACTAACCGACGGTAAAAGTAGATGAGGGAATAGAAAGGGAAAGGGTTGATAACCACGAGGACGATAAGCTCGCGGAGTGCAATACTCGTACCGGCAAATAAGCGAAAGCAACGACCCCTCGACGACGGGGTGCGCCGGGAGCCGCGTGTGCGTCTCGTCGTCAGTGACAACGAGAAAGCTCCGTTCGGTCGGGCATGAAAATTCTACACCCCTCATTGCCCTGCGAACTCTCTGCCATATAGTTCCACGATGATCGCGAACTCTCTCTCTCTCTTTCTCTCCTTTTCTCACTCTTTCTTTCTCTCTCTCTCTCTTTCTCTGTCCGTTCAACCCTCGGAATATCGTTCAACGTCCGTTGCGATAATGGCTGCGCTGTATTCGCCACAGTATCTTGAACAACGACCTCCATTCCGCTTACAACACTGTACGCTGTGTAAGCTACATGATCTACACACAATCATCGGCAATTTTCTAACCTTTGCTCGTTCTAAGCATTGCATTTTCTAATTTTCAACGCTGACCCGGAAAAACGCGCAGCCTCCCGCGGATTCCCGCGCGCGTGTGTCTTGATGTATCGCCAGTGGCGCGAGCAAGGCTTTTCCGGAGTTATTTATCCCTTCTGTGCTTCACAGCGAGCCGACTGAGGGGCCCTTGGCCGCGCCGAGACGGAAACTTTCGGATCCATAGTCGGGCTATCCGATCCAGAAGAACGACGACTACCCCTCGGGTTAGTTGCGAGGGCGGTGTAGGAAGAAGGGCGGGGGAGGGGGGGATATAACGGTGTCGAGGTTGCACGAGAACGTTCCACGTTATTTTGCGCGGAAAAATCTCACCCTTCTCCGGCTGCAACAAGCAGATGTTCTCTTTCTCACTACACTCTACTGGCCCTATAGGGTTTTTTGTGAAATATTTCATCTTTACGACAGCACTGCGGGTAATTAAAACCGATGAATTAGTTCGAAATGCCAAAAGCAAGGCTTCAGCGACTATCTAAAGTCTTCCCACTCTCACTCGGGGCGTGCGGTATTTTGACGTGCGGTAGATTGAATTTGGATATTTCGCCTCAAAGATATTTCTCTGACAGAGAAATAACCATTTGAAATATTGGTTGGCTGGAATTTTTCAAAAATTTATTATTTAAAAAATAATGACGGCGGAAATTTAGAAAAAATCCACCCAAATACGTTCTCCGAATTATGCTCAGTCGAAACATTGCATTTTCACTATTGGACGAGCGGACTGCTGATGAAAAAAAAAATAGGTCTACAACCGACTTTACGACGCATACAAAAAAAAAAAATTATATCCGGCTTGAAATATCGGTAAAAAGTATTCAGACAAACAACGCAAATGACCTAAATATCGGTAGATTAAAATCATTAATAACAAATAACCGGCTCGTAGATAAAATCGGGAAATCCAACAACGAGCCACGAAACAAATTGAATTATGCAGATGTAAAATTGTGATAACAATAGCGCACAGGTGTGACAATCTCTTCAAGGTCCAACGAGCGACCGGGTTTGCGAGTCTCCTTAATATATTCATAATTCCTATACCGATATAAGAACGCTTGATGCAAATTCGAGCAGGCCATATTAAAGTTATGTAGGCGCATAAATTTTCGCGGTAAGTAGCAAAATTACTACGACCGATAAGCCCCAAAGCCATTATTCGAATAAGAAGCGGGGAGGGGATTGGGAAAGGCGGTCGCGAGTCCGATTAAACACCAGTGCACGAACGTAGGGGCGGACTAAGCGACCCCGAGGGGCCCCAAATTTCGCAGCATTCATTTTCGTTCACAAAAAATTCGATTCATTAAAATTTAGAACAACTTTTCAATTTTCACTTGTAAATTATGCTTTTTTTTTATATTGCGAATTACAAAATACGTTATAGGCGACTGTTTATGAGACTAAACTAGTTTCGGTACTTGATTCTAATAAGCTACCGGCAACATTATTAAGCCCACGAGCGTCTGTGAAAAGCATTGGCAAACAGCAATTGGCATTGGCGAAATTATTTATTGAATATCATTGAATTAAACCAGTTGACTCGATTCATTCCCTAACTTTCGGCCCTACCCCAACATTCCCTGACAAATTAAAAACCAAAAATGACGTCGTTATCCATTCGATTCGTTTTTAATTCAAAACTAATTTAAGTGCTCTTTTTTGAATTACAAAATATCGAAGCAACGCTATTATTTGCAAAACTGTTATACCCCTTAATTGCAATACGAACTTAAGAACTTTTTTGTCGCACATTCATCAGGTTAACCAAAATTTGAATCGCTTGGTGCCACGTGTCCATAAACGTAGCGCGAAGTCCCATTTAAATCGCCCACCCGTTAGAATCTATCTCGCGAGCTTGAATAGTCTGTAATTTATGAATTAAAAAAAAAAAATACCGTTGGACTTATTCGTTTTTGGTAATCATAACCTTACCCAATTGATTGTCATTCATTTCAATGACATGCACATATTTCAATGACCAAATAATCCAATCTAGAAAATAAAACAATAAAAAAAAATTACATATTTTAACGAAACGTGCGACGCCTTTAAAATTTGTTGTTTATTTATTTTTATTTATTCATTTAGGTTATTTATTTATTTTTGAAACCCATATCCGGGGTTTTATGTACAGGCCGGTCTGTTTTTCTATCCAGGTAACGAGTGCAACAACTTTTTACCCAGATTTCCGTAATAGCCGCGAGTAAAAGCAGCTACCACAGCCAACGTGAATCGGTTCGATCGGCGATACATCGCCAATAAGAGTCACGATCTCCCGCTTTCTACAAACCCGATGCGGCTCGACACCTGAGAGCGCGATTCTGCAAATGGTTTAAATGCGGAGAAAAAAACATATTGTTTTTTATTTCGTTTCTTTGATTCGTTCTTCCTTCTTTCCACACCTCAGGCGTCGAAGATCGCGGGAGGATTGAACGGTAGACGTGATATCGCGATGGAATTTTATGGAATCGAGGTTTAAACTAATAATAAAAATAATCATATATTATTATTATTATTTGATATTTAATATTATTATTATTTAATATTTATTATTATTATTATTATTATTATTATAATATTTATTACAATGTTTCGCAACGCTATTTTTTCTGTTCTTTGAAAATGAATATGTTAATAATAATAATTTATTATTATATAATAATTATATTTATTAAAGTATTTCGTGACGCTTTTTTTTTGTTATTTGGAAAATTGAAACAATAATTATAATTATTATAATTGTAATAGTAATTATTATTATTATTCCAGGAATTATTATAATAATCCTCATTATTGTCATTATTATTATTAATCTATTTTTTATAAAAGCAACGTTTTTAATATTTCCAGGACAAATCACGTCATTGAGCCGATTGTTAAAAAATCGATTTGAAATAGACTTGGTTGGACGAAACGCGAATGACTCGATCCCGTCCCGGAATCGCATGCACCATCGGTCGTTAGCGCGTTGAACTGTCGTTGCATCACTCCGAGATCGAGATAAAAATACCGTTGCGACGAGAAGAAAAATAATGAAAGAGGATTTCGCAACACATCGAGATTCGCGCATCGATAATTCGATAAGCCCCGATAGATCACGTGTGCGCGACGTTGTACAGCGTAATAAAGCCAACGCGCGGGTATTGAGTTCCGAAGCATATCGAAACTCGATCAAACGTAAAGCGTATTATATTCGGATTCAAGACGGTTTCCGATTTCTCGTTGCTTCTCACTCGTTACCATTTTTTTTCTTCACGACAATCCAACGTTTTGATTTTTATTAATTATTATTTCTTCGCAACGGCTTTCGATATTACAAAAAAAATAAATCAATAAATAGGTTAATGAATATAAATGAATAAACAATTGAACACCAAAAATTCGAAACTTTTACGTGAAAAAATTAATTAATTCAAACAAGAACATATTATTTTTATTAATTTTTTTGTTCAATTTTTATAGTTCGTTTCTTTTTTATTTCTCTATTTATTTTCTATTTTCATATTGATCTCAGAAAAATTAATAAAAGTTTGAACGAAGTTATTGTATATTCAAAAATTCAACGATTATAAATTGAAAGATTTTCAACTTCGAATTTGCAATAAAAAAATTAATTTAAAAAAATTATTTCTCCCAATTACGTGCATCGCACCTACCAAATCAATTGCATGAACAATTTTAGCTCAAGCTGTACCGTTCATGCATCGCAGCGCAACAATTGCAAACAACTGTTAATAAACGCGCACACACCCACACCCACAAAATGCGGGATATTATTGGGCGTCGTTGAGCTACGCTGGAAAGACAAGTCCGAAGCTCCTCCATGAAATATGGATTAAAATGCCCAAGTACGTTGCGCCATTCGCGTCGGGATAATTAACAGGTGCTCCGGAGAACGAAGTCGGAGCTAAGATCGTGGAACGTATGTACAGCTGCTCGCGTGCAGCATCAGATTGCCTGGGCGCGAACCGCAACAGAAGCCGATTCAAAACCGCGGGCGTACGAACCAACGGGAATTACGAGACCTGGGATTATTAAATTAATTAATCGCACCAATTATCATCGCGGCGATGTATATAGTTACGGCTTGTTTACGGTAGTTACCGCTTTATCGTGTAATAGTATCGAAAACTACGCGAGTGCAAAACCGTACAGCCGCGGGTCAAGCCGAACGATTGACCGTTTTATTGACACGCGATGCAAGCCCATGCCGGAAGGAAGTGATTGAAAAGCTTTTGTCCGGATTAATTTCAATGGGTCGACGTCGAAAATTAGAAAATGCAATGCTTGGAACGAGCAAAGGTTAGAAAATGCAGCGCTTCGAACGCCGATAGTTCGACCGAGCACCGCATCGACGCGCCACCGGTGCGAAACGGCAAAGCTTCGAACGCCATTGCTTGGAACGAGCTAGAGTTAGAAACGATATATATAGGTATAGTAGCGGAGTGGCCGATCCCCTCCTATGCGCCCAGGCGGGCACGAGGCCCCGTATGGCATAATGGTGGCGCCATCTACACGCGGTAGTCTGCCGAGCTGCGCCGCTACGCCGCTATATCTATATATATCGTTTCTAACTCTTGCTCGTTCCAAGCAATGGCGTTCGATGTATCGCAGCGTCGATGTTCTGGCGTTCGAAGCTTTGCCGTTTCCCACCGGTGGCGCGTCGATGCGGTGCTCGGTCGAACTATTGGCGTTCGAAGCGTTGCATTTTCTAACTTTTCCTCGTTCTAAGCATTGTATTTTCTAATTTTCGACGCCGACCCGTCCGTCTATATGTCACCGTCCTTCCATTCTCTCATTCTCGTACCGATTGAGATGAAATTTGACAAACAAATTTAGATCGATGACCCAAAAACAGAAATGATAACATTAAAATTTTTCGATTCATCGACCTGTCGAAACATCGAATATTCGGAACTTCGATCCGCTCCCAAGTTCGATCGTGCAACGACCACCCGTGGGAAACCCGGCGAATGCTCTTGGGCGCGATATACACGTTTCTGCGGTGAATGTCGTCGACCGGCTTATTTCTTTCTCGTTCCGTGAATTTTCTCCATCAGGCTGTATCGGTACTAGCTCTAATCCCGGTTTTCTCGCGTACGCCAAGGCGAGCGCGGAATTTATTTCGCACGGTCTGGCGGAAATTCGCGTTTCCGATGTTTGCGGTTGCGTAAACGCGAAGAAAATATTATTCGTGTGAAGAAAAATCGAGTATTAAGTCGAAATGGGTTTTTGAACTGCGGCATGCGCGAGGGGGCGGGAAGTAGGGCGGGTGGGAGCACGTTATAGCGGTGTTTCATTTTACGAGCCATACGCGTAACCGTACGTGCTGCTTGGATTAGCTTTCGAAGTAGCTGCCCGTTGTTACGCGATGTGGTTCGTATTAGCTCGACAAAGTACTTGTGGTCGACGAGTTGTGCTCGTTATTTTTCATTTTGTCGCGCCGTTGTGCAGGTACGAATGGAAATGAAGTCAAGAAAGGGTTAACACGTGTTTACGTGGGTAAGAATTAGGTACGAGGCTCGTAACGGTTCGTTCGAAATTGATTTGACGTCGTTGAGATTTATTAAAATTGAATGAAAAATTGAATTTTCGAGATTTAATGAGAGTGAATGATGGAAATACTTTGTCTCGTGCTCGTATTGATTATTTTGGGATACTTGGGAAATGCAAGAATATTATAGGTAGGTATTATATTATAGAATCACATATATTATGTATATTAAATATACATAAATATTGCATTCTATTTGTATTATAATTAAGATTATTCTATTGAGCAAAAGAGAAAGCAAGTTAAACAAAATGTTTGTATTTAAAATACGTTTGAAAAACAAATAAATCTAATTAATGGTCATTAAATAATAAAAATGTCGACTTTTCTGCATAAATAAATAATTTAGTCGAATTATCGTTTTACAATTAATTCTAATATTCGATAGCATTTTCAATAAATAACAAAGTTCAAGCAGACACTATCCTATAAACCTGCAACCGATATTTTTATGACGAAAAAAATGCATTCTCTCGGTTCTCATCAAAGTCATTTCCTCAGACGTTTAAGCACCAAAATAAAACGCCGACCTTTAAAAAGAATGCCTCAGCGAGACACGAAGAGCCAAGAGAGAGGAACGAAATAATAAAAAGAAGTGCAAAAGCGGAATAATTTACGCGGGACGGAGTATAGAATTCGTTTTTTCATGAAGAAAACGGTTCGGTGATTGTCGGTTAGCCCGCTCGGATTCTTGCGGTGCAGCGAGTCATCAAGAAATCGCAATTAAAAGTGGAAAATCTCGCTTTGGATCGTCGTCGTTCTCGCCTTTTTATTTTTTCTTTCATTTTTCTCTTGTACATAGGACGAGAAGGGAGAGATGAGGCGCCATTGCTTGAGACCCTTCGTTGAAATCGTACAATTAATTTTTCCACTCGTCCTTCGCCCTTTCTTCGCCGTTTTTACTTTTCTCGGACTCCCTTCGCGTGCAATGGCGAACGATAGGTCACATTTTATTTCATTAACTCGTTCTTACCCGCCTCGTCCGCCTACCCGAACCCTTTTGTAATTCTGATTCTCGTTTTGTCGTCGTTTTCACGAATCTTCGTTTTTCTCTTTTGCTCGGTCCGATTTCAGTCTCCCGTTCTTTCTTTCGCAGCCACGAGTGCCAACCGACTGGCGATTGAAAGCTCGAAAGCTTTCGTTCTTTGTTCGACGACAAAAGCGAACATTTTCGTTATTGACGACGACCTTTTGAAATAACGCTGTTTTCTTGCTTCATCGAAAAAAAAGGGTCGAAAAAGGAATTAATCGCCATCAACTGCAAATTTATTATTATAAATATTATTAATAATAATATAATACTCCGCGGTTATTATGATTATTATTATTATTATTTTTTTCTTATTCTCATTATTATTAAATTGATTTATTGACTTGTCAGAACATTGAATATTCGGAATTACCCATGTAAAAAATGTTAGTTAACGGAAAATTTATTCAGTTAAATTAAAATTGATGGTTTTTTCAAATCTTTTCTCATGTTCTTATATCGCGGGCGATGGTTTTATTCAGAATATGCGAATTAACTCGTGTCGGACAGTGAATGAATTCGGACCGGCTGCTTTTGTCCAATGCGTTAATTTCACGCAATAGAATTCGTCGACACAGTGGATAATAATAAATTTGAATCAACCGAGTTGGAACGAGAAAAGAAAGAGAGAAAAAAGAACGAATCTCGACGAGATTTTGTGAAAATATGCGTGCATTTAAATTGAAACCGCGCCGTGGTGCGATGAAAATTAGCATTGAATTTAAAACGAATCCGTGGTCTTTTCTTCGTCCCCGTTCGCGCTACAAATGCGTTAGTAACGTTTCATGAATATCTGAAATGTGTAGCCATCCAAACGAGATGAATTCGAGTAATTTACAGCTCACCGTGCAATTTGGAAGCAGAGTTTTTTCCATCATCGTCGAAAATCATTGTACCGAATTTAACGTAACGTTATCACGTTCGTTCGAACATTTTAATTCAATTTAAATTTTATTTTGCCAATAACTTGATTATTTTATGATTAATTATCATTGCGCCAAATAATAATCAATATATTTTTATAAATTTGTGTCGCAAATTAATTTGCGAAAATGATTCGGAAAAAATATTTCAGTTCGCAAATATAATTGCGAATGTAATGTAAAGAGTGATTCTCACTCGATGAAATTAGTTCTATGAATTTTCCGCAAAGTAAACTACGCACACACGGTCGAACAGTTGGAACTCTACTCGTAATTCCACGAGGGAAATGTGGGCTCCCTGTGCAATTTGCCACGCCGTTTAATGTCATACCATAAAGGCCGGTGTGACTTGTTGAAAATGACCGGGTGTGTCTAATTAATACATAAAATATAACGCAACTGATACAATTCACACAAGCAACTCGGAGCTAATAGTTGATAAAAAATGATTTTACTATTAAAAAAAAAAATAACCAGAATAATAAATAAACAAAAAAAAAATAATAATAAATAATAATAAAAATAAATGATAATGAATTAGTAATAATATTAATAATGAATAAATAATTTACTATTACTAATAAATAAATAAATAATAATATTAATAATAATCATAATAATATAATAATAATAAATAACCTAATATAATAATATAATAGTAATAATAATTTATTGATAAAAATAATAAGAATAATAATTACGATAATAATTAACGACGACTTAACGATAACAATTTATTTATCGTATTAAATTAAATAATTTATTAAATCAACAACAATTTCGACGACTGATTTATCTTACCGATCCATCCCAATCATTAAATAACGTCAATAAGCTGCAAAATTTTCCACTCTCGTGCTTACCTGCAACATAAAGAAAACAAAAAGTCAATAAAAATTCATATCGATCCAAAGTAATTAAATGTAAGTGCAATTACGAATAGTGCGTGACACGGTATTAATCTCATACACCCAGCTTTGATGACAGACAACGATAATTGGATATTCGAAGGGATCGCGTTGGAAAATATTCAATTGATCCAAGTACAAACACCGACGTGCGATCCATCGACGATAGACTGGTACTTGGGCACAGACGCCCGCGACCTCTGGCTCGTAAAACGAGAAGCAAAATTATCGAGGTGAGCCGTGAGAGGGAGCGGGAGGGACGAAGAAAGTGGCTAATAATTAGTCCTTAATTGCCATCGTTGAATAGACCGATGAGCTAATTGGTTTAATTAGACTCTCGAATAGCTTTCTCGTGGGCGAGACGAACGAGCATGGCGCGACGTTATAACGCTTCGCGATGTTGCCATCGCGGGTTTATCGATGAAGATATCGGGTCAAGCCTTTTATAGCGAAAAAATGGATCGATTACTCCCACAAACTGTGGACGAGATAATTGTTTCTGTATTTTTATCCGATTTATCGGTTGTCTCTCTGTAATAACCAATAAAATGGCTGAGGATTTCAATTAAATTCCATCGACTGCGGAGAGAAAATAGAATATCTTTTTGGAGAAACGAATTTTTTTAAACAAAACAAAATTCAAAACGTTCGACTTTTAAATGTCATATAAATGTACGAATTACGATATAACAAAAATTCGTGGACTTGAAAAAATAGGGTCAGCGTCGAAAATTAGAAAATGCAATGGTTAGAACGAGCAAAGGTTAGAAAATGCGACGCTTCGAACGCCAATAGTTCGACCGAGCACCGCATCGACGCGCCACCGGTGCGAAACGGCAATGCGCTGCATTTTCTAACCTTTGCTGGTTCTACGCATTGCATTTTCTAATCTTCGACGGCGACCCATAAAATACTCGTAAATGATGGAGAACGTTCATGAACGTTCGCTCGTTTGGTCTCGCGAAGGCGGGATCGATGCGGACGTCGACGATAAAATAGAAATGTTCGTCGATACCGCAGTTACATGTGACACATGTCGTCTGGAAGGCAAGCCAATTTGCATGGATGTGGAAACACACACGTAGAGCCAACTTCGGGTCACCCGCTGCGGGTTCGTCTGCCAAGGGAAAGAAATAGCGGAAAAAACATTGCAGGAAGGGTTGGAAACTAACCCTAGCTCGTTGGTTCTGTGTAACCCGAAAATAAAAAATAAAACGAAAGAGCATAAAAAGAGAAAGACGAGTGAGCACAGTCGAGTCTCAGCATACGTTGCGGAGATGAGATCTGAGGTTATGGTATAGGAAAAGCCAGTATTACTAGGATAGGTCGGATCTCATGACCGGGATTTATTGTTTCTCCCTTCCGACGCAGACATACTTCGCTTTTCGAACGACTATCGAGCTATATGTATACGTTTGCGCTTCTCTTTCTTCGCGTTTTACTCGACGTTGGCTCGCGACTCAACCACCGATCGACAACTTTCCACTTCAACGGTTTTCAACGGAAATGAACCAACGTCAAACTTCGAACAACATTTTTTTGCTCTGTGGAACACATTTTTTCGGTTGTTTCTACGAATGAATTGAACCGTCGTGCGATAAATCAACTTAATTTCAATGGCAAAATATTTTTTTCAGCGATAATTAATACGCAGTTTCCTCACTGCCGTTAAATCTTTGTATTTCGATATTTTTGAGGGTTCGTCCGTCACAAACGATTTTTTTTAGGAACCATAAGACTTAGGAACTTGGGATTCAGCAGAGTTATATATCTTATCAACCTACATATTTTGCACTGGTTGACACTCAAGAATATTCATGCGAGACTCGAAATCGATCATCAACGTTACGATACACAATCCTCTCTACGTGATTTCAATTTTTTCTCTCTGTTTCTCTTTCCATCGCTCTCACCGCGGAACCGACGAAATCCTTCATAATCGTACCGTCATTGGCTCACGATATCAAAATGATCCCCCAAAATCACCCAAAATATAAAACCAAACGAGTCCCTCGATATTCCGTTCCACCTCCCTCGTTTCGTGGATCAATCAATATCAATCAACACGCGAATCCGATCCTTCCAACATCCTCGCACATCCTTCGACCGTTAATTTTCCCGTCCACAATCACATCCTCGACATACCGCCAATCAAAACCCTCCCGAATCACAAAACGTTGAATTTTCGCTTCGATAAAATAGAATCGAACCACCCTGGAATATTTAACGCTGACCGATCGGTCAGTTCGTAATCCCGCGGGCTCAACCCGTGCATCCGGTCTGCGGAATCGTTCATGCGTGCTTCGAAGCTTATACACGGAGAAATAAACCGACCGATGCTGTTTGGCCCGGCAGTCACTGACTCTATTGTAAGTAGCTGCGGCTGCAATGCGTCAGACCCCAAACCACGTGCGACGGAACGACAACAAAAGCCGGTTTATTCCGCATATTAGCATAAACGTGGAACAACACGGTTGTTCTCACCGGACCTCAACTCCTCCTCCCCCGCTTCTCCACCGGTCCGGAGAATTTTGTGACGTTTGTATTCCAGTCTGGAATTGACTTTCACGAACATTTCGATTACGCTTTGATTCGGCGGTCGTTCGATCTTGAATATCAAACGAGGATGGCTCGTGCGTGTTCGTAGGACTCTTGCTTCTTGCCTTGGGGATTTACACGAGTCGTGCGGACAAATGAGATGGAGATTTCTCGATGTTTTGAAGCAAACAAACGGTTTTTTGTTTGGGTTTTTATGTGAAAAAAAATCGGATGAAATTTCGTGGGTTTGGAATTTAATTTTTATTTTATTGTTGTTGTTTTGTTTGTTGTTTGTGATTGTAATTGTTTTGTTTTGCCTTTCCGCTGCCTTGTAAAGGAAGCTTTAGCCACACACATGAACGTTCGGCTCCAAAGAGGTCAAAATGACTCCAAAGACTTTGAAGCGTGAACATCCGTTCAAAAATCAATTTTCTTTTTTCGGGGTCGTTAAAATAACTTTCCTATAAAATCGGGAAGTTAATCAGATTAAAAATGAACTCCGGTATATTCATTCGATCGTTAAATTACGATGTTAAATTTGGAGTAGTTGAAAGTGGTTTTTTTCCTCCGTGAATATTAAAAATCGTTAAATTCTCGAGCCTTTCTCACGTGACCGTTAAATCATGATTATTCGAATCGACGACGTTTACACGAACGTACGAGCTGTACGCTTCGAGAAACTCGAACGTTTTCAGCCGTTATTATTGGAAAATTTTCCGTGAGCCACGAATAGCCCGAAGCCGCTTTTATATAGTTGTAACTTTATCGAGCGAACCCATCGCGGAAGTAGAACTCCACGTTCGTTTCTTATTCCATTCGCTGTACGTTTTCATACGTTCGTCCTTGTCGCTCCGTATGAATTCTTCACGGAACGAACCCACGAGAGAGTCCGAAACGAGAGACGTCGGATCTGTACTTGCCCGTGGCCGACTGAGAATTATTGGCAAATATCCGAGTCCCTTCGGAAAGCGGATCGGAAACCGTATATTTCCGATATAACCGTATAATAATAATAGTTATTATTATTTCTGGGAATAATGTGAGAAAAATAATATCAGGAAAATAATTAACAAATTATATGAACCTTCTATTTTTCAAACCATAGAAATAATAATATAATTATAGTATTATAATGTTAATAATAATTATTATATTAATATATATGGTTTAAATAATAAAACGTTCATATAATTTATTATTTTTCTCGCATTTCTTTTAGGAATGATAATAATAATAATTATTATTATTATTATATAATAGTAATAATAATAATAATATCATAACCATTATATTATTAATAATTATTATATAATAATAATAATAATAAAATTATTATTATATAATAATAATGATGATAATAATAATAATAACATAATTATTATTATATTATTATTATTATCTATGATAATAATTGCAAGAAAAATAATACATTATAGGAACGTTTTTCTATTTAGAGAAATTAATTATAAAATTAATTCCTGTAATTTCTATAATTAATTTAATTACAAAATCAAATATTAGGGATTTGGAGAAATAACGATAATATAATTTTTACAATATTACTATTATTATTCAAATGATGAAACATTCATATATTTTATTGTTTATTAATTATCTCACATTGCGAAACGAAAAGGAAAAAAAAACTCGGGCCGGGCGAGAAAAATTTCCATAGGCGACTCGGATAAATCGGAAGAAAAAAAAAAGAAAACAAACGAAAAAAAAATGACTTCTTCGCGCAGATGATTCCCAGACGTTGTTCGGAATTAATGTCGAGGGTTCATCCTCGAACGACGGTAAGTTCTCCGAACAAAATGGAGTTTTCGTTCGGTTTCCACGGGTAAACGGGAAATTAGCGAAGACAAAGAAATCGAGTGAAACGATCGCGGACAAAGTTGGACAGACCGTGAAGATAACGGAAGCAAGGGGGAGAAGGGGGAGGGGGAGTGGAGACAGGCAGGCAGTCGCAGACGACTTTACGTGGAAAAAGTTTGGAGTGTAGTCGGACGGTTGTTACTCGCGCTTTGCGTCTTTCGTTCGCGCCAGCTCCCCGACTCTTCCTTTCTTCTTCCTTTCGAATAGTCGTCCCAAGTATAATCTTAGGATTCGTGCCTGTTTCCTCTCCTTTCTTCATTTCTCCGATCTCATCCTAGTTTTACGAGTTTCAACGGCGAGCCCGAGGACTCGCTCCCTTCGACCATCTCGGCAACGACGGAAAACCGTAATATTCTCCGCGGAGTACCGACGTTTACGCCCCCGTCGTTATTGCGGGTTACTCGGAAGTTTATCCTCGAGCACACACGCCTGTGACCGCGGTGCTTCGTCTTTCTCTCGTCATTCGTCCGATTCCCGGTGGATGGACGAATATTTACTCGGAGATTAGCGAAGTACGAGGGACAAAAGAATTTGATTATAACGAATTAATTATGGTCGTTTGGGCTACATTAACGCGTGTGTAATTGGAAAAATTAATCGAAATGATTGATGTATTGTATTATTGAGTAGCTATTACCGGTATTAATATGTTATTGTTGCAAATAGATATCCAAATTTTAATATAATATAATATAATAAAACAATAATAATAATAATAATCATATATAATATATTTTATATATTATATTATGAATATTAATAAATTAATATTTTTGTAGATTATTGTTGAATTATTATTCACCAATCAAACGCGGATTAAACTAAAGCTCAACTCTTGTGGATATAATTTTCAATAAATTGATGTTTTAAAAAATGTTACAATTTTTTTTATTTTTCTCACAGTTGTCGTAATCATGGAAAACCCGTTGATAAATTTTCGTATCAGTCAGCATTCGTAGACTCGAAAGATTGGAATCGAGCATCTTCTATTCTCCCGCGGTTTTGATATTCAAGGCAAATGTATTGTTCGTCACAACGCCCCGACTCGTAATCCACCGAATTACGGAAAGTTCGAGCTCCTTGATATTGTTGAATGCACGGCTGGGCGATTCAGCTGTAAGCCGACAAAAACTCGATATATATGCAACACGCGACGAGTATGACATACCGGGTGTCCTATTTCAATATATAATGTAGGTTTCCACGAAAAATAAGGGTCAAACTAAAAAATAGTTTGAGTGCAGTTTGCAGGGTTTGGAATAGAGATATCCAAAGAAATAACACTTTGATTGAAAATGGCGGCGCTATGGCGAACATATTTTTTTTTTAACATAAACTATATTGAAAAAAAAATCGTATCTCTCAAAATATGAATGTAACGGAAAAAATGTTCATACAAAAGTTTTTAATATTGTTCAGAATTCTTTTCGAAAATTATTGAGAAATATAGTTATTATTTTTAAAAAAACCCCCAACCACCCTATGAAGCCGCCATTTTGAAATTTGAAAGAAAGAAAATTTTCTTCGGATTCCTTTCCTTTCAAACCATACAAACTCTATTTAAACCAATATTCAATCGGACCCTTTTTTTTCATCGAAACCCAAAAATTATATATCAAGATGGGACACCCTGTATAATCCGTATAGCCGGGGTGGCGCATATGCATGTGCTCGTAGTATTGCCACTAGAAGAGACAAAGTCACAAGCTGCTGCCGCTGCTGCGGTAAACCTCGTCTACTGTGTCTCATCCTCCGCGACCCTACGAGTAGATACGAGCACGAGTGCAAGTACACGCGTACTTCATCGTCGTCGTCGTCGTCGTTGTCGTCGTCGTGCAGCGCGCGTGCTGCGCATACAAAATCCACGAACAGCGAACGGTTTTGTCTCGTTTCTCGTATCCAACGTTAGTCATTCATCCTCACGGAATTATCGACGCCTAATTCACATGCATACCGCTATTTTATAACCAAGCTCGAGCTTCTCCCCCTTCTCCTCTTCCGAGAGACGAGGAGGAGCCATACAAAAATGTCTCCTCGTCGTTTCGTGCTTTTGCGTGGTTTTCACATGTTCGCTCAGTCAATGCATAGCTGTACGCCTTTTATTCTGACGTCATAATCATAATAAGAATGCAATTATTCGGTCGATGGTTTTTTTTTGTTTTTTTTTTGTTTCATCGGTTTTCATTGCCTTTGTCCGTTCATGTGTTTTTTTTTGTCATTTGTCGTTGTCGTTGGTTTGGAACTTTTGAGGATCCGTGTGTTATCGACCCAATCACGCGTCTCGGCGGACTGATAAATGTTGGTCTGTTTGCATTTTCTTTCTGGGAAATCGTGTGACGTGGAAACAGTTATCATTTGGCATGGTAATACGTCTTAATGACCTATATATTTTGCGCTACAACAATTATGCACTCAACAATCGTAAATATTGATATCAGAACTAAGCCGTTTTGAGCTTCTTCTAAAGGACAAACCGATCCGAAGTACAATTATCAAACTTACTCTTTTTTATTATTAGAAACCCTTCGGAGTTTCTGCAAACCTAAAAATCTCATATCGCAGAATGCAATCGAAGGCTTCGTGCTGAATTTTAGGATATTACGAGGCGAGCCTTGAGATAAGAGTAGATATCATTTTTCTTTCATTATCGAGGCCAGACGTTCAAGGTTTTTCGTTCCATTGTCAAAAGATTGCGGTGAGAGGATCGAGAGTAAATTTGCGAAACGTTTCGAAAGTTATATACGGCGATATTGTATTATTTGAACAATGAGCGAGCGTCCAGGCGTGGGCGTCGCACGGGCTATCGACGCTAATTCAATCCCGCTGTGCATATCCGCCCTCTCAACGATCCATCTTCGGCCTCGTCTTCACCACCGCCACGGGTGCGGATCGAAGTTGCGAACGTTCAATGTTCCGACGGTTCGATGAATCGAATTAAAATGCTCCGAAAATAAATGTTTCGAATCGGCATGTAGTTTAATGTTTCGATGGTGGCAATTCGGAGGCAGATAGATAGATTTGGACGATAGTTTTACTTCGTCTCGACGTAGGGCGGCTTAATAATAATAATAATTATTAATTATTATTATTATTATTTATTATTAATAATAATAATAATAATAATAATAATAATAATAATAATAATAATAATAATTATTATTAATAATAATAATAATAATAACAACAATAATAATTATAATAATTAATAATAATAATAATGATAATAATAATAATAATTTTTATTATTATTACTATTTAATTATTATTATTATAATTATAAGAATCATAATATTATTATAATCATTATAATATTATTATTATTATTATTATAACTATTATAATAATTATTATCATTAATAATAATAATAATAATAATAATAATAATAATAATAATAATAACAACAATAATTATTATAATAATTAATATTATTATTATTATTATAGAGAAATTATTATTATTATTGTTGTTATTATTAATATTATTATAATTAATGATAATAATAATAATAATTATTATTATTATAGAGAAATTATTATTATTATTGTTGTTATTATTCATATCATTATCATTATTATTGTTATAAAAACATTTACGATAATTTTTTTTCGTATATTATTTTGTACGTACGAATGGAAAAAAAAACGTCTCACAGTGTATACGGGATAATACGCGTGGCCGTTGCAACGAAGCGCATGTTATATTCTCGAGCCGGAGAGTACACATCCGGTCGGGAAAACTGAGAATCCGGGCCACCGAGAATTCACGGCCGAAGTTGCTAAAACGCGTGTACACGCCAGAGCCAGAGGTTGCGATATATAACCCATATAAGCTCCTGGCAACTCTTCAAACGTTGAATTTCCGTGAAAAAAAATCAATCTCGCGGCTGCGACGGCGGTTGACGCTGCGGTCGTCGTTGCAGGTGCAGCTGCGATGAGAACAGAGGCGGAAAGACACCAAAAAAAGGAAAAACGATCCGCCAGACGTGGAAATATTACGAGCCAGTGGAAAATTTCAAGTAGAAAAACCGCGAAAACCTAAACGCACTTAGATTTTTGACAAATTTCAAAATTTTCTACAAACAAAAGCACTATAGTGCTGTATACAGGGATTCTGCTCAAATTCAGTACCAATCATCTTGATGTAATACTGCAACATTCAACTGATTTTAAGCTCGATATCTCGAAAACCGTGCGAGCTGGAGACCGCAAATCGATTTTTGAAGAATTTCAAAATTGCGTAAAAACAAAAGAACTGCATGGATTTTCCCAAAAATTTAATCAAGCAAGCCACCTTGAACCCTTTACACGTGTGATAAATTTCCTCTTGATATCTCGAGCCGTTCTCAAGTTGTGAACGTTAAACGAATGTTACACACATACATACGGACATTTTTTCCAAATGCGATTTTTCGACGGTTCGGGACATTCTGAACACGTTTCCAGGAAAATCTGGAAGAAAAAAATGTTCCACCAAAACAAAGCTTCTCCTATTAAGAATAAAAAATGTAATCGCTGTCAAAGATGTGCGCTTTTCTTGAATCGCCCTTCACAAAAGCGAAGGTGGTGCGATGAATCGCCATAGCGCAATCGCATCGAACTATTACGCGACCGAGCCGGTCAAGCACCATCGCTCGTTACGCTTTTTGCTCACGGCATTACCTACGTGAGAAAACCATTAATTCCGTCTCCTTCCTTCAACTTTTCACTCACTCTCTTTCCCTTGTCTCGTTCACGATGACGCCTTCGCTTCAACGCCCATTTCCCCATACGACGCTCGACCCTATTACGTCATACGAAATGCAATTTATTATGATTAACCGACCGAGAGGTTACAACTTTTTATTATCCTTCTTCGTCTTCTTCTTCTTCTTGTTAATAAATCGTATTTACTTGGATCGAGGACGACGTTTTGCTCAACGACAAGCCGAGCGTGGAGAACGAAAATTCCATCTTTCATGAATTTTTTCCATGAATAATAATATTTACCTGATAATAATAATATAATAATATATTATATTATTTTTTTATAATATCTATTATGATATGTATTATATTATTATGTATTACTATTATATTATGTTATTGTATTATATAATATATTTTATAATATTCCAATTTTTCCACAAATATGGATAAACTGATATATTTACACGTATAGATAATAATATTAATATGTACAGAGATATGGATGAGAGAGGAAAAGGCTTTTTCATTTAAGGAAATTGAATTCGGTATACTTTTTAGAACAAATAATTGTGATTAATAGATCATATATATCTATAGTCATAATATTATCTATATACTTTCATAAATTTTCCCATGAATATTAATATAAATATGAATAAACTTATATATTTATATATATAACAATATAAATATGCACAGAAATATGTAAACAAAGAAAAATCCATTTTCATTTAACGAAATTATACTGTAAATACTTTAAATAACAAATAATTATAATCAATTACCCCAGCAAAAATTGAAATGTTCACTATCCCCGAATTATCATGAAAATCTTTCAATTAATCAATTTTTTCCCCGATGAATCGTAAAATTATACGATATAAATAATAATGTGCAACGATATTAATAATAATGATATAATATGATAATTCAGCGACGAAAGTATTTTTAATGCATTATCGTTGAATGAATGCCCATCAATGGTTAAATTTATGGATTTATTGGTGTCTCGAGGTGTCAAAAGTTTCGTTTTCTGTACCGCGAACGTTCGTAAATTCCGTGAAAACCTGTCGAGCGGGAGGTGGGCGTCTATGGGAGAACGACGAAGTAACGCGTAATGGAATAAACCACGTGCGTTTAGAACCTCTCTAGCTTTGTGGGCCTCGGGGCCAAGAGGACCTAGCGTGACTGGTCGAGATTCCGTGAGAACCGAAATTTTATGTTCCAACGTCTCACTTTTGCTTGATCGACCGGTAGTTAAGGCGAAGAAACGTTTTTGAAGATGAAAAAAATATATATTTCGATTTATTTATTCAAGGTCGTGTCGACATTTTTGATTATTGACGGCCATTATTGAGATCTGTTATATATTTTGATGGTTACATGTTGTCGTCTATTTCGGTGCCTTTGCATTGGACCAATATCTTGTTAACCCTTAAGTTATTTTTCTCGGGAAGTTTGGTGCGAGCAATTAATTGATCTTACTTGGAATTCTTACATGGCAAAATTATTCTTCGATACTTCTTCCAAGGGTGCCATAGGTTATTTAGGTTGAGGAGGAAAAAAATACCAAAATGGCGATTTCCACCCAAAAAAAATCATAACTTTCCCATTTTTCATTATTTTAACCCAAAAATTTATCCGGAAACTCTCGAAATGCTCTTTAAAAAAAAAAAAAAGGTGAGATATTTTGGAACTTTTGGAAAAAAGGTTTATTCATTTATTAAAACTATTTATTTTTATTTATTTTTCAAAACGCAAATGTCATTGAATTACGGTTGATTTTTCTCGGGGGCTTTTTGACCCCACTGTGCCAGTTACGGGTTCAAAAAACCTTCGGTCTTAGTCTTTGGGAGCTTCACTCGGTCGCGTTGCCTCTTTTATTTTCACTATCATTCCATTTTTTCTCCGTCTCACCGAAAATGGAATTTTTCAGGACGTGCTTTATCAAAGATCTTTCGTTGCGTCAGTGACGTACCTGCTCGCCATTGGACGACCTTCCGCTCCGAGAATCAAGGCTCCGAATTAACCGTCCAAATTCCGTTTTTTTTCTCCTTATCTCGCAATACTTATCGCACATTTTTCACCGAAATAATTCTCGCATACCTTAACTACTGGATTTGGTAAAACAGTTTTAAGTAAAGTAAAATATAAATGAATCAAATAACCTAATATAAATATAATAAACAATAAAAACAAGAATAAAAAACTTTACCAGCCTAACATTTAACCGTTCCGTGACTCCATAGATTTGCCGGACCGGCAAGCGTGATATTCTTCTCGCGTATTTTCATTCTTCGCTTTGCATTATTGTATTATCGTCGAATCTATTATCTCGCCGTTAGATCGCTGCCTTTCATTTTTCTTCGCCATTTCTGTGTGTAATTCTCTCGGGAGTTTATGCCCCGGAGGTCTCCAAGCAACGATAGGCCAACGTATCTACGCTCACCTTCGGCATTACGAACACTTGTACGTACGCAGTACGTTGCCTCATTGCTCTTCGAACGACGCTCGAAGCGAGTATGGGAAAAATGAAAGAAAGAGAAGGAGAGAGAGACGGAGATGGATCGAGCTGGATGGAGAACGCGATTGAGCGCCTGGACGACGTTTATCGATTCTATTTCTAATTTAATTCAACGTGGATCGAACGACGATTTATTCTATTCTTAAAACGGATTCGCGGTGAATCATCGCATGTGCGATGTAACGCGATCGTCAACCGGTCAATGGTGGAATATCGCATTCTGCTGCATGTCCTTTTTAGCTCGGCGTCAGTGTCATTATTCGGGATAAAAAAATTGTACGCAATTCAAGGACGTTCAAGGAACGATTTTTAGAACATTTGCGGGTTGTTTTAGGTTATTTATCGGGAGTAAAAATAGGCGAAACTCACCAGGAAGTGTTAAATCGTTAAATGTATCGTAATGCTGTATTGTTTCGATAATCGTTTTTTCGTCTGTTCGAATCAGTTTTTAAAAAAACCACTCTTTATGCACGAATTTATGTAGGGGATTCTCAACGAAACTGAGTTGCATATTCTTGCAGTAGTGGCGATTGTCACTGACGAGATTCTCAAAATATGTTTACCGTTGAGTCGTCCTCAAAATTTCGGCAATTTCCTAATCTTCGAGATATGAAGCTGATTATTTCGTCCTCGCTGCGGGCTAGCGATGCTATCTTCGTTGAGGACGGTCGATGTTTTGGCAGCGTCTCAGACCCCAATGCCGCACCAGTGCCACTGTCATGTACTGCCGCGAGCATTATCGCTAAATCAGATTAAAGTGCAGTACGACGTTTTTCCGGAAAAACGTTCTCGCCAGTGGGTCAACTCTCGGCTGAGGATTTTAACGGGCGAATTTATCAAATTTCTCATCGTGGTTTTGTTTTTTTATTTTATCTTTTAGCTTCTTCTAGGCGTGGGAGTATTTCGTGCAACATGGAACGTTGCCAGGTAGGGCGAAAAGTACGATAGTCAGGTTGACGTCACGACCTAACGATCGACAAAGTTTTCTTTAACTCGTACTGACGTTTTTCAGTTCATTTTGACCCTGAAAGAACTTTCAAGGAATCGAATAAATTGCTACTAATTCGGTTTTTTTTGGCTCAGTCCAGAGAATGAAGTGATTTTTAATGGTGACACGACATAATATAACATTAAAAATATCACACGACTAAATATCACGGACGTGAGATTGTAAATCGTGATACCATATCGACAAAATATCGCATTAAAAATATATCACACCGATAAATATCACAATAATAAATATTTCACGGACGTGATATCACATGAAAAAAATATCACAGCGAAAAATATACGTTTTATTCTTAATTTGCAAAACCTTCAGCCACGTTTGGTTTAGTAGGTATCAGGAATCAATGGCGAAGGGTTCGGGAGCGAAGCCCCGTTATTTCTTAGGGCTATTTTGGGTCATCGTAAGCCCTAGCTTATTAAACCTCATTCAGGATTATTTGTTTTATTTAAATTATTCAGCATTGCATATAATTTCTCATTGTTGATGACAATGACAATTATTTCTCATTACGATTCGTCAAATTACGAGAATACACTATTGACAAGAATTTCATCCCGTTCTACGATATTTCACTCATGTTATATTTTTTTAATGTGATATATCGTCCGTGTGATTTTTTATTGTGTGATATAATGTTGATATTCTTTCGTCGTGTTATAAAACGTGACTCAACCTTTTTGATAGGTCTCTAAAATGGCTACGGAATCCTATCATGTGCGTGTCTAGCACGCTCTTAACCATTCATTAACTTCAAAACACGTTGAAAAACGTTAAACAACCGATTTCAAATGTCGATGGTCCAGCGCACGAGATCTCGAGTGAAGCAATGGCAAGGGAAAAAAATCTTTACCCGTTTCAACGGATTTGTTACGTAGAATTGGAAAATGAGGGTTAAAATTAATTCACCGAGTCGACGGCAACTGCTTTGCACAAAGTCATTTCGATACACGCGATGCGGACATGAGATTCAAGTTCATTAACGATCCGCCTCTGCGAATCCGAAGATACACGTGGGATTGGAACGAGTCCAGAACATTATGGGCGTTACGGGCCAAATTGCGTCCCACGCTTGTTTCTATACACAGACGAGACCGCGTAACACCGTGTTTATCGACGTGTCAACTTCGCGACAATACGTGGGTGTTATCGCAATGGATTGTTATCTTGACGTACAGAACGTGGGAATCCGTCAAATTCGAGAAAAAGAAAAAAAAGAGAAGAAAATGAATTTTTATTTCGCAAAGGAAAAAGGGAGGATGGAGTTAAATTTTGAAACAAGGGAAGGAAGGTCAAAAGTTTGTTGGCCACGCGCATGATAGGGTTTCATTAGCTCTTTTAATCAAGGGCAATAATAACCATCTGACTTTGATAAATCTAATTAAGACAAAAAAAAAGAGCTTCCAAATTCTAACTAAACTTCTAAAGTTTTCCTAAAATATTTTTGCCAAAGCGCTCGTTATAATTTTAATGAATGTGCTAATTGAAAGCTCGATACTTTAATTTTTTGAGATTTTTCGGATTGATGGTTCAGTAATTAGAAAGAGGGGGGTCCCCACAACATTATTTGTTGCATTTTAGAAGACCTATTCGAAGATACCCTACTCGATGGGGTGAGTAGCAAAACAAAATATCGAGATACTTTTTTAACCTACGCGAGGGGGTCAACATTTTTTTTCTTCAAAAAATCTCATTATTCCCGTTTTCGGGTCCTCAACCTTCGTCCATATCCCAAATTGCATCCAAAAAGACAAACAAATGAGCAAAAGGCGGGCCTGTCACCCCCGATAAGGGTTTTTAACCTCAAACCCTCAAAACAAATAATTAAAAAAGCCTCTCAAAAAAAGAAAACTACTCAGCTTTAAAAAAAAAAAATTACAAGCGCTTGAGGCGAAAAAAACGTTTTTGTTGCGCGAATAAAAAGTATATATTCCGCGGAATAACAATTTTCAACTAAAAACCCAGCGCGCCGTTATTGTACGGAAAAGTAAAGGACGTGAAGAGGTAAAAAAGAAGATAAAATAAAAATAAATAAAGTAACGAACAAAAGGACAAAGAAAACTCGCTGAAGAGTCGACGAAGGAGAAAATGAGAAAAGCTAAGCTTGCGATATAACTCACTTCCGTAATAACTTTCTCGCTCCGGTGCGATATAACAATAACGGCTGTTGAGCAAACCGGGCTCTTAGGGCACAGCCCCAGGTGCTTGCTCGTGCTCGTACATCATACGCGTTCACCGGTTCGCTGCAAGTGTCGCGATGCGTAATACGAAATCGCGTTTATACAGTGTGAGCCGATAAAAGAGTCAAATAATTGCTAGCCCTTGAAAATAATTCCATAAAATAATAATAAATATCTCTACGATGATCAAGATAACTTTTATAACAATGAAAGACTCCAATCCGCGAAGTTTTACAACGATCGACTTGTTTTTTCAAAATTTAAGAGGTAAAAAATTAAATTTTTCTACCGTTTTGACAATTTAATGACCAGCAAAAAATTGCGTTAATGTTTCATTCAAAGTTACTAGTATTGGTTGATAAATATTTTTTATAGAAACAGAAACGGAGTAATCCATCTCGTATTTAACCCTGGAACTCGTTCTGTTGGATCACTCGGTTCTGTTTCGATTTTAGGTTGCTTAATGTCTATGATAAATTCTGTAAAAATTCTCAGATACTGAACAACTATTTTAATCCACGATTCAATGATTGTTTTATTTTTTAACGAAAAAATGAATGGCATGAACAAGACGAAATGGCCGTAAAACGTGGTTGGAGTAAGAAACTGGGAGGACACGAATGACCCATATACGCGGTTCGAGGGTTAAATAATCAAATAATTTACTTTTTTATGGCTACGGATGGCTTAAAGTCACTAAAGTTACTCCCATTTTGAAAAGTTTCCATTCTTAAGGGTTGAAAACAATAACCCTACACTGACCCAACCCTAACTCTCAACCTAACCCTAAATATTTCCTCCTAACTCTATTTAATCTCACTTTTAACCATATTTGTGTAATGTTTCAAACACATTGAAAAAATATGTCGCCATGAAAAGCAGGGGGAACATGTTTACAATCAGGGCACGCCAACGATCCACAAATAACCAGCCAGGCTATCAAAAAACAATGTCAATAAACCCAATTATCCCCAACAACATATTTCAATCCCAAGAGAATCAAAACTCTCTGCAATTTTTTGCATAATTTCCAAAAGTGCATCCAATTAAATTCTTTCCACCTGCAACTGTCATCTCGATACCGACCGAGCTAAAACGATCAGCTCATCCTCAGGGTCCGTACGAATAAATGTCTACAGCCCGTAATATCACTAGCTGTCGCTAAAAGTGCGAAATATGATTTCGCGTTCGTTCCTCTGCTCGTAAAATAATTGCAAACGAATCCATTCAACCCCGAATCGATTAATTCGCGACGCACGGTCATTACATATTGTTGAATCGTTTCCATCACGTTGCCGTTCCCGCGTGTCGTTGCATCGGTAATTGTGGAGCTCAAACGACGTCGATGTAACGAGGCGCAATGGGAAACTATTCGATTACATGCGCGCATGCGTGAGGGAAAGGGATTTTAAAATGGAAAGCCGTCGGTTGAGTCGTGACCGTTCCCACTCGCGCTTTTCGAATGGTCCACACGTTCGACCAGCGTTTTGCCTCATTCGCGTGTTTCCCAGTCTCTTCTCGTCCTCCGCGAGCAGCGGGTTTTCCGGTCCGCGTACTCCCGGGTGGTTTTCACCCCGGATCGGGTGAATCATTTCCGAATTTTCTTGGGGACGGTTTGGAACCCGATTTTGGAAGAAAAAATAAAAATCGAGAGCTTATTTTGAACCTTTCAGGGCAATTCTAACCATACCCCTTAACTGGGTGAAGTTTCTCGTATGAAATTTACGAGACATTCCACGAGAAATCGGTCGATTATTTTCTCCTTAAATTCCCGGAATTGTAAAGATAAATAATGTAATTTTTCTCTGGATATCTGAATTTTGAAATTTAGTGATTTCAAAATTCATTTTATTATATAGACGGGAAAATCTAGTGATTTCAAAATTATTTTGCATACATTAACCGTTAATTTAATGGGATATTGAATATTTTTCCGGAATAATTCCTCGTCCCAATATAATTACCGAAAAGTAAAAATATTGCATCTATTTCAAACAGAAAACTTCACCAAATTAAGGGGGAGTGTTAGAATTGGACAAAAATCTTGAAAATACACTCAAAATATTTCTCTTTTCGTCGGAATCGAGTTCCAAAACCGGCGCGAGAAAAAATCGAAAATGAGCGAAGATAACAACCACCCTGGCGTACAAGCATGCTAATCGCACCGCAACGTCGCGCACGTCGATTCAACACGGATACATCGTGAATCACCGTATCGGGTTCGGTCCGATGTAATTGCCGGCTTAAAACCAGCATTTACTCTCCACCAACTACGTACCAACTCCTCTTAATGCAAATTCCACAACGCACGAACGGATTTATGTTATCGGCGATGCAACTACGAAACCAAATTTCCGGCTACAGTCGCGTATATACAATTCGAGCCAATTAGCTGTCTAACGCGAAGTTTAATTACGAAAACACTTATCGATTGTTCTTACCACGAATCATCTTCGTACCCCGAAAATTCGTCCAATTTTGGTAAATTACCAATTAGACGCAAAACATGTTCGAAATAAAAAATGAGACGGTGTAAAAATAAATTTGAAAAATGTTTAATTTAATCTGAAACTTTAAAAGCGTTTTCTCTCTCTTTTTTCGAACTTACGGAAGTCGTAACTCATAAAATAATAAAGCAATTTACTTGAGATTCGAAGTGTACACGTAGAAATGGACGATCTATGAATGGGGACTGAAACAAATGAAAAATATACAGCAGATTTTGTTTCATACACAAGCAAAGTCGTTTTTAATTATTTTTTTTATCAGCCTTTTTCCTAAGACTGCTATTTAGAAATTAATTAAAAATATTTTACTCCTCTTAGCCTATTCTACTCGGATAATGATAGAATTCAAGAAAATATTTCATTCTTGGGTTTCGGACGATTTCTTAAGGCGCTAGGACTTCCACAATGCAGAAACTATTTTTTTTCAACGCTCTCCCATAGCGCCCTCTATTTACTGCAATTTTTTATATTTCTTCTTCAATAATTTTTCACACACACGAGAAATATGAATAAATACATCCACCAAATTTCAAAATGATCCAAGCAATAGTTTTAGCAAACAAAATTAACAAAGATGACCCTTTCACTAAACAAAGTAGAAAGTTCCCTTAATTCTACATCTCCAAAACTAATAATCTATTCCGCCTAATTAAGCACAAATCAAACGAATAAAACCCTTTTTTCCTTTTTCTCTCATCGTTCTTGTCACCCATATGACGACATTGATTAAGCTAATTCAGCAATTCCATCCACCAACGAATAACCGTCGCAATAATGTAATCAACTTGATACGAAATTAATCCTCTCCCATCGAGCTCGCGTTGTCCCTACATCGCCCTTCGTCCCCATTCGCACCGTCGCCATGAATACGCGACGATGGCATTAATTTGCATTCGACTCTCGAGTCGAAACGTCGTCCATTCGCTACGTATATCCCGTTCGAGTACGGAATCCAATGGAGAAACTGCACGAGCATCGCTTTCGATTATCCAAAGCACGTAACTGTGGACCGAGATCGAGATGCTGACCCTAATGCCTAATGGAAGAGGACGGATGGAACGCGGAGAAACCGACCGGGACACGCGAAGGGCTTCCGGGTTATCGGCCAAAGGCCTCGGAAGGGTTTCGACAGCCAAGGAGCCGAGGAAACCCTCCGGAGAGCGTTTACTCACGCTAGATGTCGCTTCGGTGAGAGGCTGCGGCGTCTGAATAACCGTTGAGGGACGATAAGTGTTTTTGCCAGAAGCGCCAGCACCGATTCGCCATCTCTCTTTCTCTTTACCTACGAATGGAAGGAATCGCGTTCCAATTTCGTTCCACTTCCACGCCGGAAAGCAGCCAAGAGAACGGGGAGGGAAGGAGAAAAAGGGATGAACCTGAAACACCGCATCAGCCCTGCGAGTAAGATCTACTGTTTCTCTCTTTTTCTCTCTTTCTCTCCCTTTCTCTCGCTTCGTCGTGTCTCGCCGTACGGAAACGTCGGATAGACTTCGTTGATTTAAGGGCAGAGCTACTGAAATCTTAGGGCGGCAAAAAGAAAAAGGTTTTTGATGCTGCCAACGATTTTTCGGAGGAAATTCGACGGACCTGAAGACAGCTCGGATGCTGCAGATTGTTTTGCACTGAGATGGTTTTTTTCTTTGGGTCATTTAAGAATTCTCATTTCTTCTGGGATATACCCAATTCGCTTAAAATAATTCGTATAATAACAGTTTGACTTATAACAATTCGTCTAAAACAATTCGTCTGCACTTTTTCTCTCCCAATAACATGAAAGCGCCTACGGCTTTACAAGGAAGTCGATATATATATCGCGAGCGTAGGGTCTATCTTTCTCCGAGGAGAGAGCGAGGGGTCGTCGGTTGCGTTAGCGCGAAATTTACGCCGGTCCAACGCCGGAAACAACGTATATAGACGGGAAGCTCGTATATACGGCTGAGATCGATATTTCTCCCGCACGGTTTTCCCACCGAGAGCACCTATGGGCTCTCCGTGCAATCGAGAGCTTCGTCCCTGTAGCTCTCGACAACGCTTTTCGCTGCATCTTCCCTCGCATCCGGAATTCTTTTCTCTCGACCTCCATAATCCCGCCAAGCTCTTCCATTGGTCCATCGATGATCTTCCTCATACCCAACAATTTCTGCTTTTTATTTACAAACGAGACTTCGCTTCAACGTTGCTGTACAACGCATTTTACTATGTAATATAAAACTGTCTCGATTTTTTTCAACAGTTAAAAAAATATTGAAAATAATGTCAATGCTAAATATATAGAATAGTATACGATGGTATTTATATCGGTCTGTATATAAATTAATTAATCAGAGAAATAACCTCAATTGAGGTTTATTCTGTTTGCGAATTAATATTGATATGAATATGGTAATTGAGTAATATATAGTATTATTCACTTTAGTGTTTATACGACATATATAATACTTGTATGAATAATATTATGTATTATTATATTCATATCAATATTATTCGATAATATTATAAATATTGAAATTATTTGATCATTAGCAATTGAACCAATTATCAACGAAATATTTGATATGATTCATAATTATATAAATGAAATATAGTAAATATATAATTGAATCCATCAAATAAATATAAAATCTATCAAGTAAATGTAAAATCTGAAACGGTCAAAATTCTAAAGCCCATAGGGCAAGAATATCTATTAATATAATTGAAAAAAATAATAAACAGTGTTATTCATACCATCTTATAATATTACAAACATCGAAATTAATTGTTCACCAGAAATTGATCCAATTATTAAAAAAATACCATACGAATTATCAAGATACGGTAAAAAGCTCGAATCCAACGATACAACAGTGATAACAACACCGCCGTATGATTAAAAAGCGATGTTAAAAGCGGAAGCGTAGAATAAAACCGGATAAAGGACGTAGGATCCAGCCATCAAGGGGTCGCGTAAATGTTAGGATTATCGTCGTAGGGAGGTCGTCCGGCCTTCCGGTAGCGTAGCCGCGTAGCAGTTTGCGGTGGACCAGGCAGCTTCGAAAGGAGATGGACCGGGCAAAGGGACGTAACAAGGGTTCGGAACGACCGCGAGACCACGACACACGGAGAACCGGGAATGGGAAGAGGATTTCGTAGGCGTTCCCGAGGGAATCGGAACCGTGCGTGCGAGAGAAAGCTGGATAATACCGCGGCGCTAGGGTAATTAGCACGTCGAACAGGAGTTCGGGATAGGCAACGGCTGCTCCGGTGGTTTCCTACTCCTCCCACGTACGCACCGCACACGCATATTTCCTCGAAGGGCTCGTACACAGTCTGCCACAGGCGGGACCGATGACGGCTTCCGACTGTCACCGCAGCCTCCGAGATACGCGAGAGGGTTAATTATTCTCCGTTCGTCTCCATTTTCGGTCTCATCTTTATGATCATCGGCCATTTTGTAACCGCACCTAAGACCTTGCGATGGAAAAAGAACGAAAAAGAAGATCGATAGTGCGTCGAAGAGACGAAGACCAAAATGGTTGGCTGATTTATTTATTTATTTATCTTTTGGGTTCGGTAGGGTTGAAAGTAGAGAGGGGGAGGCTCGATTTTCGCGTATACTTTGGGATATCTTTTCAAATATGCTGTTTGAAATTATAAGAAAAAATAATATTTTTGTATGCAACGTAACAAGACCTTTCAAAGGATATCCCACAAGATACATAAAAAAATATACCTAAGAATTTACTGGTGAATAAAAATTGATTAATTTATTTGGTTTGCTTAAAAATTAAATAATTTACATGCTAATTTCTCTATGAAATATTAATTTAACTATTTTTTGCAGAAAATAAAATATCCATAAATTCATTAAGCATTAAGAATAATAATAATAAATCGATAATTAATTTATTATCATTATTATTATTATAATTATGTTATTAATATTTTAAAGAAATAAGATTTCCAATATCTAATTAATAAGCAATAGGAATAACAATAATAATACTAATCCAGTTATTCACGTATTACTATTATTATTGAAGGAACAATATCGAGTATCTAATTTGCTGCTCCTTAATTCTCATGTCAATATTTTTAATTGTTAACTGATACAAAACATGTGGTTTAATAAGATCGATAGATATTTCTATTCCGTCATCATCATTCTCATAAATTTCCTATATCTTATAAGAGTTACGATTTGCGGTACGGAACGGTAAACATATAACGAGTTGAAACATAAATTTCGAAGAAAATATTTAGAAAATAATATTTTGGAGCCACCATTTTTTTCTACCATTCCATAGTCCTTTTAGAGAAAATATCAGACCCCATTCTCAACCCTTAGATGCTTCGAACCCTCAAGATACGACTTAAAAAATGTCGTAACCAAAAGCTAAAAGTGAAATTCGTTTTTACAACTGCTTCTCAGTACCTTTCGGATCATTTTTAATATACATCGAGTCAATTGAAATGGACGAAAAAATTATCGACACTTTCGCACGTTTAGTCTCAGCGTCTCCGCGTGAAACGACGTCTCTCAGACGTGCAATTTTAATAAGCGCTGGGCCGGTACCGTTTCACTAACGAGACTAATATCATTATAAAACGTTTATTACGCGATAATGAAACCATTAGAGACGCTCGGGCTCTCGACGCGGTGTACTTGGAGAGCCAACGGCACGCTAAAGGCAGCAGGTGGGTATTTCCCCATGGAAATTCGTCCGGAGAAACGAGATAAAATGATTGCAACGAATTGACACCACGGTAAATCGACGTCGCGACAATGGTTGCACTTTTAGTCGGGTTTCCGGATATTTACTTAGGACTTCGATCGTAGACGTAAAATTGTCATAACTAAAGTTGTAGACAATTGAATTTTCCACAAGTTACGTCGTCATCATTTTCAGTCAAAAGTTGAAAATGGTCGAGTTATTTGACCAAAAACAAATTATCCTCACATTCAAGATAGCGGTCAACGCTGTACCAAAATCAGTTCGGAAAATTTGAGTTTACACTTAAAAAAACGGTTTCAACTCATTTTCAGAAGCGAACGAATTTTTCAAGGTGATACAGCTGTTATTTTCCGTATTAGTATCTTTTTTCAATTATTGTTATTTATAATGAAGAAAAAACCCGAAGATGCGAATTCTAATATTTTAAATCCAATGGATAAGTTTAAGTCCTTGCACAGACCGCATTGGGCCGAAATTCGCGCGGGATATTTCTCATCGGTATTTCCAGTACGAAGTTCGGCCAACAGATGGCGAAAGTCCGCCGGCATATCTCGCAAGTGCATTGGCACAACGTCGTGTATATAAGACCGTCCACGGGGACCGTCGAATCGTGCCTTAAACTAATGAGTAAGGAAAATATAGAGCTTTGGTAACGCTTGGCTATGCTAAAATAAAGCGACCATATTTTTGAAGGGGCACAGGTCGTCCTGGGGCTGCTCGAACTACTTTTTTGAGCGGCTCGGTGAAGCGATCTACCTCGAAACCACGTCAAAATAAATATCTAAAGGATTCATAAATTATATCAAATGTTTTTAAGTATCGAAAAACATTTTCAAGATATTACATTGATATGTTACAACGTCAAATATTCGTCCGTCAATAATATATCAAACAAAATCAAATGACCCAACAATAATACAATTTAATGATTTAATCCGATATACTAATTAATATACAATTAATATATATCAACTAATCTGATATTTTCAATATTTATTGTTCAAATAATATTAATAAATATAATATTTTTAATATTTATTAATTCTTTTAATAATATTAATCTATATAATTTTTCTAAATATTTAGAAATTAATATATTTCCAATTACATTAGGTTATTAATTAATTAAATATATTATTATATCGTATGTTTTCGTTCATGGTCCATGAAAATAAACAATCATCAATTATTACTTCATGACTAATGGATCATTATTATTGTTTTTTTCTGAACGTTTATTATTCTCACGCTCGACTAATATTGAATCCCGCATCAAAGATTAAAACACAAATTCATCGCCGGGACGTCATTGAATAGTGTTTTTTCTGAAACGCTTCTCCACGAGTTGTAATACGTTGAATAAATGTCGAGTCACGTATCCAACCACGTAATGGCAATACACGCGAAGTTAAGACTTTGTAACGTTTGCCGACGTACGTCGATCGTTGCGGGGCACAAAATTTCTACGATAAATCGTAACGACCACGAGCGTTTTCTGTCACATGAGATAGCATAGTCGCCACAATCACTTATCCCGGATCTTCAATCTATATCACGCGTCAACATTTCACTACGGAATTTACGACCCATAAAAACTATACTTAGTCCCCTGCAAACGCGGTTCATAAACAGTCAAATATTTCTATTGAACTTTTTATTTCTCTTATTATTATTATTATTATTATTAAGTTTTTAACTGGCAGTAAATTCCATATCCATTCAAAAATCATCCCCGAAATCTTTTTCTCTCAAGAATGCATGAAATAAAAATTGTTAGTCAATAATAATAAATAAAATAATATACCAATATGTATTTATAAATGTATATAATTAAAAAAAATAATAATATTATAATAATTATAATTAACTCATTATTATTATTTCTCTGGATTCTAGAAATACCAATAATAACAATCATAATAATAGTAAATAAAAAAAGAGTAGAACAGATCGGTATAGACATAGAATTGTAATAGTAGCAGAACTATAATAATAATAATAATGATTATTATTATTATTATTATTATTATCATTATCATTATTATTGATAGCAAGATATCGTCCTATTAATTTGTTATTGTTTGTAAGCAGCTCTGGCGACTATTATTATAATTATTATTATTTTGTCTCTCATAATATTCCCGTACTTATACCAAGCGCACGAAAATTCCCAACGTGTGAAGATTAATGCACGAATCGATGAACAAAGTCACGCATAATCTAGATCTCCGCCAACGACTATTCTCCGACGAATCCAGGGGTCGAGCGACGAAGCTCTAGGAGGGGGGGGGGGGGGGGGGGGGTGCAAGCCGTGTTCCCAAAGAAAAACGTGTAAAACCTTATCGAAGAACGTTGCGACCACGTCGGGATCAATGCGATCATTCCTCCACTCCCCTTTGCCCCCCAGCATCCGGGAAAATCGTGATGCAGGGGTGTCGCGCGATACTCGAAGGGGTTCGGGCGTTTGCCCGCAATACACGCGGTCGTGAGGAGGCTGAGGGTGGGTGACGTGGGATGCTCGTAGAACGAGACGAAATAGTGGCAGAGAAGCATTTGTAGTAGCTGGGATCGGTTCTAACGCGATACTACGACCCTCCTCTCATGCCCAACGGGCCTACTCACCCCCCACCCCATTCCTCTCTCCAACCCCCTCCTCCCCCCGGTCCTGACAATCCCCACGGTATTGGAGGGAATCGAAGGGGATCGAAGCGAAGGCCGGGCGAACGCGATTCAACCGAGTTTGCCACGAACCACCCCCGTATGTTCTCGCGACCCCTCTGTCTGGCGCGCAAGGGACGCGCTCGTAGCGCGACACCCCCGCGTGCCCGAATAATCTCGTTCAGCACCGACCCTCGATTTGCAAGTGCATCGCCGGGTCTCTCGACTCACACCCTTCTCGATGATTCCAGCCGCTACGAAGAGAACCCCCCCTCGACCATCCCCTAACCTACCCTCCCCGTCGTCGCTGTTCGTTGCTTCGCCCATTTATCCACACCCTCGTGTACGTATCGTATTCGCGTTGGTGCAGGCGAAGAGAAGGCAAGGACGGGGCGCCTGGATTATTTTCTTTATGTTTTTTGTGATTATTTGGGACTACAACGGCGTATTGTTTTGTTTGTTGGATTAAATGAGGATTTATGTTGATTTATGTTTTTTTTGAAAAATTATTTCATTGTTGTTATTGTTGTCATTGATTGTTGGGTGTTGTATGAGGATTCGGCGATTGTGACCTAATTATTTTATGGCTGTGATCTATGTTTAACTTTTGGTCCGAGCTCGAGAGATTTTTACATTATCGATTTTATTGGCACAGCAAATTTTTATTGGGATTGCATATTTATAGCAAATATATGTATATTTCTTACCCCTTAATTTCGTTTAGAAATAATCAATATCGACTATACTTGTTGCTGAATCAACTCATTAAGAATTAATAAAACAAAGCACAGTCAACAATTTTATTTGTTTAAATAATTGTATCTGTCATTATTATTATTGTTATTATTATAATACAAAAACATTGTACTTTATTTCATTGTTTAAGCATCATGAATTAAATGGACAAAATGGACGGATAAATTTATTTAAAGTAATTAAATAATCAATTTTAGGAAAAAATAATAAAATAAACCCTTAAAAAAATCTATTTTCACCGGTCAAGCGTTGCACGCACTTCCGTTATCCCAGATGTGATTTTAATTGGGTCCCACATATATCAAGGGTGCGTGCACGAAGTGGAGTACGAGCGTGCATCAACGCAATCCCTCGTGGTGATCCATCGAAGCGCCGGGAGTGGCCAGCACGCGTTCCACATCACACGATTCTTCCACTTTAGGATCCTCTCGTCGCACGAAATTGATACGCGACCAGTTTCGTGCCGCTCGCACGCGATATGGCAGTTGCATAGCTGTACACGTTATATATGGGGCGAATCGTGCCGTTTCGCCCGACCGAAACCTTATCTATCCCCCGAAGTGGTGGATACTTTTTTTTTTCTTAGTATCTTTGGTACCTTTTGGTATCTTTTGGTCCTCGCTGATTTTTTTCAAAGATTTTTTCGACCCCTCTTCCAACCCCACCACCGCCTCCTTTCTTTCTTTTGAGAAGAGATAATTTCTATTTCACCAATTTTTAATTGGATGGAATTTTTTTACCAAATACTTTATCGAAATTGAAGATTCTTCTTCTTAAAATTGGAATAGCGCAAGTCTTCCCAATATATTTATGTATATATTTTTTTAATTTGTACAAATTCGACTTTTTTTAGAATTTAAATATATGATTACCTATAATGGTTCCAATGATGGGTTCTCATTTGAAAAAAAAAAAAAAAACAAAAGATGAAATCTATCTTGTATAAAATTGATTTTTCGATCATTTTTCATTTTTTTTATTTAATGAAAAAAATAATCGATGTGATATGACGAGCTAAAATTAATTATTGATCAATTAAAGGTTGAATAAAATCGTAAAAATATGACGAACTATCGTATGAATAATATCAACAGTTTTTCCGATCTTCGACCATCATGAATAAATCGTTCGAGCGGATAAAAAACAAAAACGTATTTATGGTTTTGGAAATTTGTTCGTCATAAACGACGATGTACCTGCGCGCCGTCGCGGTCTCCACAGTTTCGTACGTGACGTGAAATGCAAATGCGAACGGCCAGACCGTTCGGCCCGCGTGAGATCGGGGCAGCCAGAAAATTCAACTGAAAATCGTTGCTGAACGCGCGCGGGAACATTCCATTCGTGTCGGAATTTATTCGACAAGTTACCGTTTGCTACGTCGCCATTGGTTTCACAATTTAGAAACATACCTTTTTTCTTAATTTTTAAAAACTTCAGCCACGTTTGATAAAGCTCATTTAGGGTTATTTATTTCATTTGGATTATTCAGCATTGCATAATATTTATATATAATTCTAATTAATTATATATAATTATATATAATTAATTAGAATTGTATATAAATATATATAATTCTAATATTATATATAATTACATATAATTTCTCATTGTTGATGACAATGAAAATTATTTCTCATTATGATTTGTCAAATTGCGAGAATACGCTATTGAGAAAATTTCATCCCGTTCTACGATATTTCACGGGTGTTATATTTTGTCCCCGTGATATTTTTCCCATGTGATATTTCGTTGTGTGATATAACGTTGATGTTCCTTCGTCGTGTTACGAAACGTGACGTAATCCGGAAATCCGCGGGGTTGTGATCAAAACCGTACGACGATACCGAGATTTTACGTCCCAACGTACCCTCATCACCTTTGCTCGAGAGTCCCATTCACGTGACACAGCTTCCGGACACTTCCGCGATGTCGGAAACGAGTTGAATATTCCTGTGCGCAGGCGTGTTCGCGAGACATGCCTCGGCAATCTCTTATTAGCGGAGCGAGGATCAAACGACGTAACGCGAAGAGCGGTCGTGTGATAAATCAGCGTGCGTTTCACCCGAGGTCGCGGAGGAATATACGTTTCAAAGCTCTGGGAGAATCCGATGGGGCTGGGTTGAGATGCCTGACATGACTTGCTTTTGCCTCGTCGTTTCTTCAAAAGCCTCGTTTTACTAATGGAAGTTGGCTTTATCGAGAATAGTTATTTATTTATTTATTTAGGTTATTGATTTATTGATTTATTTATTGATTTATTTATTGACTTATTAATTAATTAATTAATTTATTTATTTATTTATTTATTTATTTATTTATTTATTTATTTATTTATTTATTTATTTATTTATTTATTTATTTATTTATTTATTTATTTATTTATTTATTTATTTATTTATTTATTTATTTATTTATTTATTTATTTATTTATTTATTTATTTATTTATTTATTTATTTATTTATTTATTTATTTATTTATTTATTTATTTATTTATTTATTTATTTATTTATTTATTTATTTATTTATTTATTTATTTATTTATTTATTTATTTATTTATTTATTTATTTATTTATTTATTTATTTATTTATTTATTTATTTATTTATTTATTTATTTATTTATTTATTTATTTATTTATTTATTTATTTATTTATTTATTTATTTATTTATTTATTTATTTATTTATTTATTTATTTATTTATTTATTTATTTATTTATTTATTTATTTATTTATTTATTTATTTATTTATTTATTTATTTATTTATTTATTTATTTATTTATTTATTTATTTATTTATTTATTTATTTATTTATTTATTTATTTATTTATTTATTTATTTATTTATTTATTTATTTATTTATTTATTTATTTATTTATTTATTTATTTATTTATTTATTTATTTATTCATTTATTTATTTATTTATTTATTTATTTATTTATTTATTTATTTACTTATTTATTTATTTATTCATTTATTCATTTATTTGTTGATTTACCTATTTATTTTATTTTTTTAAATTTCTTTATTTATTTATTGCGTTCTTGTTTTTAAATTCATAAATATATTCAACAATTAAAGATTTTCTCCATAAAATGCACTCCTTATTGTTATCTTATTGCACCCGTGAAAATGTAACGCTTTCCTTTGGTTTGCGGGAAATGAAAGAAAATAAAGAAAACTTGCAGAGAAAAAAATACAATTTCTCTCGCAGCCACAAAGTAAAAATATTTTCTCGTCCAAAACAACCGACGTAAAAGATCCGGAAGCCGCTCCGGGTTATTATTACCTTCCGCTTCGTTCTCCACATGCCTTTCGCATTCGCCGTTTCTTCGTAATCTTTCTCGAAATTTCCACCGTCTCCGCCATTCAGACGACTGTATTACCGCGAGTACGAATAAAAAAGGAACGGCAGAAGTCTCGTCAAAGCTTTGCCCCTCGCGCAAAGTTACTTTGGCTCTCTTTTCTCATTTGCTTACTTCAATTTTCTCAATCCAGATTTCCACGGACGTTCTTTCTTTTTTCCCTTCCTTCTTCTTTCCATTTCTTTATCGCGGAAAAACTTTTCGGATCGCATCGAAATAGGAAAAAGGGGATCACAACGCGAAATTAAAAATAAAAAAAAATAAATGGTCAGTCGATGTGGAAAATTTTTTATTTTTTCCAGATTGTGACATTGTTCGTTCTTCTTTTTTTCTTTATCCTGCTTGTCCTCCCATTCGCGTTCGTTGGTAAACTACCTGCCTCTAGCTTTTCACCGCCGCAGCAGCACGCGTATGTACACACTCCATTTGAATGATCAAACCCGTTGTATAGGCGCCCCCGCAGCCGCTAACGAGTTGTACACGCGTACGTACAGCATATCGTACACAGCAATAAACACACACACACACAAAGAGAAAGAGAGAGAGAGAGAGAGAGAGAGAGAGAGAGAGAGAGAGAGAGAGACCTCTGGCTACTCATACTTCAGCATTTTCGTCATTGACACAGAAGCCAGCGCAACCGAGCAAATATGCAATCATCGGAAGAACAATCTACATCTACTACACTCCCTCATTTATCGATACCTAAGCTCGCTTCTCCTCGCTCCTCCTTACGAGAATTATTTGAAAAACACTCAATTTCAAATAATACAAAAAATATTAGTCCACAAAAGAGTATGAAAGTAATCCCAGCATTCCATATTTGTTCCTTTCATTATGACGAGAGCGTGAAATATCGTAGAAAAAAAAGAGGGAAGAAAAAACAACGTAAACTCGACAAACGAGTTGCTAACGAATTCATAAGTATCCACGAATCCAGTATATCCAGTTTCCCACAATATCATTTATTTTTTCATTCGCTTCTACCCTTCAATTGCGCAATGGCCTATTCAATGGTAATCTATTTCGAGATTCTCGGTTAACGCAATGTGTACTGTAATACGGCATTAAGTGCTTCCGGGTCTCGATTTCGCAGTTTGCTTCTCAACAGATATCCTTTTGCGTTTGTTATTATAATTATTACGATCATAATAACAATAATAATTATTATTATATCATTATGATAATATTATAATCATAATAATATAATTATTATTATGTTATAATAATTATATTATTATGATTATAATATTGTTATAATGATATAATAATTATTATTATTATTGTTGTTATTATGATATAATAATGATTATTATTATTGTTGTTATTATGATAGTAATAATAATAATAATAATAATTATTATTATTATCATTATTATCATTAATATTATTATTATTAATGTATTATTTTAATAATTATATAATAATACTAATAATAATAAAAATAATAAAATTATATAAATACCACAAAAACTATATTTACAACTTCACTCGCCGCCAGAATTTTTGAAATAATGATTTTCGTTTATATTCAATGGTTTATGCCAAAAACTAACATTTGGTGCTGATCAGAGATGGCGAAAAAAATAAAATAATTCCATTTTATCCCAGTTCAATAGCCAACTCGTACGTTCGTGTGTTTGTGTTTGTATTTGTGTTGCGTCTGCGCGAAAAAAACCCAGCGTATCACCCTAACGGGAAACTCTAACCGTAATATCTGTCTGTACTTCTCTTTCGCTCTCCGACTCTTTGTGTTCTTTCTTTTTCTTTCCCGTCCTCACCCATTCGACGTTTCGCCCATACGTGAGCTTCGTGACACTCGTATGCGCCCATATTGCGCCGACGAAGGTGAGTTCCAACCCCATAACGGACGGTCGGTATACCGAACCGTGAGGAAAACAGCCACGTAGGGGACCGGAAGTGCTCCGGTGCTCGTAACACGCATAATTTTGGCTCAGTGTCGGTACTTTGTGGTCAGTCTGCGCTCCGTACGTGTTTCTATCTAACAGTTAATTCGCCAGTCCCAAGTAAAACAATTATATGTAGTCTATATATTCACCATACATGGAATTGGGCATACATAGTTTATATATAGTCTATGTGTGTCCAATGAAAAAAAAAGAAATCCAAAAATAAATATAATAATACCAATAATTTGTGGAAATTATTTCGGAATTAATACGGAAAATTAGTCTTCATAATTTTACAGCTCCGCGTAAAAAGATTTTATGATGAAATAAAAAAAAAAACGTTTGGAATTCCATTTAGCTTTCAATGCATAGCGTGATTTCATTCAATTACGTCGTTTCCCGCAGATCCATATTTAACAAATATGTAACGATAAAAACTATGTTTCGAATAAGAGAAATTTTTATGTTAATGATTACGCTTCGAACTGAAGAAAAAAAAAGTGTTTTCTAACGTTATGTAAAAAATATTGCAACACCCTAAGGTTGCGTCACAATGAATGCAAAAACAATGGAAACCATTTTTCATCACCCCTCACGCCTCGGAAGTATTTTTCCTATCGGCGACCACACATCGTCAATTTGACCCTTCAAACCTTGGCAGCCCGCCATTTTGAATCGGCCCTTGCGATCGGGTTCAAAAAACTTCATTAATATACTTTCAACATTGTCAAATCAATTTCTATCAATGAAAACGCGGCCGAAATTATTTACACGCATGAAAACAAATTCATTAAACGAAAAAGTGTTTGCGTACGAGAAAACAGCAGGGTCAAAATGACCCTGCGTGTATTGTAAGGGTAATAACCCTTCACCGACACTGAGAAAATTACAGAACATGCTTTAAACATTGCAAATGATATACGAAAATTTTATTTGTGAGAAATAAAATGGCGACGTGTTAAAAAAAATTCGTACAGAGATGAAAACGGTAACAAAAACCGCTGGTCGTTCGTTAAGCGGGTGAATTCCGCCCTTTCCGAGGGTCAAGGGTTAAAAACAATTATTTGTCGATATATTTTGTTTATATATACCGTTTCGTATAAAAATATAGATCGATGCGCGGATCCCGGAGGTGAGTCCGCTGCCCATTGTTGGATTTTATCCTCTCATATGCGTTCGGTCCACCGTTGGCGAAGTTTCCATTTTTTTTTGTTCCGTCCATTTATTCGTGCCGACGGAGAAAATGGCGAATAGTAGCAAAACAGAGAGAGCCCGTGTCTGTATCACGGCGAAGCACTCGACAACCAGACCGGTCGGAGCCGTCGAAAAATTTAAACCCCGGCAATATTGCGCTTCGATCGAAGCGGCTTTGCCGCCACGCATGCACCGATTCATCGACGAGAAGATCGCGGAGCGCAGACACGGGGGAATAAAAAAGACAGAAACAAAAATTATCACTACCAGTCTCGATATTTACGTCGATTTTCACGAAATTCCGCTGATTCGGCGCACGAAAAATGGAGACCCGAGTGGAAAAATTATACATGGTCTATGTATTGACTGTATATTGAATTGAGCATAGATAGACTATATACGAACTATATATAGTTCATATATAGACCAAATATTCGTCATTTCATATATAGGTTATCCATAGACTATATATAATTTTTGGATTTATTACTATATTATAATAAAGAGAATTATATTATTATTATCATTATTACTATTATTATTATTATTATTATTAAATTTTTTTACAATTGGGGATAAATGATGGAAATAGAAAAAAAAATATTATCAAAAATCCGTAAATTTCTCGCCAAAAATTGGAGGTAACCCATCGAATTAATGAAAAGAAAAAAAAAGAATAAATAAATAAATTAATAAATTGTTACTACTAGTCTCGATATTTACGCTGGTTTCCCAAAAAAACCCGTAAATTTCTCGCTCAAAAACTAAAGATAACCCATCGAAATTATGAAAATTAAAAAGGCAAAAAACTAGTCTTCAAAGCTTTAGGTTATTTCTCTTCAGAAAAATAACCATCTAGATAAGATGCTTCTTTGTTAAAAAAATTTCACATAACGATATAATAATCGGAGCACCGGTAATTCGTCTTAGTTCCAAACAAGAATGAATATTCAAAGAAACAGTTCTTCTTATCCAAACGCAATAACCGAGTACCGGATGTACCGCACGGGCTTTATTCTCCCGAACACGCAACCGGACGCCGCACCGTTACGCGGTAAAATGAAAGAAAATAAGAAAAAAAAAAAAACACGCATATCGTCCAACTACCTTGCAATTAATTCCATTCAACGCTAAAAATTCCATCGCAATTACGTAATTTTCATTCGGCCAATCTAATTTCTCGCGAAATTATTCCTTGTTTTCCGCAATTTCAACGGAATGGAAAATGTGGCAGGTCAGACGAGTCAATACGCCGGACTTTTCATTTCGAAAGCGTTGCCCAATTTTGCAATAAAATCCATTGGCTTTCCACATTGGGGAAAAAAACTGGGAAGATTGGCCAGAAAGAGAGATGATAGCTTTGATATATCCGGTGACCATTTCTTTTTTTTCATTGCTGCATCGGCCGGAAGGATAGAGCGAAAAAAAATAAAAGAAATAAAAAATGAAGAATAAAAAAATACGAAGCGAAACGTGAGAGATTTGCCAATAATTTGACGATACGGAATACATCCCCAAAGCGGCATCGGAAATTCGAGAGGACGAACCCCGTACGAGGGTTATACGGGAAACGAACGTACCCATACGATCGTTATATCCACGAAAAAAATCCCATACGAACTCGGCCTCAAGTACGGCTCGAAGTTTCATTCGCCGAGTCGATACGAGTGAAAAATAAATTTTAAAAAACACGCTGCAAGTTGAAACTTGCAATTTGCTTCCTCTGAATCGTAGATAATTAACAAAGATTGCTTTATGAGGATTCGAGAATGAGGCAAAATCAAAAATCGAAATCGAAATTAAGAAAATCGAAATGAAAAATCTAAATCAAATGATGAGAAATCGAATTGTCAAATTCGAGGGCTGCGTCGATTGTTGCAAAAATTTCAGATAATATAAAGATTCTAAGGCACCACAGATGTGCAAAATTTTAGCGCTGTAGCTCAAACCGTTCTCGAGTTACAGACGTTTGAATTCTAGAGGGTTGTTACATACACACACACACATTAATCCTGACATTTTTTTCAAATTTTATTTCTCCATGTTGTGAGACATTTTAAACCTATCAACATAAAAAACCCGATAAAAATTGTCTGGACCGTCACAAAGCTTCTTTTACGAGGAAGCAAAATGAACAAAATTAAAAAAACAATCGGCACGCGCCGATCAATCCCTTTCGAAAAAGGGATGGCAAAGGTTTTCCGGCACGTCTTTAGGGTCGTAGTGGAAAGTAGCCGATTTATGACGCCAACATAGTTGGAAGAGAAGAGGGGAAACAGAGAAAAGGAGGGAGAGACAGAGAGAGAAAGATGGTTAAGACAAGTTGAAGCTGGCGAGAGTGCGAATATATATCGCATGCAACCCTTCCGACGAAAATTCCCCACACGAGCTTACGGTATCTCTTCGACGTGTCACCAAGTACTATACAAAATCCGGTACAAATGAAATTCCACTCGTTCCTTCGTCACACGGCTGCCATCCCGTTTCTCCGTCCCCTTAAACTTTCAACCATCGCCGCAGTCACTTCCTACATGTTTGGATAAGCATACTTTTGCGACTTCAACGACGCGTAAACGCCAACGTTGTCTTTCCCGTCGGTTTCCAAAGAGAAACAAAGAACTTTCGAAGGATCAAGGATTTACCGTACAATTTACTACAAATTTCTGGGAAGTTTACCGAGACGAGAAGGCAGCTACGATGTTCTTAAGTACACTTTTGTTTTTGTAAGTTAAACTTCTTTAGGCTTGTTACGAATTAATTAATTTTTTGGCGACCTCAATATTTTCAGGATTGAGTCAAATTATCGGGAAAAAGATTTTTATGACACACACGTGCGCGAACATTTTGCTCAAAATAAGTCAAAATGACTCTGAAACCATTTCATTCAACCTTTTGGAGTCGTTTTTCATTTTCTCGTAAGAACAATGTCAAATTTCCGATCGCTTTTGCTCGTCGACGTTGATCAGTCCGAAACATCGTAATATCCGTCTCCGGCCTATTTCATGGCTCCGTTTTCACATATACCCAAGTAAAAAGATTATATATTGTCTATATACAAGCTATATACATGTGACTGATCATATATAGTCTATGTATAGACTATATACAGCCTATATCTAATTTTTTACCATTTCTTTTTCTTTCTTCTTTAATTATTATATAATTTTTTCATTGAAGAATTCGGCATATATAATCTACGTATAGACTATGTATACTCCATACATAGTATATACACGCCCAATTCCATATATACTTTACACATCGACTGTATATCATTTTTTTTACCCGGCTACCCAAGCTCGTACCTCGAGAATCCGTTGATCCTCTCGAACATCAACGTTCCGCGCTCACGATCGCGAGTGTACTCTCGGTTTCCGTTGCGGCATTCGTCGAGTTTTTAGCGCGATTGAACGACGGCCCGGCACCGCGGACTCGTGGGGGCTGGTCGGGTGTACAGAGAGGTCGTCGGTTCGTTGCCCGCAATGGAACAAGTTTGCGGATCGGTGAGCTTTGCCCGGTGCGGAAAAACTTCACCGTCGGAGCGCAATCCGGCGTTTTATACGTCAGCGCGATCGCGCGGCTACGCGATCACCTACACAACAACCAAACCTTTTGCTCTCTCTCTCTCTTTCTCTCTTCTCGTTTCACAGACGGCAAAACCTTCTCTTTATCCACGTCTCTTTATCTCTCTCGCGTTTGGCTCTTCTTCGCGTTTCGGTCACATTGAAAACGAGACCCGTTGAAAATGAAAGGCTCGATCGCGCGCGAAATCTCGTCGTCGTGTCCGACTGATGGATTGTTCATCGCGACTCATTGCGTTTTTCATTTGTCCGTCGCACGTGCGGTTTTACACTACGTATGTGGATGCGCGTGTGGTTTTTTTTTTGTTGTGTTTTTTCGTTTTTTGATGTAAGCAGCGACTCTCAGCGGCGTTGTTGTCGCGTGAAAAGGAGAGGGAGGGATTTATTAGAGGGCTGTTATTTGGGTTGTTTTTTGAATTTTGGGTAGGGACGGCTTGAAACTTGATTCCGGAAGAAAAAAGATGAATTTAGAGCGTATTTTCAATCTTCTAGCGTAATTCTGATGACGGCCCTCAGGCGAGGGATTTTTATTTTATTTTAATTGGAGGCGATTTATTGACCTTTCGGTAGTTATATTGGCGAGGCGACTGATTGGATGTTGGAGAGTTGTTATTTGGGTTATTTCTCGAATTTTGTGCAGGGACGGCTCTGAATTGGATTTCGGAAGAAAAAAGAACAATTCAGAGCGTATTTTGAACCATCTAGCGTAATTCTGATGCCACCCCTCAGACGGGTGATTTTTTTTTCAATTCCTAATGGATGCGATTTATCGACCTTTCAGTACTTATATAGCCGAGGCGACTAATTATATCATATAGTCATAAAACCAAATTTATTTTCAATCCCGAAGGGAAAAATTATATACAGTCGATATATAGACTATCTATGGGCATTTATAAAGTATGTATAGAACACAAATAGTCAATAAATAGATTATAAATGCCTAATCTTATAAATCGTGAAAAATTATAATAATAAAAAAAAAAGAAAAAGAAATAGTAAAAAATTATATATAGTCTATATATAGTCAATAATAGTCATAAACAATAAATGCACAATATACAGTTTATATATAGACAATATATAATTTTTACACTTTTAATTCGAGTACATGCACCCAAATCTAACATTCTGGTGAAAAATAAAAAACTAATTTCCAATTCTTTCGCAATCGTTGGATGTATCTTCGGTGACGCAGTGACGGACGGACAGCCCTAAGGTTTAATTCGTCGTTATAATCAACCCGCCCGGCGTCTCACCGAGACACGGTGAGTTATCTCTTCGGAGCGCAGACAAAGTCCGTCTCTCCGTCTCTTCTCGCTACGCTCACTCGCGGAAACTTCCTGATTATACACCGAGAAACTCGGAGACGACTTCGTACCGTCGCATCGCGTTTCGGACCGAGTGCGGCGCTCGATTCAACACGGGTGAATTCGTTAATTCGTTGGTTACACACCGAACGACGGAGTTTCCACGACATCGTCATTATCCTAAGCCAGGACCGTACGATTCGAGTCCGTATCTCCGGATTTTCCCACCGTGAGCTTCTCTCTGGACGAAATATTTATCTACGATCGCATCTATTGAGAATTTTTAGTTTTTTCTTCTTCTCGAATATTGCAAAGATTGAAAAAAAAAACGAGCTACGAAAATAATAAACTGTTTCGACTGTGTTTGATTCGTAATAAAATGGGACAAAGTTCTTATCTCCGAATTCTTCTCTTCTCGATCATTCGTCCTCTCATTTTCTCGCCACCCTCAGACCCTCTCCTTATCTCCGTAAGGCCTCTCCCCGCAGCGTTTCGTATCTTCTTCGCTTATCTTCCGCATCAACGCCGATTGTCAGAAGCATCTACAAATAAGTTCGCCCTCCGAATTTCCCAACCAACTTCCATTGTTTCGCTTCGCGTGGAAACGAATTTCTCCAACAACGAAGGACTGACAATCAACTTGCTACGAACGGACCAAAGCCATTGGGTTTGTTTCAGATATTTCGTTGTTATGAATTATTGTCTACAACCGAGACGTTGACATCTGTTCGAGAATACTATGATTCTCGAGGAATTGACGGGTTGAGAAGACGCTTCCGGTGCAGCTGGCGGTTATCATAGGGACTAAGAAGAATAATGAGATACTTTTTCACGCAGAGAATGAATTATTTGAATAAACAAAAACAAATTCTGACTGATTATTAACCTTTAAGATATTGAAAATGATAAATAATGAGATTTATTATTATTATTGTTATTATAATTATTATTATAACAATAATATAATGATGTACTTATACTATTATTATTATCATTATTATGAGATTATATTTCGGGAATGATAATAATAATAATTATTTTTAATTATCCACATCTTTGAGACTAATAATTATTCTGAATCTTTTTTTGTTCATTCCAATCAGTTATGCTCTGAGGGAAATAAACATTTTATTGATTTTTCTACTAGTAATAGGTATAAAGAATAATCTGATATATAATAATAACACTAAACATATAATTATAACATAATACTATAATAGAATTTTAGTTAATTAATTATAATTATATTAGAATAGAACTTATAGTTCAAAAAATCATTATTATTATTATTATTTTTATTATTATTATTATCATTATTGTTATTATTATTATTATATAACGATAATGCACGATTTTCAGAGCCTTAAAACATTAGAATAATTCCGCAACGAAATGTCATTTAGCTGACTGATAACGGAATTCCGTTGCCGAAGCATCGTCGTCGACTAATGCACATCACCTGTTTGGCTACGCGCTGCTGATCTACACGGTCCGGCTGTTACGCTCATACAAGAGAAACAGTACTGTTAAAAGCACCTTCAAAGGGCTCGGCTTCGCAATAATCCTTTCCGGCAGGATTCTCGAGCCGCTGCAGACTCCACGTGCGCCAGACAATCTCCGCACGTTCACACGTTCAGAACATCGACGGGCGTCGTCGACGATGCATCCTATAGACATCTAAATTAAGAGTTCGTTCTTCCGTCTGAAGGAAGTGACTCAGTCTGTCGAATCCCCTGCGGTAGAGACGCAAATTACTCAGCTACTTCACGCCCGCGCTGGATTTGTCTTTGAACGGTTTAGGATCTTAAAAAAATTCGGTAAATTTCGCGATTGAATTAATTCTGTGAGCAATAAGGTATAGGCACGCGTTTTGATTAGATATGGATGCGTTATGTAGATTTTTTAGGTGTTATTTTATTGTGCATTGTTTTTACGAATCGTTTTAGAAGAAATGTTACTAGATTAATTATTATTAAACGCATCGCTTCCAACCGATTGTAATTGGACGAACTTTTTTAGAGTAATTGCTATGGGCGTATTGTTTTGGACCCATTTTTTTTTTTTGCAAATCGTGATAAAATCTTCGAAACGTAAAATCGTTGTATCTCGAGAGCTCGTGTCAAGGACTTATTCGTTTTTGCATCCCAATGACGGTTATACGTCGGCGGAAAATGTGTTTCACGCGACTAGGCGGAGAACAGCGCGTTGGGAGCACAGACGGATATTTATGGGATCGTAGGCGGCGTCGGCGGCGATGTGACGCCACAATGGTCTGGACTGTACCATGGATTCCGTACGATGTGAGGTGAAGACGTATACACATGGCCGTACGGTTCGAGAGGCGAATGACGTCGCGGAGTTGAAGGAGTCGAACCGGGAACGCGGCGCACCCGCATATGAGACCCGTAAGATAACAATACGTGAAGGAATGAATCGTTTGAATGGCAACTCGGCACCTTTCCCATTCCCCTACGTCCCATAAACGTATATAAATTTTAAATAATTTAAAATCATTTATTATAATATCAACCGTTATTAATTTTTCCTATTAATTTCCTTATCGAAAAAATTAAAATTAATAATTTTAATAATAATAATAATATTAATAATAACAATAATAATAACAATAATTCGAATAATATTATTTATTTTCATAATTTTAATCATTTAATTCAAAATTTATATTTTGTCTTTTTTTTCTATTCATTCTAAGAAAAATCAATTATATTTCTCTACTTTTATCATTTATACATAATATATTTAGAGCTGGACGATTTTCAATTCAATCATTTTGAAGATATTTCAACAAAATTTGAATTTATTAATTTTTTACGTATATTTTTATTGAAGATATTCTGATTTTATTGTATCGAAAATTACAGAATTAATTACCGCTAACAGCAAATACAGCAAAACCGCACGTTAGACGTGTAATGCGATACAATTGAATGACACTCGACATGTCTACCCAGAAGAAAATACATCCTCGCGTTTTTATTTTCCGCAGTCGATGATATCTCAGTGGAATCGTAGGAAGTTTACGGTATAAAGATAATTATAAGAACAACGATAAATTGCTTAATTCCCTCGAAACCGTTCGCGCTCGTGTTCGCCCCGCGTGTATGTAATTTCACATTATTTTACGGTGAAGATCCACCGATCGACCTCCCGTCTTCCTCCCTTCCCAATGGCTGAGCGATCCCGGCTAACATTGCCGCGTGATTAATCATGCAATTAAGGGGGAATCTCGTTAGCGAAAAGGTTTATCATTGTTCAGCTTGTCGAGGATGGAATCGCCGTTCGTACAATTCCCACAGGATCTACATTACTCTTATCCGTTGATTTTCTCAAACTCAACTCGAAATTTTTTTTATTCAAATTCGATAATCGAATTAATTAATAAAATAACTCGATAAAAAAAATAGTACAAATAAAAATAAATCAATTCAATCAAGAAAAAACAAAATAATACAATCCAGTTATGAATTAATAATTAACGTTTCGTTACACATTGATTCTACGATGAGTAATCATGAATTGCCCGTCCGTATATTCGTGTATAATTTATCGATATAAACACACGGACCCTCGGCTCAATCCGGAAATAAATGCATATTAAACTTTCATTCGAGCATCGCGTTTGGATAGGTGATGAATTATTTTCATCATACGTCAGAGCCGCGTGGGAGTACGAGTTGTATTCATCGTTATGGAGATTCCGTTGAAAATTGTATGGGAATATTTAGTCGTGTGCGAAATCGAGTTCGCCTCCACCCACGGATTTCGCCAACAATCGTTCGGTGAATGCGTTTCCTCGAGAATTATTTGTCGTGGTCAAATAAATCACGAAATTTATTCCGACATCCAATTATACATTCAACGAACGAATAAGCGAAGCATATTTGCGAAATCGATCGGTATTGGATCGGTCAGCGGAGATGCCGGGAGGAATTCTACGACGGAACGCGATAAATTTCAACGACGACACAATTCAACATATTTTTTATTTTTTCCGAAAGGAATTTGGAAAGAGAATTCAATGATTTATCACAAAATTTAATGAAGAATTTTGTCTCTACTTACGAGTAAACCGCGCGAGGCAAAAAGTTTACCCAAAATCGGTGAATCGTGGATTTCCAAGTCCAGGAAATAAAAAAACGTTGTCTGAAGAAACTTATTTGCAAAACTCTTTCAAGTTTCTGTATTTCTCGGAATAATATTTGAGACGATAAGACAACCATTTACTTTATTTTTAGGTTTTATTTCGTTTATTTATATTTTCATTCGAATTGTGAATCAGATTTTTGCTTCCGGGCATTTTATTTATATTTTTCTTTACATTATGAACGGGTTTTTGTTTTTCTCGGCATTTAATTTTTACAGGCTTTCCAGAGTTTTTTTTCTCTGGCTGTTTTCGTTAGGGTTTTTGCAGTACGGAGTTTTTTTTTCGATCGGGTTTATTTGGGCTGTTATTTTGTTATTTTGTCGGGTCTTTTTCGACGGTGTCGTTTTTGACGAAGTCTATTAAACATCTACGCACTAAATTATGCAGTGAGGTATTCTAAAATAATTTATGTATTCCATCAAGAACTATTCCTCAAATTAAAATTTTTTTAAAATTATTTTCCGTTATCCATCGAGCAAGACTTCGTTGCGATAATTCCAAAAGGGCTTACAGCAAAGCTCGTTGCAATTCGACCATCCGGACACGTAGGGCAAACGCGAGAGCTGTGAACGACGCAGCCACGGTTATATCGCGATTCCTGGTCCCACGTTTAATCGAATTTTCAACGGTGACGAAACGTTATTGGGTTACAAGGTCGTGGTTAGGTTCGCGAAGGGACGCATATATAAGACCGAGCGCGAGTGCAAAGCGTCCAGCACAAACCCGAATATGGTTGGAATTTTCAAGGGTGTGAAAAGAAAAATAAAATAAACCCTCCGGGGACGAGAATTTTCCCGACACTCGCATCACACCGGCCACACCGGGTTTGTCCGGACCCCAACGTGGAATTAACGTCGCACGGCCAACATATACGTGCTCGCGGTTGCTAATAACCCAAAAACCGCAACGGCGTTGCGCTAACGCGCCAAACTTCATCAGCGTTAAAAGAAAAAAGTTAAAAATACAAATATAAAAGCCTCGAAAAGCTCGTAAACGTTCGGAGCGGGAAAATTGATTAAGGGGAAACGGAAAGAAAAGCCGGTCGTTAAAGAAAATAGTTTGGCACTGTATTTTTGATAATGAATTCATGGGAATCTGTGAGACCTTAGACTCTCGTTATAATTTTAATATGAATTTTAATCCAAGTGGAAAAATTATATATAAGACATATAGGAATTTTAAACCGATTTTTGACGAAAATTCGTCTTCAAACGAGTTTCACAGCCAAACTCTTCGTTCTACGCGAAAAAAGTGGAGATACATTTTAGAGACAATTGAATTCTCTACAAGAAAGGTATGTAGTAAAAATAGCCTTAATCCAATAATTCACTATTCACAGCTCCTGGAAGTTCATTATATGAGGAAAAAAAAAATTGTTTCCTCAAATACGAATACAAAATACAAAAATAATATTTTCGTGTAACACATAAAACACCCTTTCGAATGATACCGCACGTGATACATGAAATGAATTTTAAAAAATCGAGTAGCCAATTTTTTCCCCTCTCAATTCTCATATCAATATTTTTGATCGTTAACTAGCGCAAAATACGTGGGTTGATAATATTTATAACTATGCCAAATTTCGAGTTACTACGTCGCATGATAACTGATAAGGGCTCCAGTTTCCCCTCAAAAACCCTAAAAAATTCTATCGGATAACGTGAAACCGATAAAAATGAATTTCAACTTGTAACGAAAAATCATAATTTTCTACTTTTTCCGGTCCTAGAAATGAGCGAGCTCGTTGCGATTAAATTTCGACACAACGTCGAAAAGCAAAACCCGTCTGGCTATGTCCGGTCGTCGGAGCGTAACCGTTCGCCCGAACGATTCCACGAGTGCAAGACCTTTTTACAGCTCCAAGAATGTACATGCCTGAATTAATACATTTGAAAATGAAAATTATAAAAAAAAAAAAAAAAATAATAATACCGCTTTTATTCAATCGGACTCTGCGGCATTTATAATTCAGTTACGTAATATATTTTCGGTGCAACCGCATAAATAAATGTGTAGCAGTCATAATCACGTTTATGTTGCAATAAACCGCTGAAGCGTATCCACGGAATGAGCTCTATGTAACTCTTGCGTCAATTAATTTCTCTTTAATCCAAAAATCAATCTAATATTTCATCTATTGAAATAATAATTATATTTATTATTATTATTCTTTTTCTCAATAACAAAGTTTGACAATAACAATAATTATTATTACAATTATTACATTATGAATTAATAATTATATTATAATAATAATACTTATTATTATTTTATTATTGTCGAACCTTGATATCAAGAAAAATAATAATAATTATTATTATTATTACTATTAATATTATAATTTTTCTCGACAACAATGTTACAATATTACAATTACTGGAATAAAGTGAAAACAACTAAATACCATGAACAACAATAATAGTAATAATAATAATAATAATCCAAGAAGGATCAATGAAGAATGAATAAATAATTTATCTTGCCTTTGTTTTATAGTGAAAATGAAAGTAGGATTAAATTGATCGAATCAAACCGGCGTTCAACCGTCATTTATATAATAAGACTTTGACGTAATCATCAATGAACGTATAATGCTATGCTCAAGATTCTTACAACAGAAACGCTTTTACCGCGCAATAGGAAATGATGGACAATAGCAGAGTGAGCGAAAATGCGGGAGAGAAAAAGAAAAAAGGTAGACGTATTGAACGAGAAGGATGTAGAAACATACAAGAGCCTCGCTGCAAAGCGATAAGGATAACACAATAAACTCCTCTGTAACGCAATCTTCAATTACCGTAACCCACGCGATAACCGTAGAATTATCGACTTAAATGAGAATTATTTCTACATTTTTACATAAACTATTTTTGCTACAGTGTTCGTTATAATTTTGATCGAATGTACCAATTAAAATCTACATTTTAGAAGTTTTCCCAGTTTTTGGAAATGATAGTTCAGAAATTAGAAAGGGGGGGAGGACACTCTGATGATGACTTTTGAAGCAAATATCTCGTGACTGAAGTTTCGAAATAAAAAGTTTTCAGAATATTTCAAATCGCATTTGAAGAGACCCATCAAAACCCTCCTCACTCTATGGGGCGAACGAAAAAAATCTTTCGAGTTCAATTTTTAATCTACGGGAGGAGGGTGAATTTTTTCTCTTTTAAATGTTATTATTCCCGTTTGATAATCAATGAAATCCGATCTGCATCCGTGTACCGAATTTCATTTCAATCCGTAAATAAATAAAAGAATGGGAGGAATGTGGCATACCCGACTGAAACCCTAAGGGTTCCTAGACCTCCCTGAAACCCTTAAAAAATTGAACTCAAAAGATCTTCTTAGTTCGCCCCATAGAGTGAGGAGGGTTTTGATGGGTCTCTTCAAATGCGATTTGAAATGTCCTGAGAACTTTTTATTTCGAAAGAGAGAGAGAGAGAGAGAGAGAGAGAGAGAGAGAGAGAGAGAGAGAGAGGGAGAGAGAGAATAGGTTATTTAGGTTATTTAGGTTTAAATAGCCTAAATAACATAAATAACCTAAATAACCTAAATAACCTAAATAACCTAAATAACCTATTCTCTCTCTCTCTCTCTCTCTCTCTCTCTCTCTCTCTCTCTCTCTCTCTCTCTCTCTCTCTCTCTCTCTCTGATTTGACAAAATACTGGCAATTTTGGGATGGTTTCAGTATGCCTCACCACTGTCTGACTCGGCACAATCTGCCTCGCCACAGTTCGACTCGGCACAGTTTGACCGGGCACAGTCTGACCCGGCACAGTTTGACTCCGCGAATTCGACAGATGAGAGACACTCTTTCCCCGTCAAACTCAGATAAAGTGTCAAATGTCAACGAGGGAGAGTAAATTTCCTCATAATAATCTCCTCATCAGCGACAATCAATAACGACAATGATAAATTCAACCTCGCGAATCGCGAAATCACTTGTGCGGCTCCTAAAGGATCCCACACAAAATAAACGCGAATAGCTATAGGCATTACCAGCCTTGGGCACTACTTAGTTCCCTTCGTACTTAAATAATACGTAAAAAGAAAAAAAAATCATCGATCATTCGTGAATTAAAACAGTGTAAAAAGCCTGAAATCGATTTCCGAGCTAGAAAATACAAGAAAGCCGATATGCCCGGCAATTCGAACGGTGATAATTTACGCGAAGGTGGAACTGGCACAAGCCAGCAGACGCGTTGCTCATAATAGCGGCGACCGGCCCCGGCGTCTGCTGACTCTGTCGTATGCCAGTTCCAGCCAGGTCGTGCAATCCATCCCCATTTTGTGCACCTGGCTGACCCGGCCATAGGATACCGGGTGCCGTACGAAAACCGTGTCATGAAGCGTGAGGCACTGCACACCGTACCGGTCTTCCGTGAGCGACAATCGCGTGTCACTGTCTCACTCACGGACGCGTGCCGTATCGCACTTTTCTACATATATATTTTTTTTTATTCACACACAGCGATAATAATAATAATACTATTATTATACTATATTATGTACTATAATAATAATGATAATAATAATAATAATAATAATAATAAACATCATCATCATCATCATTATTATTATTATTATTATTATTATTATTATTATTATGATTATTATTATTATTATTATTATTATTATTATTATTATTATTATTATTATTATTATTATTATTATTATTATTATTATTATTATTATTATTATTATTATTATTATTATTATTATTATTATTATTATTATTATTATTATTATTATTATTATTATTATTATTATTATTATTATTATTATTATTATTATTATTATTATTATTATTATTATTATTATTATTATTATTATTATTATTATTATTACCGTAAATACCACGGATCAATCTTGATTATTCACCTTATTTAGATTATTTTTAACGATTCGGAGCAAATCGTACCAATAAATACCACGATTTATACCAAATAGCGTACATACTGCGAATAAATCTTCGTTATTTAGATTATTTAAGTGATTTGTAACGATTCGGAGTAAATAACAATGATGAATACCGCGACTCATACTAAATACCGTATATACCGCGTATTCCTTCTTTATTAAAAAAAACGGCTTTCTCGCTTTCATCTCATCGTTTCCAACAGCGTCCAATCCCGCGTTGTGAGGCCGAATGAAAAAATTATATCCAGTCTATATATTCACTATATGTATATAGAATTAGGCATATATATACTATATATAATTTTTGGATACATCATTATATTATGTATATTAGAGAGAATCATATAATATGATTATTTTTGTAATTATTATATTGGTTTTCGGATTTTTAAAAACTTGGACAGACTATATTTGAACTATACATCCTCAATTCCATGTGTAGTTAATCCATAGACCATACACTATTCTTTTACTTGGGATCTTAAGCCGTACACGCCGGATTACTCCCACCCACTCGATCTTATCTCCGCCGTTTATTCGGCACGATTACACAGGTGATTCACGTCGTCGCGAAGTCACAACGAGTAGTTTGAACACTCATGCGAATACCGCGAGAGCGCGCGGCACTCGAGGTGTAGTGCGAGACGCGAGACGAGAATGTACAATTAGGATTGAGAACGAGTACGCGGTATATTCGCGGTCTGAGTCATATCGCTCTGTGCGAACGAGACGGATCATACTCGCTTCCTGCAACTTTCACAAAAAAATAAAATTGAATGATGTCAAAAATAATTTTTCTTTGCTTTTTTTAGTTTTAACTTTTGTTGCGCACATCTCTGTAAAAATTACTCAACGTCCACGTGGGGTATGTCGTACCCCAGCGAGTTCAAACGTCTATTAAGGACGCGCTATTTATTATTTTGACTTTTAAAAAATATTGAGTACTCTTCGAAGCTTCTCAAATGAGGCCCAACTGGTGTTATCGTCTTTCCGAATATCATTGAACCGAAAAAAAAAATCATTTGACAAGAAAATCATGGATGGAAATATAATACACTATCTATTGTTTGACTTTAAAAAATAAACAAATACTTTTATAATTAAATTTAGATAGCACATTTGAAAAATTATCCTTAAAAACATGCGTAAATAGACCAGCCCCCTTCGTTTATTTCGAAAACTACCGAACTTAAAATTAGATTTAAAAAACCGAGGAATAGAAACTCCTTATCTCTGAGTAATATCGATCAAACGATAAGTTTCAAATATAATCGATCGACAACCGCGTGGCACAACGGTTTTTCGCTGCCCCGTCAAGGCTACGAAAAAAAACGTGACGTTCGTTCGAATACGAGTTTCACGAGAACCGAGACCCTGTAAAAACGTGTAAGTGGCCGAAGTGGGAGGGTCCGTGAGCACGAACGGAGTCTCTGCGAAACCGAGGTCGTGTAGTCACGGTTCGACTGTCGCGTTGTCGTCGACCAGACTCGGAGAACCACGAAAAAAAAAAAAAAAACAAAAACAAAAGAAAAGAAAAATTGACTCCAAACCGTCGACTCTCAAGATGAACAAGCCACGGCGATTATTACAAGTCAACGTGTACGAATTGTATCAATCATTTTTTCCCCCTCTCCAAACACTGCAATAGCTCGGTCTGGCCGTTATTATTTAGAGAAATAGGCGCGGCAATTGCTCGATGAATATTTCATTACAAAAACCTTCGTTCGTGAATAAATTTTGGAAAATAATTCTATGGTGAAAAAATATAAACAAAATATAATATTGATAATTATAAAATATAACAATAATATTAATATCATAGTTATATTATGATAACAATTATTATAATAATAGTTATTTTATAATTATTATTATTATATTTCAATTAAATAATTAATATTATATTATTATTATTATTATATAATAATATAATAATAATTATTATTATCATTATTAATTCTTATTTTTAGAATTAATAATAATAATAATAATAATAATATAAGAATTATAATAATAATTATTATTATTATTATTATTATTCGCTTTTAATAATAATACTATTATTATACTATATTATATACTATAATAATAATAATAATTATTATTATTATAAGATAACTATTATTATAATAGTTACAATTATATAGTATATAATATAGTATAATGATAGTGATATTATTATTATTAGTATTATTATTATTATCATTATGATTATTAATATTATTATCATTATCACTATTATTATTAAAAGCGAATTGAAATTTCCGTTAAAATATTAAGAAGTTGTTTCGTAAATTTTGAACATGCAAGTTTAATTGTTTGCATCGTAAGTGCATCGATAAATACGCTGCACTCACCGATGCAGACTCGAATTGATATCACCAACGAAGACGAAATGAGTTTAATAAACATCGGACAGCCGGATTAGATAACCGACGCGAAGACGTTGCTCTGCCGTATCGCATGCAATATATATATCTATGTAAATAATGAATAAACCTCGTTACCGGACACTCCTACGGTGACGCACAAATTGAACCTGTCTCGGCTGTCACTCGTCCATTCGAGAAAATCTAACGCTGGAATCTCGGATATACTCGTATATAAATGAGCGGTTCCATCAAATACCGGACAACTTTGATGGGCTTAGCCGGCTGGAGTTTTTGTGATATTTACACAGCTTGAATAACACCTTTGACAAATTTTTTCAGATTTTTTTTTCTATTATTTTGACAGCTGTCAATTAAGGTAATTTTTTTCAAGTATTTTTTCCATGCTGCAAAAAAATGTATTAAAAATATGTTTTTGACGTGAAATTGGCTCAGTTTTCAAGAAAAAACATCAATTTTCCATTTCGATTCTGGGCAATTCACTAAAAAATTGACTTATTCCATTTTCCCTCCAAACTGGACTTCTTCGCTCAAGCAAATCTCGTTTATTTCTTCCTTCCCGCATTCTAATCAAATTTTTCACCAAAAAATGTACTCATTCAATTCCACCTTCGAACCACAGACATACGTCCATGGTTGAGACAAATTTTCATTTCCAACTAATCACCGCAGCCGCGAAAATTAAGCCTCGTCCCGTGGCTATTCGACGGAGTTGCAACGAGATAAACTTCGCGATAAATCCGACCGATTACACGGTCGGAACAGACTCGAGGATTGCAAATTCATCTTTCTTCGCGTACTCATTCCTATTTATTTCCATTGCAATTGCCGTGGACCGCACGGTCGAGCCGAGAAGTCCAAGAGCGCGATTCCGGGCAAGAGCCGACGTCTATCTCGAGGCGGATATCTCGAACGTCGGCGAACGTCGGCGAACGTTGCGGTTTGCCGGTGGATAGTCCGGGGGCGAGGCTGCGTTTTTTCCCGAGGTCCGTGGAAAGAACGAGAGAGCCCTCGGGACACGAAGTTCCCGGGCGCAAAGACCAGTGGCGTAAGCCGAAACGGAATTTCTCGCGAACGGCCGAAGAAATCGCTCGATCGATTGACAAACGACGAAATTAATCGGTCGACAACTGCGCAAGGGGAAAAATTAAACGTTCGAATTTGAATATTCGATTGATTCGTCGGGGAGGCTAGGATATTTCTCACGGCGTGATCTGATGACGTTTTCTCGTGGAACGCCTCAGGATAAGCCTGAGAAGAATGGAAGATTTTGATATCTCGCTTAGTTTTCGAGATATCGATTTTTTTGTATCTAAATAAATCTGATGTACAGAGAGAACGAGTTTTGATCTATCGATTAGATTTTACAAAAGCGAAAGGATTGTCAAAAATGTATAGAAACGATGGGAAAGGAAAATTCATTCGAAAATTGATTTGGAAATAACAATAAATTGATTGAAAAATATTGAACAATCCAAATCTAAAACAAAACATTTCAATTTGAAAAAAAATTCAGTTAAGGAAGGAAAAAATTATTTTAAAAAAATAGTAATAAACAAAAATTATAACAAAATAATCTGAAAACCTAATAAAACCTGACCTAGGTTTTATGTTAGGTAAGGTTAGGGTATGTTTAAGTTATTCCTTCATTCTATTATTTAATTAAAAAGATTTTTTTCACTTAATTGTATTTAATGGAAAAAAATGTTATTCTTGTTCTGAGGCTTATTTTGGAGTATCCTACAATAAAAGTTCATCAAATCTTGGAGCCAGAGATATCTCAATCTTGCCAATTCATTCAATCGATCAAAACGTTCGGCTTTAAAACGTCTTGATAACAAAATAATGCTTTCATTAATAATTTAATTTGTCTCAAATCGAGCGCGGATTAAAGTTCCGATTAAAATATTCGAAACTTCGATCCACACCCCTTAAAATATTAATTATTGTTTCTTCTCTCTCGCACCTGATGATTATTTTGCGACAAATTCAATGTCGAAACGATTTATTCGATATTCGTCGTCTTAAATTGAATTCAAAAGATTTTAATTAAACAATTTCACGGTAAAATTTCCAATTGCCAACAATTTCAAAGATATCCGGCGAAGTTAGTCTAGCGCACGAGAATATTCCGCGGAATTGGTGGAGAAATTGAATGCAAACAGACGAATAGACTGATTCGTAATTCCATTGCCAGCGGTTTGGCATATCCGTATTAAAACGTATATTCGTGCACCGACTCCGTGCAAATATTCCGAAATTGATACGATGGACCGGCAAAATTTCCTTGGCGCTCCGTAACTCTCTCTCGTCTATCTTGTTATGGATCTTTGGAAATTCTATAACAGTTCATTCAATAATCTCGAGCGATTGCTCACAGACTTATCGTCGTCGGCACGTCTCGAGGCGTTTCCACAGCCAGCCAAAATCAGTAACACCCTAATTTGATGCCATAGCATCGTCCAAAATTAATTTAAACGACAATGAAAAATTGACAACGTTTTATTCAGGCTCATTCGATAATTCAATTTTCATTAGAAGTAAATTTTTTTATTATATCGGCAAGGCGGTGGGCGAAAATTGAAAAGATAATTGATTTTTTAATTTATTTCATCGAATTTATTTAGTATTATTTTTTATACCCATTCATTTATTAATTTCTTGTTTTTTTCCCCTCGAAAGAAATTGAAACCCCCAAGATATCCTCTGCCTTACTCCAATTTCCGACGAATTTATTTACCCATTCATTTTTTAGGTTTCATACACTTCTATTTACTTCATTAAATTTATTCGGTATAATTTTCTTCGATGCATTTATTTATTTATTCGTTTTTTTCTTTGACTCGGAAAAAAAAAGTGAATAAACAACGCTGCGGGTTTTGGCGGTGATATTTAACCGAGACAGACGACGGACAGTTAAGGGGTCTGACAGCGAGTCTGACTATTGGCCAAAAAGAGATCGCGCGCAAGACTCGAATTACCAACTGGGATATATATTTTTTCTTGGCATTTGCGCCAAATAGGTCGAGGATAACGGGGGGGCTCTCCGTCGTGCTCGCGTGCACAAACTCGCGTAAAGCGCATGTCTCCGAATCCGTATGACTCTCGTGTACACACTCGTACACGCATCTGTTACAATTTTTTGCTTTCGAGGCAAAACCGAATGATTCCGTTTTTTTTTCTTCAGAGCATAAGATCGTTCGAGAATTCTTGTAAATTCGACTTTAACGCCTTATATAAGGGAAAAATATCAAAGATTTTCATTTTTCTATTATTTTTTATGCCGTTAGCCTGCATGGTTGAGGATATTTTGAGCTTTATGCCCCACATATAGCGCAGGATGATATTAAATGAGGTAAGATTGCATTTGTAATTGATACCGCGCGGCGCGCCCGACCGCCAACTTCAAAGCCGTTTTTCCACGATTCACTTTTTTGAACCTTGTGTAAGTTCTAACTTTTGAACGAAGGTTCGGATCGCTTTGAAATTTTTACAACATATTCTTAGTATCAACACCTATAGTGTGAACCACGGAAACAAAAATTTCAATGACACAAAAAAAAATATAAAAAATAAAACACCGACAGAAAATTGAGTAAAAAAATTTTATGTATCGAATTTTTATTATAATAATTTTTTAAAAATAATATTGTTGGTTCATACTGAAGATACTTTCATTATGAAATTATAAATATGTTCATATTTTTTTCAGACACTCACATCGATGCCGATAACTTCCACGATCAACCCCCATCAATATTAATATAAATTATACATACAAAAATTATTATTATTATTTTTTGTGCAAATAACTTCTTCTCTTGTCTCTTAATTTCTGTTTTTTCACAAAAATTCGTAAAATTTAATTAAAGAATCGTGTGTGAAAAAGAAAATGTCAATGTTCGAGTCTGAACGAGCTGCTGATGGGGTTTCGCTTTTTCGAATGTCAACCCGACTAATAATTCGTTCGTAAAGTGTTGCAATTTTTGTTTCGATGATGTAAAAACAATCGATTTGCCGCAAGCGTGAACGCGACAGAATCTCACGTCAGGATGTTGTAACGCGACCATAAAAACGACGAAAAATAATGTTTTAATGAAAAAAAAACGATTAATTATCATTTGTCCTAATACTTTATGCCTTTTAATGGGACTCACGACTCGACCGTGCGACCGTGTATGGTTGAAAGTTGTTCGGGAAACAATAAATAATTTTATCGCTTCTGAAGCAATGACATATCCATAAACGTAGCTATATAATCCATACCGTAAAAGGAAATCCACGGAAAACGAGGGGCAATTTATTGGGCAATGATTGCATTCTCTCACGCGAATTTATTATAAAACTCACTTACAGACGAATTTATTTACCAATTAAAAGCTTCCGGAATACTGGTAAAAGTCAAACATAATCTTGAACTATTTTAAGGACGATTAAATCAATGTTCATCGTCCTTAAAATCGCTATTACGATAATATTTCAGGGTAAGCTATTTTTTTATGAATCGATAATTAAAATGAATTATTAATCAATTTCATCAATTAATTATTTTTATCTCGAAGATAAATACGAACTAGGTAAGAGCGTTTTGGGCCGAAACGTGATAAGGTTTCGTAGCTATTATCACTAACATTATTTTCAATTTTTTATAATATTTATCACGAGCTATTTCAGATTGAGACATTTTCTTCCTTCCAAAATCGGAGATATTTCTAAATTTTTTCATAAACTATTTTTGCTACACTACCTGTCATAATTTTAATCGATTGTACTAATTAAGAGCTTCATTACAGATTTTTTTCAGATTTTTCTCATCGATAGTTTAGAAACTTCAGGGTCGTACACTCTGATAACGACTTTGAAGATAAATATCTCATGACTGAAGGATTAAAATCATTAAGTCCTGCATCATCATTCGTTGCGTTTTTAAAGTTCCATCCAAAGACACTCCACTCCATGGCGTAATTAAAAAAAATGTCGGTTACACTCTTTAATTAGCGGAAGAGGGTAAAAAAATTTATATTTCTCAGGGTCAAAAATGTCATCGTTTCTATTTTTGGGTAATCAATCTACGTCTGTATACCAAATGACACTTCAATAAATGTCTCAATGATTCACTGGCAGCCCACGCCACCACCGTGACCGTGACATGCTCACAGACCGACAAACAACCTGACCGAAACCATGAAACTCCCTAGACTGCCACGAAACCCTCAAAACCTAAAAAAAAAAAAGGAAATATTTATCGAAATACTGTATCGGATGTTGAATGACAGAAAAAAAAGGCGATCCCTCCGTTCTTTCAATGCGGGCTCGAGATGAGGGAAAAGTTCGCAGTGACGAATGAAACTTCGTCAATATTTATTATTCAACTATCCTTCCACCCCCTACTTTTCTTCCGGAGGGCGAACGAAAAGATACAAAAAAAAAAAAGAAATGAAATGAAAAATGTGAAACGGGGTTGCAAACGTGTCGGGGTGAATTTACGACTATCGAGGCATCCAACCGCCTCTCTCTCTCTCTCTCTCTCTCTCTCTCTCTCTCTCTCTCTCTCTTTCTCTTTCTCTTTCTCTTTCTCTCTCTCTCTCTCCCTCTCTCTAACTGTATATTTTATGCACTCGGATCTCGTTGACGTTCCCGACTGTACGGTAAATAGAAAAAAACATCCCCCCGACGCTACGGCGACGGCCACCGTGACTATTTCGCAAAGTTGAACGAATGACGTTGTGGAAATCAACGTGAGAAAAAACAATCAATAGTCAATATGAAATAAAAAAATACAGCACAAATAGAATGGAAAACAAAAGCCCGACACAATTCTCCAGTGAACTAGGACAGGGTAAGATTCCGATTTCTAGAACAAGAAAGAGGCCATTGTTTTTCCGATACGCTATCCACATTCAACACGTCTACGTCCGTGTCTTGAGAAAAGAAAAGGATTAAAAAAAGAAACAAAAACGTTCACAGTCGTACAAAAAATTCCAAACAACGATAAGAATTTTCTGCGCTTATTCTAGAATTAGAATTCTAGATCTGTTTCTTGATTATTATTATTTAGATCATTATTTTTAGATAAATGCTTCTTTCAATTAAAGTAAAATATCTATACGCAAATAGCGAGAAAAAAAGAGATTCATAATTATCAATAACAATTATTATAAGTATCAATTATCATTATTATTATTATTATTGATTATGTTTATTAATTCTAATGAATTAATAATGAATTCTAATGAATTAATAAACATAATCAATAATAATAATAACAATAATGATGATTAATAATTATAATAATTGTTATTGATAATTATGAATCTCTTTTTTTTACAAAACAAAATAATTATACGATCTCTTGCGACACATTTTTTCTACAATATCGGTCTAAATAAAAATACAAAAAATGTGAACTACTGCGGAAAAAAAAATAAATCCGTTTCACTGGACTAAAACTGAACGTTCGGAGCAAAAACATCAATGTTCGCTAATTGTAAGTATTACATCGGGACAAATTACGTTCGCGATTGCGAAATAAATATCCGATTGGTCAGCGGTAATTCTCTTCGGCGAGGGCCCGAAGACGGTCGATTTAAACGTGTAGACAACCGCATAGCGTACAATGATCGGTTTAAAAAAAAAAAAGACAAAGGAAAAATATCTCCGACGGTTGATCGGTCACGTGAGAAAGCACTTTCTAACGCTTTCGATGCACCAATCAACATCTTCACCCAACCATCGTACTTCGGATTCATTACCATAGAAGAAAAATAATCGATCTTATAATCATTGTTGAATTATCTTTTAATTCATAAATAATATTATATTATATATAATAAAACAGAAATATATATGTTTTTTGTTTTGTGTTACGTATAAAACTATACCGATATCATTATCACGAATAATAAAATATAAAACATTGAATATATTTATATATTTTGTTTTGAAATATATATATTATCATAGATATTAATTTTTTTTCTGCATATCGCCAATAAAAATATGAATATTTCATTATCGACTCAATCAACCTTGAAAAACGATTTAACGATTATTTAACGCCGAAAAATAATCACGAGAGTTGGTTCCGCGATGAGAGAAATCTTTGCGTAAATTATATCGCCGTCGGACGTTCAACAGTAGATACGATAGACGTTTGAACGTCTGTCCAACCCTCGGCGAATGCAATTCAAGCTCTCGCGTCGTGTCTCGCGAAACGGGGCAAAAGAAAAATCGATCTTACGCATAAATCAGTTGCCGACGGAATCCCCGGGTGGACAGCCGGACGGATGGGCGAGAAAACGAGCGGGTACGAGAAAACCCCGGAGAAGGGGAACCCGTGAACGATAACGTCCAACGAGATCGAATTCCGTAACTCGCATCGTTCATACACGCCTTAACGTTCATACTCGTGTTATCTCGCGAGCAATATTTATTATTATTATTATTTTTATTATTATTATTTATTATAATATAATAATAATATATAGTCCGGGATTGGTGAATTTCTAGCGATAAGCTGAGAGATGTCGATTTCTATATAATGATGATAATAATAATAATCCAACAAGTATCAATGAAGGAGGAATAAATTATTTCTATTGATAGTTTAATTGTAAAATTATTTAGAATATTAAATGAATTAAAGATCATTAAAATTGTTGATGATTATTGTTGTTGTTGATTATTTAAATTGTTCAGATTTTATTATTTTATTATTTATTTATTATTATAATAATATTATAATAATATTATTATAATTTAGAATAATGATAATAATAATAATAATAATAATAATAATAATAATAATAATAATAATAATAATAATAATAATAATAATAATAATAATAATAATAATAATAATAATAATAATAATAATAATAATAATAATAATAATAATAATAATAATAATAATAATAATAATAATAATAATAATAATAATAATAATAATAATAATAATAATAATAATAATAATAATAATAATCCATCAAGTTTCAATGAAAAAGGAATAAATTATTTCTATTAATAATTTAATTAGAAAATTATTATTATTATTATTATTATTACATGATTCCAAGAGACCTAAGAATTTATACTAATAATAATAATAATAATAATAATAATAATAATAATAATAATCGAACAAGTTTCAATGAAGAAGGAATAATTTATTCCCATTAATGAATTAATTATGAAATTATTATTATTATTATATTATTGTTTCCGAATGAAATGTGCATTTCGTTCTACGTGAGCGTTTGTAATCAACCGAAGCAGCGTTGATTGCACGTGCGCATGTGTATGTGCATGCGTACGTGTGTTCGCAAGTGTGTAAAACTCATGACCCCAAGTCGAAGCTCTTAAATCGTCTTCACAGCTGAGACACGTTCGCCAACGGCGGAATATATATCGCGCGCATTTACCGAGAATTCGATGCATTAAACTCGCGTACGAGCAACGCCAATCGTCCGATGGCAATTATACAACGAAGAATCAATGAATAAACTCATTTCAATGCCCCATTGGCAATTATCGCGATGAATATGCGCAATACTCATCGCTTTGGGGTATTTAAAGGTGGAGATATTTATATATCGTGATCGTCATTTTACTGCACAATTATTTTATTCGCGAATGGACGAAGCGACGCGATTGCGTTGGGAATATGCATTTTAGTATGATGCATTTCGATATTGTTGTTGTTTTTGTTTGTCAAAAAAATATAAAAATTTGTTTTTTTATGGAATTGTAGTGAAAAAGTATTGACGACTTTTCCGATTTTTTTTTTATTCGAAGAGTCTAATTTCTTTTATTTTTTGATGATTATATCGGTGAGCTGACTTAAAATTGGTATTGGATTTTTCCACAAATAATTGCCCGCCCCGCGAATATAATTACCGCAAAATAGAAAAATTGGTTTTGCTATTTTGAAATCGGATTTGGACTAAGAAAATTCAAATTAGGCTAAACATTTTTGGTGTTTATTTTTTTTTAGAACGGCTGTTTCTGAGCAATCGAAATTCTAGACCGTAAAAAATCTTCCCAACAGAATCAAATCGAAATAATCGAAAAATGTAAAATTATTAAAAATAGAAAACCTCGTCCGCTCCGAGGGACCCCTTAAGAATGTTCTACGTGTCTCCGATTTAGCCCAAATTTTTTTTTATATACCTGGAATCTTACCGCAGGTTGAGAACTTGGAAATAACCAAAATAACGTGAATTAAGGGACACCCCTAATGCGTATAATCAATACGAATCGTTATGTATACGCGAGTTGATCGTTTTACAAGAAATGTCCATTCGTTGGTTGACACAAGCACGAAGCTGAAGCTTCTCGTGTGCTTACCGGTATGGCAAACGCTTTGCAATGTAAATCACGAGCAAATGGGAATGTTTTCATTTGGATGCAAATTGGGCGAGCTATCGTGAAAACATTCATGAGATGACGAGATGGACTTTCAAGGGCAGCATCCCTCGACTTTATCCCACGCCTGGCCCTTAACGCTGCCATCAACGTGGTTATTTGGACAATCGCCAATTATTCACGAACCCGATCGACGCATTTGTTTACTCCGGATCGCCAATGGAATGTTTTTTAAACTTTTAAGTTGACCCAAGAATGAATCTTCTCATTTAATTTGAAAACAATTTGTACTGATAAATATTTTGGAACTTCTGGAATGCGAATTGAAGTTTCTCGACGATTTTGAAATTTTTATTGATCTATCATTTTAAATGTGTAGATTTTTATAGTTCAATATCGTTGAATTTAATCAAATTTATTTGTTAAGTATTAACAATTGTATAAAAAAATAGCGGAATAATAATGAAAACAATTAAATAAAAATAATATGCAAAAATATAAATATGTTGTGTTAAATATTATTATTTTATCGATATGTGAATCATCAAATTTTCATAAATTCAATAGTATTGAATCTTTGATTCAATAATATCTATTTTGTCCCGTAAAATCGATAATAATTTTTAAATAAACGCTGAATAATGGATTTATCACGAAATCGGAGCATTCGATGGGTCCTAAATTCGGTATATTTGGTCTGTTGGATTTTCCGGAGCGGTATAAGAATAGCGAACGCGTGTCGCAATAGAAATACACGTGGAGCGCTATCGCAAGCCACGCACGTGTCACGCCCCGAATTAATCTCGATCTAATAGCTATATATATTTATAATATCGAGTTCCAATTTGTTCCAATCAAAATTCGAAAAATAACCGAATAACAACGATCTTAATCTACAAATTTGTTTGTTAACGCAAAAACGCTTCGTAGTCGATTGATTACAGAATAATAATAATATTAATATTATTAAAAGTAAACAATAAATACTAATAACAAAAATAAAAATAATAATAACGATAGAAATGAATAAAAATTCTTACCGCATACGTTGAGCCATCCTTCGACCCTGCAAGGATACTCGAGCTTCATGATCGCTTTTGAATTTCCAAGCGACGATGCCGCCACCGAATATCTGCGAAATCCGAAATCCAAATCACCGATAACACGATCGCACTGATCACAACGAGAATTAAAACTCATAAGAAATATTCAACTACTCCTCTCACGACACGTTTAAAAAAACAAATTCAAACGAACATTTCTGAAAACGGATAATTAACAAATGAAAAAGAAACAAAACAAAAAACAAAAATATTTCCGCACAATATCACACACGAAACACCGCAAAACCCGGCCGACTTATTTCCGAAATTTCGTATTATCACGTATTATCTTCATCACGATGCACATTACAACGATTTACTTCCTCAATTAAAGTTTTTCTTTTATCCTTATTCTATTTCTTTGCACTTCGACGACTTACGTCAACGCGTAAAAAAATTCCGGAGCGAACAAAACGAGCTTCGATCAAACTAAAACGCGAAGTAGAAACCGCAATGAAGACTAAAAAAACAACGAGCAAAAACAAAATGGCGGGAATTCGTCGCTAAAAAAAAATTTTACGCCGTTGACGAAGTTTCGATCGAACGTCGAAAAAATGTAAACAAAGACGTTTGACAGATGAGCGTGCGACAAATGTCAGATCGTTGATAAACGCGAGATTCGTGGATGTACGGCGCGGGCGCACCTGCGTTATTCCGATCCATACAAACCGACGTGCGGATTGTAACTGACGGCACCGACGCTTCGAAAGTTACTGGCGGGCGTCGTGGCTCCGTCGTGGAGTGCGCCGATGGAAATTGCGCGGGCGCACGAAAGCCGGCGCGCGCCCTACGGGAAAAGGGACGACGGCGCAGGTTTCCCACAGGCAATACGGGTCACTGGGAAGCTTCGATGGATAATTATTTATCTCACGAAGAAACCGGAAGTAGCGCGGAAGATGCCGAATTCGACGAGGGGGTTCCGGATGGACCGAAGAGTACGAAATTATTTGGATTCTAGGTTGATTTATCGACGGTGGTAATTAATTTCTCGTCGAAGATGATTTATATACCTTTTTTTCTTTTTTCAATTCGATACCTGGAGGAGATGTGCGATATATATGGGGCATTTTATGCTAAATCGCCAGATTATTACGGAGGAAATGGAAGACGCGGGGAAGATGACGAGTACGAGATTTTATTGGGATTCTGGGTCGACGTTTTATCAACGGAAATTTATAACGGATATTTCGGCAAAAATGATTTATATGCCTTTTTTTTTTTTTTTTAATCGATACCTGGAAGAGATGTACGATACTTATGGGGCATTCTGTCCTTAAACACCGGATTATTGCGGAGAAAACGGAAATAACCCAGTTAAGGCATTTTTTAGGTTGTTACTTTGAAATAACAAAGAAATAAAGTTATCGAGATCGTAATATGATAATAACAAATCAGCCTGGGAGGGCGGCCATATTGCAAACATTTCGAAGATGAAATCCGATAAAAAAATTTCGCGAGTCGGATGGAGAAGGCGACAGGCGCTGAGAGTCTCTTTTTTTGCGGTGCAAATCGAACGAAGAAGAAACAAAATGTATAATTTGTTTATGAAGATTATCGTGAAATCGTGCACGACTTCGGTTTCGCGATGTTATCCCGATTGATATATAAAAACTTGCTGTATTCGAATTTTATCGACTCCTCGAAGCTCACCGCGCAGACGCAGGAGCTTGTATTCGATGAAAATATATTTGAAACACTTTTATTACTCAATTATCATTGATTATTATCGCTATTGAACATCGAAATCAATAATAAAACAATGATTTATCAAAATTACAACGTTCGATTTTTTTCTCACTTAATTATTTTATTTATCAAGCCAGAAAAGTCGGAAAATTAAAGTTGAAAAATCACCGTGAATTTCGATTCGTTCAATCGGACGCCATTATCGAAGGACTTCGTACATAAAATTTCGATAATCTTGTTGACATCTTTTGTTCGAGATAAACCGACTGCGTGTAATCTTCAGGAAGACAGCAGCGCTCCCAGTCGATATATATATTCATAATCTAAATTTCTCAGCATATCTAAACGCCTATACTCAAAAAAAAATCAAACCTGGATAAAATCGAACGAACAGTTTTTCAGATAATAATTCTCAAAAATTAATCTACTTTTTTCGCTCTCCCTGACACTAAAGTACTCAAATTCGGGAACGTTAGTTCGGTCTCCTTGTGTCCATCCTCCATCGAACGAACGTCCATCCACGTTATCGCCTGGCCGTTCGAAAATTCGCTTTTTCCGACCGTCGGTCGATAAAGAAGATTTCTGCATCATCCAAACCCAAATGCGCGCGCAACTTCGTCCAAAACGCGAAATTATCTGCCGAACGAAATTATCTAAACTCATCCAAACGCGTTCTTGCTGCCACCTGGACGAGCCTTCGTTCAATCAGTACTGTCAAAATGGCGCTCAAGGCACAAGTCGGTCAAAGTAAGTACGCGAAAATAAACCAAATTATCCGTTAATCCATCGACCAATTAATAATAATACTTTGACGCAACAACCATCGATTCTACGTTGCATCATCGTCGTCCGATTTTTCCGCTTTACTCGCAATTTATCGCCTTAAAAAAATATATTAGAGAAAAACAAACCCATCGAGTTATTCATGGGCGTATTGTTCGGCTGGTATGCCACAGGCGCGCGCAGCTGTATATATAGAACGCCGAAACGTCAAACTCACGAAAAATTTCATTATTTCACTATTTCTGCACCTTTTTTTTATTTTTTTTGACAAGTTTTCCCTCTCAAATTTTTGTCATTCGTTGGTTTAACGACATACTAACCTAATAAATAATCCCAACGGAGATGAAACGAAAAAACCGTAAAAAAAGAATGAAATAAATATTTTAATTGTAAAAAAAGATAACAAAATAAAAACATCGCATTTGCTGGAGAAATTTTTTTGCTTTGTATCGTTTGGAGATTTAGTCCGCGATAAGACGGAGTCGATACACCCACGTGAAACTTTTTCGTTGTCGACGTACGAACTACGTCGACGACGTAAAAAAAAAAAAAATGATACAAATATTGTCACACGGCGATGCAACGATATAATGCGATTAGGATGGGAATAAATGTCAACTGCGTTTATTGATTCGACGTTGAATGTCGCGAGGTTTCGTCGCTTGCGGCAAAGTTAGTCATATTTTAATCAATAGCCGAGTGATTCATTTTATCGAGACAGAAATATGGAGAACGTCGCGGTTTTCAATGGATTTTTTTAATTTTTGCACTGGGTTTATTTTTATTTTACAATATTTTATCGGCTCGTGGCGGAAAACAACGGGAAGAAATTAAACTTTTTTTTTGGTTTCTGACATTATTTTTACTCCAATTTAAATCGGAATTCAATAATCTTTGCTCTTTTGATTTTTCTTCGTCATTCGTTTGACTTAATTCGTTCGAAAAAAATAAAATAAACAGGAATTCCCATTTAATAAATTAATCTACCATTATATTTTATCCACGTTGCTTATTTCTTCAATTATAATCATGCATGCATATATTATCGCCTCTGAGATTAATCCCCCCCCCCCTCTCTTCGCCAAAAAGATGACGTCTAAAAAAAAATCATGTTTATCCCGAATCTGACAATTTGATTAAAAATTATTCAATCGTTTAATAAAATTGCAATAAAGACGTTTGTCAAACACCGCTGAAGAGTTGTAGTACTTCACTTGTTGTCACAAAAAAATAAAGTATTAATAAATCTCTGGGCTCTGACTATTGTTATTTGCAGAAGAATCTCATTCTCATATCTCGCGAACTATCGGTAATTTTTTTTTCTGTATCCGATAACGCATGTTTAAGGGGGGGAGGGCCTTTTAGACGTTAGGCTACGTCGTTGATGCCACGGGATGACGTCATTGGCCGGCAAGAGCGATCAATACGCGGGAAAGCGCGGAAGAATTTCTCATTGGTCGCTTGCGACTCCCAGCGCCGTTATCGTCGGTGATTCGATTCGCTTTTCCGCGAACGGATTTCATAGAGCGAGCGATTTCTTGCTCAGGTTCGGGCATCGATTAATCGATGCCCCGGGAATCGAATTATTCTGGAACAATAATACGGAAAAATCTCGATGCTCGATTAATAATATAATATGAAATATTATATATAATTATTGAAATATAACATCATAATATAAATGATTATTATTTTTATTTATATTATTATTATCATTATTATTATTATTTTTGTTGTTATTATTATTATTATTATTATTATTATTATTATTGTTGTTATTATTATTATTATTATTATTATTATTATTATTATTATTATTATTATTGTTATTATTATTATTATTATTATTATTATTATTATTATTATTATTATTATTATTATTATTATTATTATGTTATGAGGCATTTATTCTTCCATTATTTCGGCTATAATTATACGGGGCATTCCGTGCCAGAATCCAGAAAAAAACTGCGTTTTTCCTTCAATTAAATTTTTTAGTATCCTATCGAGAGAAAAAAAATTATACTCAGCGAGCGTATTGATGAAAAATTATTCGGAATTACCGAAAAAAATATTGATTTTCATTTTCGACCGACGGAAAGCTCTTGAAATCAAGTTTGAAGTACAAAAAGCAATTTTTAAAGCATTTCGGAAGTCTCAAAATTGTTTTCAATATTTTTTCCAGAAAACTGAGAAAATTTCGCATGAAAAACGTCAAATCCGCGATTAAGATCCTCATTTCTCTGACATAAATTAATCTGAAATAATACATTAATACCGAATAAACCAAATTTTCATTTTCCGTATTTTAAAATCAAAATTTATAAATTATTCTCCAACTCTCATAAGCCACCGATTATTCGAATTTGTTCTCGTTCTTTTTTTTTTTCACATAGAAACGAAATATTTTCACCTGCTTATAATATCCTGTATAAAAAAAAAGTTATTCGTTTAGAAAATTCTCTTGTCAACGTTCCGAAAACAAAACTCGCAGGATTTCCATTCGATTCCTTCCACCAATGTTCTCAATTCAATTACGAAGAATCTACTCGTCATATATGCAACTTCTTGTCCTTTCTGCCCTTCTACAAAGACAACAACAATAAAAAAAAAAAATAGACGAAACCATACTGGAAAAATTATGGGTATATTTTTTTTTAATTATAGAAATAATGAACGAAGTGATCAAGCAGAAGAAGAAAACTGCTGGTGTGGAATGGCGAATTCTGGTGGTGGATCAATTGGCAATGAGGATGGTTTCCGCTTGTTGCAAAATGCACGACATCAGCGCCCAAGGAATAACGCTTGTGGAGGATATAAACAAAAAACGCGAGCCTCTGGGAACGATGGAAGCGATTTATTTAATCACACCGTGCAATCCGTCGGTTCAAAAGCTCATCGAAGACTTCAACAATCCATCGAGAACGACTTACAAAGCCGCTCACGTTTATTTCACCGAAGGTAATTTAAAATTGTCGAATCGACGAATTCGTTCGTTAAATTTTAACCGAATTTAACGAATTTTCGTTGCGCAAAATGGATTAGAAATGATTCCATGGAATTGAAAAAAAAAATACTTGACGTCATTGAGGGGAGAATTGCTCAGAAATTGGTCTCAAAAATTGAAAAAAGGGATATTTTTTAGTATTTTTCCGTTGTAAAAATATAATTGAAGAATTATTTTATTAAAATTTTTGGGCGTATCAAAGATAGGAAAATTTTTAATGAGTTAAATAAATCGGTTAAAAATTTCAAATGGGTTTCTCGAAATTTCCGAACCTGTGTAAGTCCTTAATTAAATTAAATATAATAGAAGAATTATTTAATTCAAATTTTTAGGCATAAAAACGATAGAAAAATTTCAAATGGGTTAAAAATAAATGGATTAAAAATTTTAAATGGATTTCTCGAAATTTCCAAATTCGCCTAAGTCCTCAATTCGCCCAAAACATTGTCCACGATTTGAATTTATTACGTTTTAATTATCACGCAATTGAACAAAACGGATCAAATGGAGATCGCCTATAAACACCGAATGCCGATCGGGAAAATAACACACGCATACGCTAATTCATTGAGAGGAGCATCAAGGATTATTCAATCGGTTTCGATCTTATCATTATCATTTTTATCGTTTCAATTTTTATTTTTATTTTATCTTTTCTTCGCTATTAAGTTTTACAATTTGTTTGAGTTTTCTTTTTTCGTGTATTTATTTGCAGCGTGTCCCGACAACTTGTTCAAAGAATTGTCTCAATCGTCGATAGTTAAGCGCATTAAGACACTGAAAGAAATCAACATCGCTTTCATACCGTACGAAGAACAGGTAAAGAAATAAAATTAAAAAAAAAAAAAAAAAAAAAAAACAAATCAAATTTAAAAATGCAATTTTCAGAGAAATTTCTCTACACTGTCTACATAATTCGTGATAATACTTTTGTATGAACGTGGTGACGGGCACGCACTGTGATTATTACACACGATCGCATTCCTTTTTTTTTTTTTTTTAATTTTTCTAAGCTTTTATTTTAATTAACTAATATTACTACGTCGACATTCGATGTTCGTATTTGTGAATTTTATCCGGCTTTTTTTAAATCACGATCCCGATGTTCCTCGTCGAATCTGCAACGTCTTCGTTTCGTCCGTAAACATGTGAACGATAATTTATTTATTCGTTCTAAATGTATAAAAAAATTAAATTATACGGAGAAAGGTGAAGCACGAACTAACGATTGAAATGCACTAATGCTTGCACTCGTCCAGTGTGCCCGGAAGAGCTGTTCAATGAACTCTGCAAGTCCCTCGCCGCAAAAAAGATCAAAACCCTCAAAGAGATCAACATCGCGTTCCTGCCTTACGAGTCGCAGGTGACGATTATCATCGCTCGTATTTAATCTTCGTAGTTATTTTTCCACGGAGGATAGACGCGAGGAGACCGAACTAACGTTATTGAATCCGTGCAATTTTTCTGTCGGAAGTACAGTAGCACGCGTACTTATCAAGTTAAACGCTCGTGTGAAAAACGAACGAGGAGTCGTTGACGAATGCTGATTCATCGAAATTATCAAGTTGTCGATAAACTAAACTTTGTTCAATGTTTCGGTTATTCCCTCAAGTTCCAATGGCTGACGTTTTTGGACGATTCGACCATTTTATTTTTCTTCGGAAAAATTGTAAGCGCAACGACGACAATGTCGTTGATTCTGGAGGTCTATCCGACATTGAGTGAGGTTTGATTACAGTGAGAATGTTTGCAAAACGAATGACTACGGAACATGAGACCGAATATGACCGAATAACTTCTCATGTCTATCCTCCATGATTTCGACAAATCATCGCATTGTAGCTCACTTTGTGTTACACAAAAACGTTAAACTCACGTGCATGACAATTCGTTGCAACATTAATCGTACTTTAAACATTCTCCCATCCTCAAACAATCGTTATAAATAATTTAATTATTATTCTTTAATTCAGTCGATTTCTTCGCCTTTTTTTTCTTCGCCGATTTCGAGCCTTCGGCTAATTAATTTTCCATTATTTCTCAACAATTTCAATAAATGTTTTTCCTTTCTTTTCTTTTATCGTCGACCGTACAGTCGTCCAATTCGTCCTTTATGTCGCCTACTTTTTTTTTATCGCTTCTTAACCTTTTTTACTTATATTTCTTTCAAAAAAATTCGCTTCGTTGGCTTATAATTTGAAAAAAAAATGTAATTTCATCGTAAAAGATCGTCGCTAAATATTATTTTCACGCTCTCAGGTGTTCTCTCTGGATTCACGGGAGACTTTTGCCTGCATGTACAATCCTTCGTTCATCAATCTGAGAAACGCGAACATGGAACGCATAGCCGAGCAAATCGCCACTCTCTGTGCGACCCTCGGAGAATATCCGTCGGTCAGATATCGAAGGTAATTTTTTTTTCCTCACGTTTTATCCAGCGATTTGAGGTAATGATGATTTCTCGTCATATCCACACGTAAAATATAATTAATACGATATAAATAATATAATTATGTATCGTTAAAACGTTCGGTTGAATTTATTATATAATATATCATTTATTTATTTGTTGAATTATTCAATTTTGGAATGAATAGATTTAGTGAGAATAGTTCTATACATTGTCGATTCTTTTTCAACGTTTTTATGAAGAATCTCGAAGGATTTGTTGATTTTTACGACCGATTTGTTGGATTTTAGGATAATTAATTCACTCGATATATTTTAATTTTTTTTTTTTTTTCGTAATTTTGAAGCAATAACGAAAATGAATAATAAAATCAGTATAATTAAAAAATTGTGTGTAATTATTTATTTATTTCATTCTTTTAACTTCCCGATTTTTCTATTTTATTTTATTTTTATTTCATTTTCTTTTATTTTATTTTATGCTAAAAAATTGAGTATTTTATTCGTTCCGTTGATTAAAAAATATTGATGAAATTAATATTTCAGCGATTTCGATCGCAACGTCGAGTTGGCGCAAATGGTTCAACAGAAACTCGACGCTTACAAAGCCGACGAGCCGACAATGGGCGAAGGACCCGAAAAATCTCGATCCCAGCTTCTCATTCTCGATCGTGGATTCGATTGCGTATCCCCGATTCTTCACGAACTGACGCTCCAAGCCATGGCTTACGATCTTCTCGAGATCGAAAACGACGTTTACAGGTAATAATAAAAAAATGTTCCACCATTTATATTCAAACTCCTTCTTCCTACGTTTTACAATGACTTTCTTTTCTTTCTCTATTATCTTCAGGTACGAAGCTACGGCGGGTCAGGCCGAAAAAGAAGTTTTGCTCGACGAAAACGACGAACTTTGGGTGGATCTTCGCCATGAACATATCGCCGTTGTTTCTCAGTAAGTGTATATTTTTTTATTCGCTTGTTTTAATAAAATATTCATTATTATTATTATTATATCATTATTATTATTGTTATTGTTATTATTGTTGTTATTATTATTATTATTAATCGATAGACGAATAGAAATAGTATTATCATTATAATAATAATCATTATTGAGGATATTATCATAATAATGATGATAATCATAGTAATAATAATATTATTACTATTAAAAAAAAAAAAATAATAATATTATAATATAGAAATAATATTATTCCTCTGTATTATTATTATCATCCAAATCCTGATGAATATCATTATTATCATAATGATAGTATTCCTGTTCAATGAATAATAATGATAAAAATAATAATTCCAAGTCAAGAAATATTATTATTATTATTATTATTTTCAATTCCACGAGAGCGTTATCACAAAGTTTTTTATTTCCCCGTTATCAGAAGCGTGACGAAAAATCTGAAAAAATTCACGGAGTCGAAGCGAATGCCGCAGGGTGACAAGCAGAGTATGAGGGATTTGTCGCAAATGATAAAAAAGATGCCGCAGTACCAGAAGGAACTCAGCAAATACGCGACTCACCTGCACTTGGCCGAGGACTGCATGAAACGTTACCAGGGCAATGTCGACAAGTTGTGCAAAGTCGAACAGGTACACCGAAAAAAAACAAAAAAAAAAACAAAAATCATTTTTATCGTCATTCTTACCTGAGAACAACGCATTCTCGCGTGAATTTAAGTGTCTCCGCACCGAAGTGATTCCCGCACTATTCGATGACCCGAAGTTGAGCAGGAATCGTACGATTTTTCGATTGTTCAGACACATTGCGTACTAAAATTGGTACGAGAATGTGTTAATTCTCATGTGAGGATGACGAAAAAATAGTATGCGCGGGCTCGATTGGCGATTTCCCTTATAAATGCGAGGCCAGCACTCGGCTCGACGCCGACGATGCCTCGGAGGTGGAGTCGCCGATATTATTATCTTTATTATTATTATTATTATCATTATTATTGTTATTATTATTTTCATTATTACTATTATTATTTTTATTATTATTATTTTTATTGTTGTTATTATTATTATTATTATTATTATTATTATTATTATTATTATTATTATTATTATTATTATTATTATTATTATTATTATTATTATTATTATTATTATTATTATTATTATTATTGTTATTATTATTATTATTATTATTATTATTATTATTATTATTATTATTGTTATTATTATTATTATTATTATTGTTACTATTGTTATTATTGTTATTATTATTATTATTATTATTATTATTATTATTATTATTATTATTATTATTATTATTAATATTATTATTATTATTATTATTATTATTATTATCATCATTATTATTATTACATAATAATTATTAATATTATTATTAACCGACACCAATAGGTGTGCGGTCGGAGTGCGACTCCGGCGGTCCCACGAGTTAAGCAGCAAATTTGCCGGCCAGTACTTGGATGGGTGACCGCCTAGTCGTTCGCCGGCTGGCGCATCGATTGTGGAGCGGGAGACCAGTGCCTTTGGGGCCCCGGTGGTGCATTCGAGGTGGAGTACTATGTGCTCCTACATGCATCACCGGAGAACCAGAGAAACATAGGGTCCACTGTACCGGCACGGGTTTTCTGCAGTTTCCCCGTGCCCACGGCAAATGCGGTACAGCGGTATGTCAAGTCGTCTGCAGACGCACGGGAGATAGCGGAGAACACGTAAAAAAGGGGAAAACTTTGGAGAATACCTTGTAAAAAACTAAATAAAGTTGTGCAAGTAAAACTCTGTTTTTTTTTTTTTTTTTTTTTTTTTTTTTATTTTTTATTAATATTATTATTATTACTATTATTATTATCATTATTATTATTTTTTAAATTATTATTCTTATTATTATTATCATTATTATTATTACTATTATTATTATTGATACTACTATTATTATTATCGTCTTCGCATATCCGTCGGCGACTCACCGTCTCGGAGTCTCGTTCCGCGCCTACGGCCTCGCGTTGGCCTCGCATTCGTCCAGGAATTCACCAACTTCGCGCCCTCGCCAAACAATATACCAATCAAAAACTACAACGATAGGCGTCGATTATAAAACGATCGAACATTCGAGAGATGAAAAATGTTATTAAAAATTTTTTATAACAATTCAGGATCTCGCTATGGGCACCGACGCCGAGGGCGAACGTATAAAAGACCACATGCGCAACATTACCCCCATTTTGCTGGATCAGACGGTCAACAATCTCGACAAATTGCGAATAATTGCGCTCTACGTTATCAGCAAAAACGGCATTATGGACGCGGATCTCAATCGGTTGGTTCATCACGCTCAGATATCCGTGGACGACAAACAAACCATCGTCAACATAGCTCAATTGGGCATAACTATAATCGCCGACGTGAGTTACGAAAAATAAACAAACGTTTTTTCTTTCTTTTTTTTTTTTTAATTATGCAAAAATTCTCTGCAGATTTCTTTGGAATTGAAGTATGTGATTCCGGGGGTGTCTTTAATCGACTTTGTATCGGGATATAAAACGCGGAAACCATTTTTTAATCCCCAATTTTTTTCGAATGAAATTTTAATTTATTTGGTTGCATTTTCAATTATTATTATTTTTTCTTCAACAGTTTTTTAGTTATCATTATTTCGTTTAATTTTAAGTTATTATTATTAGTTTAGTTTAGTTATAATTATTTATAACTAAGGTATTTAGTTAGGTCGAAAAAAATAATTAATCAATTGATAAAAAACCAGGGAAAAAGCAAAAAGCCTTACATCGTGCCGAGGAAGGAGAGAATCACCGAACAGACTTATCAAATGAGTCGTTGGACACCGGTGGTTAAGGACATAATGGAGGATTCCATCGAGGACAAATTGGACGTCAAACATTTTCCGTTCTTGGCCGGTCGAGCGACATCTTCGGGATATCACGCTCCCACAAGGTACCGCTGCAAGATTATTCCCTTACCCGAACGAGCAACGTTTTTATTCCATTGACCAACGTTTTTACGAGAATTAAATTGCGTTGAAAATTAATTCGCGTTTCCATTTGATGATGAATATTTAAATCCGAGTGTTCTCGTTATTTTTATACATCTCCCCTGTTAAATTTAACTAAACAGTTAAAATTCCAAGAGCATCTTATTTGAGACTAAGCTGATCCTCTGGCAGCTGTAGGCACAAAAAAAAATTTTTTACCAACAATAATCCGTCTTCAACTCAAAAAAAGGAAAAAAAAATATTAAAAGTCAAATGAGGGGGATCTAAACCCAACCCGGACCGCTCATCTTTTGCCAGAATTTTTATTTTTCTATCTAATCTAACTATTTCAATCGTGGCCCGTTGAAAAATGAAACATTTTTTTTTTTTTTTAACACCCTATTTCACATGGAGAAAAATATCTAAACGGAGAAATAACATTTTAACATCTTCGTTATTCGTTTTCAGCGCGCGATACGGACAGTGGCACAAAGACAAGGGCCAACAGACCCTCAAAAGCTTACCTCGTTTGATCGTGTTCATCGTCGGTGGCGTGTGTTTTTCGGAAATTCGATGCGCTTACGAAGTCACGAGCGCCTCGAAAAATTGGGAAGTCATCGTCGGTGAGTCTCATTGAATTTATTCACCCACTAGTCGGATCAATCACGGAGAACAGACAGACGTGAGGAGATCAAACTGTCGTGGACGTATTTCACCGAAAGTCAGCGAATTTTTGTCGGAATCACACGAAAAAACCGAAGACTGACGAACGGGAGACGCAAGATCGGTTTATTCGGTCTTGTGTTACGTAGTCATTCGTTTTGCAAACATTCTCACGGTAATCAAACCTCGCTCAATGTCGGATAGACCGACGGAATCAACGACATTGTTGTCGTTGCGCTTACAATTTTTCCGAAGATAAATAAAATGTTCGAATTGTCCAAAAACCTCAGCCATTGGAGCTTGAGGGAATAACCGAAACATTGAATAAAGTTTAGTTTATCGACAACTTAATAATTTCGATGAATCAACATTCGTCAACGACTCCTCGTTCGTTTTTCACACGAGCGATTTAGTTGAGAAATACGCGTGCTACTGTACTTCCGACAGAAAATTGCACGGATTCAATGACGTCAGTTTGGTCTCCTTAAGATCCAGTTAAAAAAAAAAAACAACGGTCAAAATAATTATCTTTGTTTCAGGTTCGTCACACATAATAACACCGAAGTCCTTCCTCTCAGACCTTAGCAAACTTCACGTCTAAACGGAAAAGAAAAAATTAACTGCGAGAATATTGAGAAGATAAAATCACGTATTTGCGTTTATTTCGGACAAAAACGTACGACGAGATTCGTCAACGCAATTCGCCATTGCACCAACATCGAGGATCTTCGGTAAAACTGGCTAGCGGCTGGACGATTTGAAAAATTGAATTAAAAAAAAAAAAAAAAATTCGTCGGTCGATAAATCGTCGACCGAATAATGTGTAATTAGACGATAATCGAAGTCAATTCGGATAGATTAATTTTTCGGTCAAGGTGAAATTTCAAGCCGCGTGTGCACTTATTTTTCCGCCGTTGATTCAAATCGAAAATTTCACGAAATAAAATGTTTTGACGTCACGAAAAAAAAAAAATATCGTCACGAAACGTCGAAATTTCATGAGATAAAATTTTCCGTCGAACGTACGAGGAGTAAAATCTGTCGTTGATGCGTTTTTTCGATGCAATATTTTCGAATGTTAGCACGAAAATTTTTTTCACGATTCTAAACGTGAGCTTGAAGTCGTGTTTAATCATAAATTAATAAAACTGCCTGTTCGAATTAAATTTTGGCAAACGCGTGCGGGTTTAAAAAATTTTTTTTTCGTTTCTTTGATTAATACTGATGGATCCCAGTTGTTTTGCCGAACACATCAAGGCCAGACTCGCGGCGTCGACGCGACGGAAAAAAAGAAAGCGAAAAGAGAAACAATAAAAAAAATAATAAGAGGAAGAAAAAATAGATTTTTTTCTCCGTGGTTTTAGATGAGATCCGGCGTGGAAAATCCTGTATATTATTTTCGTAACTTTTGTTTCGTTGAATGTTGCTCTTTGTAAATGCCGCGATTTATAATACGTAGTATCGAATGCGAATTATGGACTTTTGGGATAGAAGAAAGAAAAATTTCCGGCTTCGATGTTTGGAAATATCTGCGTCGATCGTCGATTTTTCGAATCGACGAGTGAATGGCCGTTGAAGAAAAGGCCGGGGAAATAATGGCCGGTGTAAAAATGACCTGAGAAAAAATGGCCGATTGGAAAAAAGGCCGGGAAAAATTTTTTCCCGTGAAAAAAGGCCGCGGAAAAAATGTCTGGTGGAAAAAAAATCAGTCCTCTTCTCCCTGCCGATTTAATTGAGGCTGATTATCGACCTCAACGTGTGCGAGGGGAAGAAGAGTGGGGTCAGAGGTATTTTTTCTAGCTTTTTTTCTCCAATCGACCATTTTTTTAACGGCTATTTATTTCCAAACCGATTTTTCGGATTGTTCCGCTTGAAGATAATAAATAAATTTATCATCGCAGCGGTCGTCGAACTTCAAAAATTGTCGAATAAAATCTCACTGCGTTTACAGTCACAGTATCAATGTATCTTCTCTCGAATAATTGCCGTGGATCACTGCATAATTATCATATCACAACAGCAACAAGAGCTATATTAAAAATAAAAATAAAAATAAATTTCTAATTTCGACGAATAGAGGAGCCGAGGAATTCCGTTTGTTTTCGGACCGACACTGGAGTCAAACGTGTTTCTATTCGTAGATCAAAGCGCGAAGAATTTCGTCAACGTGACGCGAGTGGACAGTTTTTTTTTTTCATAGAGAAAAATCTTGATAACGATCGGAAACATAATGGAAGGATTTATTTGTCTTTCGCTCGTTGGACTCGCAAATTTGTCGATTGTTCCGATCTGGTGAAATATTTCTACGAGATCTCTCATCGTGTAGATAATCGGATGAGTGAGAAATGGCCAGTGGGGCACACGAGCTTAAGGGAGAACGTTCGAGTAGTCAGCGTAAAAAACGGATGAATTTTAGAAATTATTATCTCGAAAACCATTTGTTCGATTTAATCCAGGTTTGTTTTATTCGAAAGTATGGACGTTGAGGTATGCTGGAGAATTTTTTTATAAATATATATCGACCGGGAGCGCTGCTGTCGTGGCCGGCGTAAAGAATGTCCCTCGCTCGCACGATCCGCGGTCCCCAAAGATTACACGCAGTCGGTTCATCCGAAACAAAAATTTCAAAAAGATTCTCAAAATGTAATGTACGATGCCCTTCGCAACGTAGGATTTTTCGAAAAAAAAAAATTTTTCACAAAATGGCGGCCGATCGAACTTTACATTCATTTTTCAACCTTAACTTCCGACCTTTCTGGCTTGATAAAAAAAATAATTGAGTGAAAAAAAATCCTACGTTGCGAAGGGCATCGTACGTTACATTTTGAGAATCTTTTTGAAATTTTTGTTTCGGATAAACCGACTGCGTGTAATCTCGGGGACCCCGGATCGTGCGAGCGAGGGACATTTTTTTACGACGGCCATGACAGCGGCGCTCCCAATCGATATATGTTTACAAAAAAATTCCTCAGCATACCTCAACATATAAACTTTCAAATAAAACATATCCGAATAAAATGGAATCAACAGTTTCTGAAATAATAATTCCCAAAAATTCACCTATCCGTTGTCCACTCGGATGTAAGTCCTTAAAACTGCGATATGTAATGAAAAAAAAATAACAAAGCGCAAAGAACGCGGTACGACGTTGGATTTCGATAAAGATATTACGAGTCGCGAGTATCCGTAGAATTCGCCGTAATTAATACAAAAATAGATAAACGTGATCGTTGTATCGTTCGACTGTCGATAAACGATCGATCGAGACTCTGATATCGTAGAGGATCGCTTTTTTGGTCAATGGAAGTTTGCCTGTTACAATTGATCGTTCGTAACCCGAATAAAGTATGTTAATTATTATTAAAATCAGTTGCCAGTGTTGGATTTAGCAACAAGATTAATAATTATAGAGTTTACGATATTTATAAAATCCATATGAATATATTGAAAAAAAAAAATATATATATATATAAATATTGAAATAATATAATGTACATGTACGTAGTTGTAATACGACGGAAGTGTTCTGCTTATAAAGGCCTACGCATTACTGTATAAATACACGTTGATTGTATTTGTTCGCCCGCAATAATCACGTCCCAATCTCTGGACACATGGACCGTATGAATGATTTATTAAGGTGTTCGGCCGAGAAATAATTCCGATTTTCCTCGCACAAACCTCGCACTGGAATGCGGAAGAAGCTGGTGAAAGATGTAGGTATAGCCTGGAAAAATTGAGAAGAAGCCATTTATTTTATTTTATTTTTTTGGCGAAACGATCTAATAATTATGCATCATTTTTCGACGTTTCATCATCTTTCCGTGATTAATCCGCAAACTCGTGTATTTGTGAGAGTCAATAGGTCACGTCCGAGAATTATCGCGCGATGAAATCTCTCGCTTCACACCCAAACATCATTCAGTTGTCTTGGTTCAACGCCACTGTAACGTTAACTTCAATTACGAATTATTCCACGATGTCGGAAGAAAATAAAAAAGTTTTGCTGGCTTACAGCGGTGGTTTGGACACTTCTTGCATATTGCGATGGTTGAGGGACAAAGGATTTCAAATTGTCGCCTATGTGGTAAAATATCGATTAATTACCTAGATTCAATTACCTAAATTGATAATAATGAAAAAAATCAATTCTTTCGACTCCAACCAATCATGGAAATTGACAGAATTTTCCATGCAAAACCGATTACGTGTGTAATTTTTATATTGCTTTCTCTTGGAGGAGGCAATTTTATGGAGACATTTTTTTTTCTTCGTTATCTTAATGTTATTATTCGCGTTTGAAATAGACTTCCAAGCTTTAAACGTGTATAATTTGAGAACGGTTTCAGCTACAGCCCCCGAAATTTTACAGACATGTGCGGCTATACAATCTCATCATTGACTGTAATTTTCGTCATGATCGAAGCTGCGGCTCGAATTTTATGTCGTTTTAAAATTACCGAAAAAAGGCCGTTTACACTATAGCGATCGCCAATTTTGAGATATTCGTCGCGAACAGATCTTCGCGAATAGGTTTGTACCCCAAGGTCGGTTGCTATCGCATTTGGGCCGAATCCATCGTGAAGTTTAGATTTTATAGGATTTTTAATTTTTCGAAAAATGTACGTTTCGTTCTGACTCGCGACAGCTTTGACCAATCGAACCCAAACTCGCTACATCTATGGGATATCACTTAACCGTGATACGTATGAAATTTGATGAAGATCGGTGGGAGGGACCGAATTTTATACGGGGAACAAGCTGCAAGTTGAAACTTGACAATCGTTTCCTCACAATTCAAGAAAGCTATGTGAGTCGAAATTCGCAACCTTTTCCCCCAGAATTGATGATATCCTTCGAATCTTTGGCTAATAAGTAAACCATAGTCGATATAAATAATTTCCTCGCGAAAAAAGTTCCTCACAATATCTTCAATTCTCAGGAAGCAATTCGCGAGTTACAACTTGCAGTTTGTTTTATTCCTTGTCGACGCTTTTACGAATTTGGGAGATTCGAACTGTCTCAAAAAGTTAACTCTAATTCAGGCAAACGTTGGCCAAGATGAGGATTTCATTGCCGTGGAACGCAAAGCTCTGAGCATCGGCGCTGTCAAGGTAATTTTCAATTATGAGACAAAAGAAAAAAATACTAGTTTAAAAAGATAAAGACGAGATAGAAAAAATTTGAGAGCATTGATTTTTTCTTCGTCACCAGGTCATAATTGACGATTTGCGAAACGTTTTCGTGACCAATTACGTGTGGCCCGCTGTGCAATCGGGTTTGCTGTACGAGGGTAGGTATTTATTGGGAACCGCGTTGGCCCGGCCTTGCATCAGCGAAGGTTTGATAGCTGCGGCGAAAAAGGAAGGCGCGACGATCATAGCCCACGGTGCTACGGGAAAAGGCAACGATCAAGTGCGATTCGAGCTTTCCAGTTATGCCCTTCATCCTGAAATACAGGTATTTATTTCGAGGCAATTTAACCTCGGCCTTATTATATCTATTCATTTTTGTCAATTCATTGTACTGACAAAAAAAAAATTAAACAAATGAAAATCTAATTCGATATTATTTAATTAATCAAATTATTGTTGTTATATATCATAAATTTAAAATAACGTTGCACGCCTGGCATATTGCCGAAGGGCCATCGGCCGAGAATATTCGGCCCGTATTATATTATTGTTTTCAAATTGTAATGAAACTTCTTCGTTTTTTAATGCAATTAATGATAAAATAATTTTTATTTCCGGCCCACAAGATTTTAGCCCCGTGGCGAGATCCGAGTTTCTTCGAACGGTTTCCCGGACGTCCGGACTTACTGGCTTACGCTCGATCGAACGGCATACCCGTGTCCGCAACCCCGAAAGAACCGTGGAGTACAGACGCTAATTTGCTTCACACAAGGTTTGATATAAATATCGCGAATAAAATTATTCAATCGCCGTTGATGGATTGGCGAATAAAAATTTTCGTTCGATTCAGTTACGAGTCGGGAATTTTGGAAAATCCGGCAGTGTCAGCACCGAAGAATTTGTACCAAGTCACGATGGATCCCGTGGACTGTTCCATCGAACCGACGGAGATTGAAATTCATTTCGTTAAGGGAATTCCATCGTCCGTGAAAAATTTGGATAGTAATAATAATAATTGTTACGAAGATCCGCTTGGTATTATTAATTATCTGAACGAAATTGGGGCCAAGCATGGAATTGGAAGAATCGACATTGTCGAGAACAGATACATCGGCCTTAAGGTTATTGTTTAAAGTCTTTGAAAAAAAAACAGACACACACACATCAAAACTCAGCTGCGGAAGAATTACGGAAATTATTATTATTTCCACATAATTCTACATAAAAAATTTTATTTATTTATTTAGGTTATTTATTTATTTTTTTATTATTTATTTATTAATTTACTTCATAATTTCATTATTTCATTAATTCTTTATTTCTTTATTTCATTAATTTTTGTTTTCTTTATTTCTTTATTTCATTAATTCTTGTTTTCTTTATTTCATTATTTATATATTTATGTATTTATTTTTTCCAGTCTCGTGGAATATACGAATCACCCGGAGCGAAAATTCTTCACGAAGCTCATTTAGACTTGGAAGTATTCCTGCTGGATCGTGAAGTTTTGCGAGTGAAGTCTTATCTGGCGGGAAAAATGTCCGATTACGTTTACAATGGCAAATATTCAATTTATACCTTTTATACACATATATATATATTTTTTTCTTTCGAAATATTCATTTCCGGGCTTGAGGTTTAATTAAAGGAAAGATTTTTTAATCCATCGTAGGCTATTGGTTCTCGCCGGAATGCGAATTTGTTCGACGAAGCATCGAATTATCCCAGAAACACGTGACCGGAACCGTTTACATGAAGCTCTACAGAGGAAATGGTTCGTATCCTACCTCGTCGACGATTTATCCATTCAACCCTTCGCCGTTACGATGGGTGAAATCCACCCTTTGACAAGACGACGACCGCCGGTTTTTCTTTCCGGATTCAATCTCTTTTAACATTTTTTTCAACATGTCGCCATTTTGTTTCTTGCAAATAAACTTTTCGTACATCATTGAGAAGGTTCGAAGCATTATCTGTAATTTTTTCAACCACTCCGGACGGATAGTTTGCTCACAATCATTTTTTCAAAATTGACTTTATGAGATCGATTTTTTCCCAATATTGTCTCTTGGAAAGCATTTTTTTTTTTCGATTTGATGATATTTCTTTCGGAGAAAAATTTGTGACACCCACTGGGTCTTATTCGAGAAGCTTCGGAGAGTTATTTCTTTCAAATTTAAGAGGTTATATCTATTCGTTTGCGAGAAAATTAAGGGACTTTCACGATTAGAAGCTAGAATGCAGAGAAATGCTTAAAAAATCATAAAAGCCTCTCAATTCGTCGTAAACCAACCGAACAAATCCCCTTAAAATAACGAATACCGTCCCCGTAACAGACGATTGATCCTGCTGGGGTTTGACATACCCCATGGTCGCCATACGTAATTTTTCCGACCTTAATTCCACGCAAAAAATCGTTTCGCAATAATTTCTTCATTCTTTTTTATTTTGAATTCAAGTTTCGGTTGTTGGACGCACGAGCAAGGCCAAACTTTACAACGAGACCTTGGTTTCCATGGACGTTCAAGGTGGTTTCACCCCCGAAGACGCCGGTGGATTTATACGCACCCAAGCGTTGAGACTCAAAGAATTTTATCGTTTCGAAAAACAGCAACAATAATTCGTCGTGCCAATCTAACTCAAAAACTGATGTCGAACCGTTGTAACTCGCATCAAAGTCGTCGAATAAATAATGAAATAAACCAAATAAATAGAAAAAAATATTAACATTTTATTTCGAACTTACTGCAGTTATTCAACGACATTGTTGTCGTTGCGCTTACAATTTTTCCGAAGAAAAATAAAATGGTCGAATCGACCAAAAACGTCAGCCATTGGAGCTTGAGGGAATAACCGAAACATTGAACAAAGTTTAGTTTATCGACAACTTGATAATTTCGATGAATCAGCATTCGTCAACGACTCCTCGTTCGTTTTTCACACGAGCGTTTAACTTGATAAGTACGCGTGCTACTGTACTTCCGACAGAAAAATTGCACGGATTCAATAACGTTAGTTCGGTCTCCTCGCGTCTATCCTCCGTGGAAAATAACTACGAAGATTAAATACGAGCGATGATAATCGTCACCTGCGACTCGTAAGGCAGGAACGCGATGTTGATCTCTTTGAGGGTTTTGATCTTTTTTGCGGCGAGGGACTTGCAGAGTTCATTGAACAGCTCTTCCGGGTACACTGGACGAGTGCAAGCATTAGTGCATTTCAATTGTTAGTTTGTGCTTCACCTTTCTCCGTATAATTTCGTTTTTCATACATTTAGAACGAATAAATAAATTATCTTTCACATGTTTACGGACGAAACGAAGACGTTGCAGATTCGACGAGGAACATCGGGAAATAAAAAAAAAATCCTTCATAGCGATGATTCCAAAACTGGTCCATACACGTCCGGTTTGATCACTCGCTAAAGATCCAAAAAGTCACCTCCCTATCCATCCCTCAACCATTAAAAACACGTGACAGGAAAATAAACAAAAATAACACACAATTCTTCAATTACTTGTGAAGATTATAATTATATATATATACTTTATTTATTCATTCATTTTAATCGTGTACGCATTATCTTAACAATACTAGTAATATATACAATGATTTTTTTTATTTTTTTAATATTTATTATCGCATAATAGCTAATAATTAATCGCAACACAAACGTAACTCTCGGACTTTCGAACGACAGTCGGGTAAAATTCAGCTCGTGTAGATTATTTAGGTAAAATGGATGACACGATTTCTTTCTTTCGTTTTCTTCTTCTTCATTTTTTTTTCTTCAACTTTTTTTTTTCGTTTTTATTTTTATGTAACTCTCGGCCTGCCTAACGATCTATATATGTGGTTTTTATATACATACATGGGACATGCAAAGATTGCATACTAGGAAAGGTATATAGTTTTATTTTATTTTTTTTTTTTTTTTTTATACGCATTGATTACGCTATATCGTATAATGTTAACGTTGATTTTTTTTTTTTTGCACACGCATCACGTTAGTACACATCTCATTACATATCGTGAATACTTTTATTTTTTTTTTTGTTTGTTTTATTAAATTTATCATCGTTAATCAATGAATGTTTACGAATCCGACCTATATAGTATAATAATTACTATATAGATTGTTTATAATGAAACAATCAAAATTTATTTCGTATCTTACGCGTACGTTTCACGCTAACGAATTTAACTACACGCAACAACGAATCATCTTCGAACAACGAAGCACAAACGATTTCACACAAAGCCGCATTTTTTATTTGCACGTGAGGAAAAAAGAAATAACGAATATTTTTGATAAAAATTGAATCTTTCGCGAATTTAGGCGGGAAAATTCTTGATTATCGTGGAGGGAAAAATGATAAACGATTGGCAAAAACGCGTGACGAAGAAATGAGGAAAAATTTTTGTGATTCGTACGCAAAAACATTTTTCCTCTTAATCGAACAACATCGAGCATTTTTTTTTAAATTTATTTTTCAGCCATTTAGATTTTGTTTTAAAATTATTTTTACTCTTTGTATTATTATTTATTTACAACCATTGTTTTTTTTTTGTCCTATAGTTAGTAGTAAGTTTGATGAAATTGTTGTTATTATTTCATTGTTTAATTATTTATTTATTTTTAACAAAATTTTCATGTGTGCCATTGGAGATTATGTGCGCCAGTGGGGAAACTTATGTATAAAAAAAATTCATTTTTGATACAGCGGAGTGATTTCGGTGTTACGAAAAAAAAAAAAAAAAAAAAAAACAAAAATAAAAAAGATTACGTCCTTAAAAATTCGATTTTTTCTTGTTGCTTGATGTTATTTGTTTTTTTTTTGTTTTTCATATCACTAATCTTAAACGCTGAGATCTAGCAGGTTACACAATCTGTCTATCGGCCTTTTTAAATATTACAAACCTTATCACATACAGATGCAATATTAATAAATTTTCCCCGTCAACTTTCGCGGTTTATTTTTCTTCGAATTATTATTTTTTTTTTTTTCTTGTTGGGAATATTTTATTATACACAGATATTTTTTATTATTCCGTTGAATCGCCCAAATGATTCCCCACTTCTCGTATTTACAATTAATTAAACGTTGTATTTTACAATCGGAGAAATGACCCAACGCAATTTATCTCCGCCCGATCGTGGATTATCCGATTGTTTCATCGGATAATCGACGATCTTTCTTGTTTTTAATTTTCTTTCTTTCATTATCTCCTTCGTCAACGTTCGAAATGCAGAATGGCCCGAAGGGATTTATTTCTCGTATGTTCTCGCTTCGAATACAATCAAACGCATTGTCCAACGTTTCATTCGCTCAGTTACAAAGAAAGTAGAAAAAAAATTGTCCTCGTAACGAGCGAATTATTCGCGCGATTGCGTTTCCTGCGAAATTTTTCGTTACATGATTTTTTTTTTGGGACCGATAAAAGCCGCGTGAAAAAAAAATTTATCCGCGCGTAGACCGGACAGATTTATTTACAGAATTATCGTTTTTTTTTTTCGATCCGAAACCCCATTGAAAAATAATTAAAATGGAAGTTGAAAAAGTTTTCGGGTTTGAATTCGAAGCGCAAATTTATTAATCGCGGTTCGAACGAAATTCACGAGCTTTTGATCGAATTTTCGTGCTTTTTCGTCATTCGTTGATGTTTCAAGCACGAGTGCGAGGTTTTAATTCGCGAATGATTGAATTGAATTGAATATTTATCGATAGACGAAATCTTTGTACAAATTTGGGCTCCTCGAAGCCTTTTTTTTTTTTTTTTTTTTCAACGTGTTTATATTTTATTTTTATTGCAATCCGTTCGAGCCTGAAATTCCGCTTGAACGATTTATTTCGTAGGGAAACGAATTAATTGGACTCTTATTTATTATTTATTCGATTATTGCGTAGAATGCAGAATCGAGGATTCGCGGCGGTTTCGTTTTCAGATGAAAACGTAACGAAAACGAGACGTGGACGATCGTTTCAACATCTCGCGTCTGTCACTCGCGATTGATAAAAGAATAATTAAAAATCGAAGAATGATTTATTTAAAAAAAAATAAAACTAAACGTCACGAAGAAGGGAAAATAATTGATTCAAGAGAAAAAGCACCAAATTACTCTGATAAAAAAAAAATATACGAGGCTTAATCAGCGTTTCCTCGACACTTGTGCGATACCAAACGTCAATTAATCGTCGCAAAAATATTTCTATTTGATTAATTAACGAATAAAAACGGACGAATATTTCAGCTCTCGGCGTTTGATCAAACGCGTCTGAAAATTTGATTTTTCATCAAGCAAAATGCAAAAAAAATCGCTTGTGAGATGGTAAATAATGTCTGTAAAGAGAGAAAATTAAATTAACAAACGCATAAATTCGTTTTCACCTGAATCGAGACTCGCGTAACGAAAAGAAAAAAAAAATCGTCGATTAATTTATCGCTTTCGGACAGACGATTTTTTTTCTTCTTTATTCTTGTTTTTATATCCTTAATGTTATTGTTAGATGTATTACCTTATCGTTTAATTTATTGGACTCGTTTACAAATCATCTCACGAGGACCAAAAAAAATTATATACCCCTTAAACGCTATTACCTGACAGCCTAAGAATCTTTTTTTCTTCTTATTATTTTATTTATTTTTTTTTTCTTTCGTTTTCTCATTTCTTTCACGCTTACTCTCGGTTTTTCCGGTGCGAACAAGACCCCACATTCGCCACTGTACTTCGTGTACTTCGTTCGTACACGAAGAAACCCCGAAACACGCACGTACACGCAAACCCACACGAATTTAGAAATAAAAACATCCCCCGCGGTTGAAATTTAATCCTACACGTATTTTATAATCATTTTGCTTCTATTCCGAGTGTATCTAAAACGTATATATGTATATTATGGTACAATCGAGTTGATAAGGTTTCAATCAATGACGAAAAACTTGAATTAAAATTCTTGAAATGAAAATTTCTACTTGAAAATTCGAAATTTTTAATACGAGCTTGTGTGTGTGTTTTTTTACGTTGATGTGTCGAGAATGGCTGTTGAACTTTTGACGACTCTACAATCGCTCGATAACGAAAAAAAATATATATAAATATATCTAAACAAGTATACCGGGTGGTCCACACAACGAGTGCGCCCTTATAACTTCCAAAGTATGAGTTGCACGAAAAAATGTTATAGACAAAAGTTAAATGGTTCAAAAGGGTGCACTACGTGGTGCATCGTTTTTTTTTTTTTTATACGTCGAAGCGTTTCGAAAATTCGAACGACAAATTTGTTTTTTCAAACGGATCGCTATATTTTTTATAACAAAATACGGTGGAGAATCGAATTATGAGTAAAAAATGATTGACCTTCATTAACCTTTTTGATTGGCCTTAAACCTGATAGCTAACGAGTTATTTCACTTTATTACTTGAAAATTTTCTTCGCTTAATATCAAATTGAAGATTCAACCTTATCACAGATTTTCGCAGGACGCTTACGTCAGTTGCGACAAGCCACTGGTCGACTCACCGTCGCGTAAACATCGTTGTCATGCGAAAATCTGTGATAAGGTTGAATCTCCAATTCGACATTAGGCGAAGAAAATTTTCAAATAATAAAGTGAAATAACTCGTTAGCTATCAGGTTTGAGGCTGATAAAGGTCAATCATTTTTTTTACTCAGAATTCGATTCTCCACCGTATTTTGTTATAAAAAATATAGCGATCCGTTAAAAAAAAAAACAAATTTGTCCTTCGAATCTTCGAAACCCCTCGACGTGTAAAAAAAATTGATGCACCAAGTGGTGCAACCTTTTGAACCGTGTAACTTTTGTATGTAACATTTTTTCGTGCAACGAGTACTTCGGAAGTTACAACGGTGCACGCGTTCGGTGGACCACCCGGTATATGATGGAAGGCGAAACGAAGCACGCGAGACCAAACGCACACTGGTGGAAAAACGCGAACATCGTGAGCTAAGAATTTAATAACCAAACACGCGATTCAATAGTTTTTGTTTCTTATCAATACACTAACACGAAATTAAACCTCAAAATTTGGTTATTATTTTTCTTCTTTCTGCTTTATATAATTAAGAAAAAAATTTCATCAAAATAACCATCAAATTTCAATAAAATCGCGAATTATCAATCTCTTCTCTGACTCTACGTCGTTTGTTTTTTTTTTTCTATCTCTTTCCCAGTAAAAACTATTATTTATTTTTTTATCTGGCTCGGCCGGGGAAAAAAAAAAGAAAAACTAAGGAAATTGTTAGTACTAAGTTTTTTTCTTCTTCAATATTAACGTCAATGCTCTTGGTATTCCATTTTTCTTTTATTTCGTATTGTTTTCATTGTTTTTTTTTCTTTTTTTTTTAAATTCATTTTTTTCTTGTTTGTAACATATTAAAAAACATTTAGTCTCACTATAAACTAGATCGCTTGTTGTAACAATATTATGGACATGATCGTGTACGTAATGCGTACAGGTATCCCTCATTATTATTATTATTATTATTAATATTATTAACATTATTATTATTATTATTATTATTAATATTATTATTGTTATTATTATTATTTTTTTCGTTTCTATATGTGAAATACGTTTAGCCCTGCGAAGTTGTTGAATGATGAAAAAAAAAAAATGTCAACACACGGAAAAGAGAAGAAATATCGACACTACTCGATTCTACCATTCACATGCGATGAATGTAATATTTTATTTTTATTTTTATTTTATTCTCAAGTGGACTCGACGAAGGACGAAAGAAAAATTAATCGAGCAAACTCGAGGAGATTTTTCGATTGTCCGAAAGTACGTCAAAAGTCCACGCGCATTGCACACATAAATTATAATTTTTTTTCGGAAAATAAAAAAATAAAAAAATTCGCAGCGACAGGAGCGAAAAAAAATTAATTTTTCGTACGAGTTCTTTAAAAAAATAAAATTCGTATTTCAATTAAATAATTTAATATTGATATAGTTCGGATGATAATAAATTCTCTCGTTATAATATGATTGTGGTTGGTACAAGCTAAAGCCGGCTAACAGACTATTAACTCGCTAAGACGCGTTTCGTGTATTTTTTTAAAATTGTTTTTTTCATTCGTATTTTTTTTTTTTTTTTTTCGTAATTTTTTTAAATTTCCATCCGATATACTCGATTAGGATTAATCCCAACGGCTCAGATTAATCGTACAATACGCAATCAACTCGAAACTCTCTTTCTAAACTAATCATATCAATGACGCTTTTTTTTTTCGTTTCTTCGTTTGTTTTTATTTCTTTTTTTTTTGTACTTTTTTTTCATTTTTCGCCAATTAAAAGGCTCGGAAAATTTTTCCTCGCGTCGGGATTCGAGCGTGGGAGATTTATCGGTGACCTTGACACAAAAAAAAATCGTTCATCGACGATTCTCACCGCGCAGTTATTCAAATTTTCATCGCATAATTTTTCACGTCCTAATTTCGACTATTTTTAAAATTTATTTTCTTGGTTTTTTTTTTTTTTTCTTCATTTTATTTTTATTACACGAGAGTACACGATTACAAAGCACGTAAACGCACGTCATCCTAACACGTACCTGGGATTTAGGTACAATTCGTATATCCGAAATTACGAAACGATCGCTCGCGAAACTGTCGAGATTTATTTATTTATTTATTTATTTATTTTCGCGTTCAATTTTTTTTTCTTTCATGCCCGTTAATTAATTATCGTTTAATTTATTTTCATTATAATCTCGAAATTACTATTTTACCATACACATTATTCTCATAATAATTGACGACTTTTTCCTTTTTTTTTTTTTTTACTCCGTCTAAAGTAAATCGTGCGAATTTGTTTGTTCATCGACGCTTGTGGACGTTTTTTTTTTTTTTTTTTTTTTTAAATCTTTCGACCGTCTTCGAACCTTTTCGAATTTTTCCTTCTCGCGCGTATTTCGTCGATTCGCAGAGATAACAGTGACAAAACTCTGCGTAAACGTCGATAAACGCCCGTAAACTGGGACCGGAAACGACGATCGTTTCCGATTTCGATCGCCAGTTTTGAATTTTTTTTTTTTTTTTTTTTTTTTTTTAATTCGCATTAGCTTACTAATTCTCTCGTATTTCTTCGGTGACTAAAGTCTAACCACGCGGAGGATTCACGAGCATCTCGCGCCGTCTTCTTATCAATCTTGAAAATTAATATTTTCTTTTTAATTTTTTTTTTTTTCAATGTTTCAAACGATCGGTAAATAGTTAATAAAATCGTACTATTGGCGGATTTATGGGATCTACGTATTTTTTCTTCTTCTTTAACTTCCTTCTCTCTCTCTTCCTTCTTCGTTTTTTTTTTTTTCTTCCTTCTACCAACGATTTAATGACTGAATGTGGAAAAATATAAAACTTAACTAAATGTACACAACTTTTATTCAACCCCAAAATTCATCCAACTTCGGCTTGGCGCAAAAATTCTTCGCCTCTATCTCGCTTTCATTCCCTCGCCGCAGATAACACTCGTTACATTCCCTCATTCAATCCATATATTTATCACTTATCATTTTTTTTTTCTCTCGCAATATTTTTTTTTTTTCGTTTTTTTTTCTTCTATGTTTTCTTACTTTTTTCGTTATTTAGTTTCCAAATTTACATAAAGTACAAACTTATGAAAACCGGAAAATGTTAAACACAATTATTGTTTAGCATTATCGAAGTTATCCTGTAAGTATTATTATTATTTTTTTTTTTATCTAATTACATGGTCACACTCGGGTGTCCGTCGATTACACAATCGCCTGCGTTTTGTTTTTTATTTTTTTATTTATCTCTTCGTCGTTTTAAAAATGTTTAAATTTTTTTCGAGGACCTTTTCGATGGTCCTGTGAGAAGTTGACGAGCAACTTTGATGATTCGTCGCTCGATTTGCGTCCATAAACCGTTTTTTTATCCCGTTGGAATGTTCCAACTGGCACCAACGAATTATTTTCCGGATTTTATCGACGTCGAAATTATCGAATCGATGAATTAATTTCCGTTTATTCGTTTGGGTTATTTAAATTTTTTTCTCGTTGGTAAGTTCGTGGATTTTTTTTTTCTGTTTTCTCGTTTGTTTATCGTGAATGATAATTTTTATTGACACGATTCTGCGGTGATATCGTCCAGCGCGTCCAACAAATTCGTCCAAGTCCTGCCCGGTTTCGGTGGATTTATCGAAAGCAACGCGAGCGAAACATTATAATGTTTCCTCGAACGCTGCCATCAAATCACTTTGCATGTTCATGTCAATCTTGTTTGCCATCTGAAAATACAAATTGTTCCTGTTCTATGGCGTATCTTCCTCCGGCGCAAACATTTTGAAAAAATTATTTATCGTTTCGGGCTACGATTTTACTGATTACTGAATAATTTGTGTACTCGTATTGAATTGGATCGTGTCGATAAAACGATTTTCACACGTTTGTTTTCTTCATTTTCGCTCGAATTGAAAATCAATCGATTTCACGAATGATTGAGCGAATAAAGAGACGATTATAGAGTGAATAAAAATAATTTAACTTGATAATAATTTAATAATTAATAGTTAATTCAATAAATTTAATTTAATTGATTGAATAATCAATTAATATTGAATATAATATTAATATTGAAGTGAATAATGGGTATTATATTAATATAAAAATTATTTAATTAATATTATATTAGTATAATATAATATTAATATTGAAATAAATAAATTAAAATTATATTAATAGAATATTAATATTATATTGATAGAATATTAATATTATATTAATAGAATATTAATATTGAAATTGATAAATTGAAATTATATTAATAGAATATTAATTAAATATTAATATTAAAATTAATAAATTGATGGAATATTAATATTAAAATTGATAAATTAAAATTGTATTAACATAATATAAATATTAAAATTAATAAATGAATACAATATCAATAGAATACCAATATTAAAATTAATAAATCAATATTATATTAATATAATATTAACATTAAAATTAATTGATTAATATTATATTAATATAATATTAATATTAAAATTGATAAATCAATATCAATTAAAATAAGAAAATAATTTAATAATAATTAAATTAATTAATTAATTAATTCAATTATTTTTATTTTAATAATTTTAATTAATATTAAAATAAATATCAATTTAATTAAACTTACCGCTTCTCGTCGTCGTCGTTCCTGTTCCCGTAGCCTCTGTCGTTCCCGTTCGGCAGCGGCCTTGTCCTGACCCGAAGATTGGCTCGGACTGCTGCTGTCGGTGTCCGTCGACGCCTTGACCTCTTCGGCCCTCGTCGTCTGAGTTATTCCCTGAACCGTTTGCTGATCGCTGACCGTCTTCATCACCTTGTCCAAAGCGTCTTCCTCCTCCCGCTCCCGTCTTCTCTCGTTCTCCTGGCGCAGCCTCTCACGCTCCGCTTGCTCCTTCGCCAATCTTCGCATCTCCTGCTGCTCCATCAATGCCCGTTGCTGAGGAAACAACGAGAAACGAATTTCGATTAATTGAAAATTGAAACCTCTTGATTTTGAAGAGAGCCAAGGGAAAAAGGTTATTTTTTTCACAACGCGAGATGAAATCACGGCTTGACGGGAAGAAATATATGATGAATATAAATATGGATGCATGTTAGGGTGGTTCTTAATTTGGCGATGTCAAAATAAGTTACATTAAAAAATAGTTTGATAATTTAAAAAATAGTATTATAATTTAACAAATTATAGTATTATAATTTAAAAAATAGTATTATTATTTAACAAATTATAGTATTATAATTTAAAAAATAGTATTATAATTTAACAAATTATAGTATTATAATTTGACAAATTATAGTATTATAATGAAAAAAATAGTATTATAATTTGAAAAATAGTGTTATAATTAAAAAAATAGTATTATAATTTTTTTAATAGTATTATAATTTCAATAATAGTATTATAATTTGAAAAATAGTATTATAATTTCGAAAATAGTATTATAATTTGAAAAATAGTATTATAATTTCGAAAATAGTATTATAATTTTTTCAATACTATTATAATTTTTTAATAGTATTATATTTTAAAAAATAGTATTGTAATTTGAGAAATAGTATTATCATTTAAAAAATAGTATTATTATTTTTTTAATAGTATTATAATTTTTTTAATACTATTAAAGTTGTTTTAATAGTATTATAATTTTTTTAATACTATTATAGTTTTTTTAATAGTATTATAATTTTTTATAATAGTATTATAATTTTTTTAATAGTATTATAATTTAAAAAAAAGTATTATAATTTTTTTAATAGTATTATAATTTTTTCAATACTGTTATAATTTTTTTAATAGTATTGTAATTTAAAAAATAGTATTATAATCTCAAAAATAGTATTATAATTTAAAAAATAGTATTATAATTTTAAGAATAGTAATATAATTTGAAAAATAGTATTATAATTTGAAAAATAGTATTATAATTTTAAGAATAGTAATATAATTTGAAAAATAGTATTATAATTTGAAAAATAGTATTATAATTTTTTGAATAGTATTATAATTTCAAAAATAGTATTATAATTTAAAAAATAGTATTATAATTTTAAGAATAGTAATATAATTTGAAAAATAGTATTATAATTAAAAAAATAGTATTATCATTTTTTTAATAGTATTATAACTTTTTTAACAGAATTATAATTTTATTAATACTATTATGATTTTTTTAATAGTATTATAATTTTTAAAATAGTATCAGAATTTAAGAAATAGTATTATAATTTTAAAAATAGTATTTGAAAAATTGATTCGTAAGATAAGCGAAAAATGAATGGTGTTAGAGGAGCGTTTTTCCTTACCCTGTCCTGTTTTTCTTTGGCCTGTTTCTTGAAAGCCTTGAAAGAATCGTGGGCCGCGCTTTTCATGCTGGATCCCGCGGCCGACTGTGGACTCGAAGCCTGCGCCAGCGACGACCACGAAGATGCGTTCTTAACATTTTGCTCCACAGTCTAATGTCGCAGATGTTTAAAAAATCGTCATTCGCAGCGGAGGAACAAAAAAAAACAACGAAAAATTAGAAAAAACGAAAAACCAAATAAGGGCGCATTCAAACCGAAACGAATTAAATGCACGTGGAAAGACGAGAAGGTGAGAAAGTGAACAAAAAAAAGACAATCCGTGATAAAAAGCTACGATCGTACCTTGTTCTTAAAAGCCGACGCAAAATTAGCTGCGGAATTCTTAGAATCGGGCGGTGTCATCTTCTTTTCGGGAATTATTTGCGAACTCGAGTGATTGCTCATCGGCGGAATTCCCAACGCGCTCATCTCTGCAAAAAGAGCTCCCGCTAGAGCAACGAAGCGTTTCGGGAAAGATTAGTAAAGCGGGTTAGTCACTGCGAATTCGGGAATGTTCGAACACTCGCGATCGAAAAATTGTGCAAAAGGAAAACACGCAAAGAGAAATGAATTAATGAATAAATTAATACACGAATAAATGAATAAATAAATTAATTAATAAATTAACGCATAAATAAATGAATAAATAAATAAATAAATAAATAAATAAATAAATAAATAAATAAATAAATAAATAAATAAATAAATAAATGAATGAATGAATAAATAAATTAGGCGTTTTTATAAAAAAAAACATTGATGTAGATAGGACAGATTTTGCTGAATAAAATTGAGGTTTTTTTTATCGAGCAACGAATAAGGATAACTCGTGTTAAAAATTCATGAAAAAGCGCAGGTCTGCTCGATAGAAGGATTATTAAAATTATTATTCCTTAAAAATTATCTTTTCCCCGTTCTTGACCCGTGAAAATTATCTTCGACGTTCTTTCAAAAATAAAAAATTTTCCCAAACCCTTAGTTCGCGAATTGCCTTTGATATCGTACCAACGAAATCTTTTCGATTATTTTTTTCCATTTCGTACGAGCCGTTCCACAAATATCGCGCTCACCGCGATTCATCTTCAAAAAAAAAAAAAAAAAGAAGATATTTCTAAACAAACAGCCAATCCCCCAAAATCGAAAACACAGTCATCAAAAAATTCATACAATTCCCTCAATAAATCCCGCATTCGTCACCGTATCGCGTGTTCCAATAAAATGCACGGCTGGCACCAAAAAAAATTCCCCAACCCCTCAATTTTCCCGCAATCCCTCAAAAACCCTCCTCAAATCCCTCCCTTCGATCCCTTCCCCGAAAAAAAAAAAATCCACCGCACCCCCAAACCCCCGCAAAAACCCTCAACCACCAAAAAAAAAAATAATCACCCCAAAATTTCGACTCACCATCCATCGTTTTATTCGACATTTGCGTGCTCGCCATCGATACCGGTTTCTCGTCCTTCTTCACCGTCATCTGAGGAATCTGCATCGGCATTCCGATCATCGGCAAAGGATCGAAAATCGACGTCATCCCACCCATGTTCATCCCCGCCATGTTAATACCCGGCAATCCGTTGTTGTTCAACATATTCGAAGGCGAATTATCGCGTTTCGCATTGGAAAAACCGTTCGAATGTTGTTGCTGATGCGACGAAATCGTCATATTGTGAGAATTTTGCATATTTGTCATTTGAGCCGACGTGTTTATCATATTTTCCAATTGCGTGTGAATCGCGGACATGTAAGGACTCGTCATGTTCATATTTCCAAGATTTAAATTGCTCGACATAGACGTTGGCATTATATTAACGGGATTTTTAAGATCGTTGAGAAGATTCATGGTCGTATTGTTGGATGCCGCGTGTCCGGATTGTTGCTGATGTTGCTGCGAATGATGATGATGAAGCTGTTGTTGCAATTGCGGTTGTTGCAATTGTTGCGTCATCATCGCAACGTGAGAATCTTTCTTCTGATTCGTCAATGATTGTTCCAACGTTGGATGGACCGTTGTTACGGATGCTGTGACGAATTACGTACAATCGTTTCAATAAATAATATTTTTTTTTTTCTCTCTTATCTCAATTTCCAACCCCTTAAGCCGAATTTTTTTTTTTTAACAGTGCTCGCATAGTACCGGACTTTTCTTTCGATCAATTCTCATTCGTTTATTTTCGATTATCTTCAACGACATTCATGCGATTTTCGTTGAAGCTTCGACGCGGGAAGAATCGGATAACATGCTAGCGATTTTTTTTAAATTTATTTTAATTCATGGGAGATTTTTGTGTGTGTATTTTTTTTTTTTTTTTTTTATAGTACCTAAGGCGTTGTAGGGCTGCAAGAGATCTCCGGGTTGATGGCTGAGGGCTTCGCTGGTTCCGGTTAATGTATTGACGGTCGGGAAAGAATTGACTGTCGTCGCAGACGTCGGAGGATTAATCTGTTGAGGCGCGATCGGCGGTGTTGCGATCGTCGTGGCGTTCGTCGGCGTTACGCTGGGAGGCGGAGTCGGCACGGAAACCGACGGGGTCGAAGGATTCGTCGTTAAAGCGGGGACGGGCGCGGGCGGGGTGGTTTTTTTTATCGGCGCCGCCGTTGCCATCGCGGATGGACGTTGAGGCTGGGCCGGCATCGATGCGTGGCTAGCCACTGGCGCGGATTGACCGGTTGACACCGCCGCTACCGCGATCGCTTGGGGATGCTGCGTTGTGGGTCCTGACGGTATCACTGATATCAAATTCTATTAATTTTTATTGATCTTTTGTTTTTTTTTTTCTTACAGGGATTTTTTGGGGGGGGGGGGGGGGGGGGTTTTTTTTTCGGAGGTATCGAACGTGAGAGTTGGATATTTGATTGGATGTTTCTCTGTTCTATTAATTTCATCGAGCCTTTTTTTTCTTACACAGATTTTTTGGTCTACGATCTTTTTTTAAATTTCTATTTTTAGTTTTTAGATTGATCGAAGACTTGAATTGGGTGATTTACTTGTTGTTTCTCTGTTCCATTAATATTATCGGTTGTTTTTTTTCTCTGAGAAGTTTTGGTCTATGATTTTTATTTTTGTTTTATTTTTTTTTTTTTTTTTTTTGGGGTGAATCGAGTGTGAGACTCGGATGTTTAATTGTTTTTTTGATTAAGACTCGAAATTTCTGTATCTATAGCAGCAAAATAATGTTAAGATCGTGAGATTTTATTAATGAACAAATGAAGAATGTGGTTTGTTTGTTGAAAAAACTGAGAACGAATTTATTCGATGGTTCAGACGTAAAACTTTTTTAATTGGAATAAAGTTAGAGTAGTTGAGGCCTTAATGACGAATAATTTTGTTGGTGTATGCTTTTTTTACGAAATTTCTCGATGGATCGGACGTAAACATTTTTTATTGAAATTAAAGTAATGGTTTTAATATTCTTTTTGATAATTAAGGCTTCATTCGGAATTAATTTTTGGTTCCATATCTTTTCTACGATGAATTTCTTCGATAAATTGGACGAAAAACTTTTACAACTGGATAAAAATTATAACGTAATGGCTCTGATATGTATTTTTATATATTTTAAAAATAATAACCGCTTTAATTAGTGATAATTTCTTTACAACGGCATCAAATTTTCATATCTACGGAAGCAAGAAGATATAAATATTGTACGAACATTCTATTACTGATCATACAGAGAAAAAGGTTTCTTTGTTGACGAATTTTTTCACGACTCATACGTGAAATGTTTTTTTTTAATCGGATTTTAGAGTAACGGAAGTACATTCGTAATTGCAGTGCCAAATAAATCCCAAGTACAAAAAAGTATTTCAGGCTCAGCGAATGCGAAAGTAGGAGGGTGAATTTATTTTCTCGACTTAGCTTATGTGAGTACTTTGATAATTTACCATTCATACATGATGAAAATAAGATTGATATTAAAATACAAAATACTTTGTTCTCTAGGCTTTTTCAAATACGGAATACGTTTTTTATTTTATAGTCAGAGCCTATTCAAGTATGAAATATTTTTGTACTTTTTACTTGATATCAGGACAATTACGAAATACTTTTGTACTTTTTGCTTGATAAATAGAGAAACAACGAAGTACTTGTGTAATTTTATACATTGTATAAAAATGTAATATTTCCATTGGGAAATATTATTATAATATTATTAACAGCTTCAATAGCACTAATTAATGACAACGTCGATAAATGTCCATATCAATAAATTATTTCTCTGTATTGTAACAAAATAAAATAATAGTAAAAGAATAAGAACAGAGAAAAATATAAATATAATATATTTTTCATAATCAAGGCTTCAATTGCGAATTATTCTTGATAACGTCGACGAATTTCCATATCCATAGGTTATTTCTCTGTATTGCAACAAAAAAAAAACAATAGAGAAACAAGAACAGAGAAAAATTCAAATATATTTTCAATCACCAAAATTTTAATAATTCAATTCAATTTAAAAAAATTTAATTCAATTAATAATAATTCTCGATAACGTATAAAAATTTCCACATTCACAGCACCAAGGTAACTAAATAAGGGTCGAATCTCATTCTCCAAACGTACGAAGAGTCCAATTTTTATCATCATTTTCCACTATTATTAACTTTCCGATTTTATAAGAAAGTTTTTTCTTTTTTTTTTTCTTTTTCTTCTCCGAATCGAATTGTTTTCAGAGAAACGAATTAAATCGCGGTAGGGCGAAGATGCGTACCTTGTTCCATGGGCACAGCACTGGGCTGGGTGACGATTGGTTTGACGACTGGTCCCGAAGAATTCGACGTCGGTTGATTATTCATCAAAAGACCCCCGGTGTGATTAAGAGCAGTTGATGCCTACAAATTATCGTTGTTCCATTGAAGTCTTTCGATTCGCAAAGCTCGCGTGTTTATCAACGACCAAACGTCGATCTTCGAGTCTCAACAATGACGATCGTAACGGTTTAAGGGGTTATATCTAGTTGTTTGGGTCGAAAGAATGGAATTTTTCTTTTCTTTTTTTTTTTTTTCGTATCTTTCGAGATCACACAATTTCAAGTACTTTATCTCGAAACTCAGTGATTAGTGATAAAAAAATTATTTGCGAAATTTTGATAGATTCAAATATTCGTAAGCTTTCGAATGGTGCTTGAAAATTGTTTATAGCTTTTTTTGTTCCGGAGTTATCGAAGTTCAAAGACAGAAATGATTTTTGCGAGCACGCCTCGTTAGTGGCCTGATAATTTTCGCGGTGGTTTAGATATTGAAGATTTTGATTAATAAGATTGTGATTTATTTTTATTGAGCAACGAATAAGGATAACTCGTGTTAAAAACTCAAGAATAATCAGACGTCTGCTCGATAGAAGGATTATTGAATTTATTATTCCGTGAAAATTATTTTTTCTCAATCCTTGTTTGGGTCGAAAGAATGTAATTTTTTTTTTTTTCGTGTCTTTCGAATGTACACAATCTCAAGTACGTTCACTCGTAATTTTCACGAGGATCCCAGCACCGTGCAAGTCCGACGAAATTAATTTTATCCGCGAAAAAAAAAAACCCCCCCAGACTCGAAACTTCAAACGCGAATTATCTCGAAATCATGATTTCAAAAAATCTCGACGTCGATCAAACCCGCATCAATTCCCTTCTTTCGCGAAATTGTTTCCAATTACAATTGGCTAATTCGCGAACAAAGACATTTTTCATTCGAATCAAAAAATTTTTCATCTTTTTCCGTTCGATAACCTAATTATTAAAATCCCAAAGATCGAAATTTTTCGGGATAAAAATCGATGTTTTAAAAATAAAAAAAATTTCGCTCAAACTTTTCGTTCGCGAATTGCTTTTAATATCGTAACAACGAAATCTTTTTGATTATTTTTTTTCATTTCGTACGAGAAGTTCCAGAGATATCGAGTCATCTTAAAAAAAAAATTAAAAAAAAAAAAAAAACGTGTTTCGAAAAAAACAGCCAGTTCCCCAAAATCAAAAACATTGTCATCAAAAAATTCATACAAGTCTCTCGATAATTCCCGCATTCGTTACCGTATCGGGTGTTACGATAAAATCACGCCTGGCTCCAAAAAAAAAAAAAAATCCCAGAAAAACGCTGGATTTTCCCACAAACAACTAGACACGATCCCGCTTTTACAATTTCTCAAAAATCCAATTTTCTCACCGGTTGCGCTGCGACATTAGCCGCTTGCGCGGATGGCGCACTTGGCGCGTTCTTCTTGGCTTTCTTCCTCGGCGGTCGGGTCGTAGAATTTCCTGAAAATTTCAATGTAAACCATGCAATGCTAACAACCGAATTTACGTGCAAAAACACACACAATTTCGTAAATCCGCCGACGTTTTTTTGTTTGTTTTTTTTTTCGGGACCGGAGACGAAACCTAGCGAAATTCCGAACCGTGCAGAGGATACCAGCCATGTGACGTCGTTTAAAAAAAAAAACGAACGCTCGAAAAATCACGACGAAAATACAACGGGTGTTCAAAAAAAAAAAAAAATTAAAATTAAAAATTAAAAATTAAAAAATAAATAAATAAAAATAAAAACTTGTCGAGAGGCGATCGACGATATCGCAATGATTACAAAAAATATAAATAATAAACGATAATCAAAACAACATCGAGCAGGTATTTTCTAATAGATTTTATTCATATACTTATATTATAATTGTATCACTGTGTACAACAATGTTTATTTAAATATCTCAATTGTATGCTTCTTGTGTGTTCTTCCTTCTTTTGTATTCATTTATTCATTTTTATTCTCATCTTTCTTCCTTTTTTTTTTTTTTTTTTGTAGACTTTCATCTCAAGGTTTTTGTTTATATTAAAAAATCTTAATGCGCAAAAACAATTGTTTTTTTTTTTTTTTAAATCTTTCTCTCACTCTACACAAAGTCAATAATATTTTTTTTCGTCATTCATTGTGGCGTAATTGTGCCGCGTGTGAGAGTGATTGTGACGATTTTTACGCGGACAATTCAAGCACACACGCGAGACAAATTCGAGCGCGCTCACGCATACACATTCATCGAACGCCCTTAAGCCCACGCGTGTACGAATACAATGTTTAGTCGTATGCGTACATGCGTGGGCGGGATTACGCGCTTGAGGTTAATTTTCGCGTTTTTTTTCAATATTTTTTTCCATTTTATTCATTTTTTTTTTTTTTTAGCTAACAAGACAATAATAAATGATTATTATTGGTTTGGCGAGTGAATTATTGGGGATTTTATCGATGGGTGATCTTTGGCGTATTCTTTCGTTATGTCAAAGTAGTCGAACCACCTGATCTACATTGTTTTCTCGTTGTTCGGACTTTCATCTTTAATTTAGTAGAAAAATTGTATCGATTAGTTATTTAGTTTCGTTTTTATCCCAATTAAAAAATGAAAGAACAAGACGCGAATTTCAGACATATTTTATTGTATTATTTCCGAAAAGGCAGGAACGCATCGCAGACACGAAAGATTTTACGTGACGTGTATGGGAATGAAGCGTTGAAAGAAAGTCAGTGTCAAAATTGGTTTGACAAATTTCGTTCTGGTGATTTTTCACTGAAAAATTCGCGTCTTGTTCTTTCATTTTTAAATTGTGATAAAAACGAAACTAAATAACTTATCGATACAATTTTTTTTACCAAATTAAAGGTGGAAGTCCGAACAACGAGAAAACAATGTAGATTAGGTCGTTCGATCACGTTGACAAAACGAAAGAATATGCTAAGATCAATTATTGATAAAATTCGCAATGATTCAGTTGACAATCCAATATTAAGATTTTTTTCTCTTTCGTCGAACTTCAGCGACGAAAACGCGCGATTAAACGTTGAATCGTTGGATCATGGATATAAAGAAGAAAAATTGATAATAATGAAGAAAATTATCGAACCGCAGCAGCATTAATTTCCTCGAACGCACAATTATTCGTACAAATGTAATTTCGTATGATTAACTAATGTTAATTAATTTAAAAAAAAAACGAAACGCACATAAATTGTTACAATGTATGGGCTTTTCAAACTTAAATCGTGGATGATTTTATACAAGATTGACACAGTATAATTTTACACGCGTAATTAGAAGAGAATTTTTATATTTTTTTTTGTTGTTTTTTCTTATATAATTCGAAGCTAGCACAGCGTTGAGATCGGTGGCGAAAGACTCCTGCTCGGTGCGCGTAAATAATCATTAACTTCCCGATTTTATAAGGAAGTTTCTTCTCGGTTTTTTTTTTTTTTTGTTTTTAACTATGGAAATTAAATTTTTGTTTTTGTTTAAAAATCGATTAACTGTACACAAAGTTTGTGATTATTTTTGTTTGTTTGTTCGTTCGTTATTCAATTGTTTTTCGTGCGTCTTGGTGGACGAATACGATCACGAGCGCGAATGAAGATGAAGAAAATAGAGTCACTGCACGATGGATAATCGATTTTTCAAGCGAATAATCAACGATTTCGACGAGTACGAGAGCGATTGAAAATAAAAGAGAATTTGAAACAACGAGGAGGAGTTTAAGCTTAATCTTAATTAAATCGTAATATAAAGAAGTTGGACGACCGGACGACGAGTTAATATCGAATCTACAAAAACGCGCGTTCGTGATCCAAACGTGAATTATCTTTGCAACGAATTTTTTTTATCGTTCTTTCTATTATTTTTTTAAAATTCTTTATGCACTTGGAAATTAGTTGTTGGTTTTTTTTTTCTTTTTCTCTCGCTTTGTTCGTTCTTTCGTCTCATTTTTTTCCCATTCGTGGATTTATCTTACGATCTATTAATTAATATTTAATGATATATTAGTTTTTACTATGTACAAAAACGCTTATGCTTATTTTTTTTTCTTGTTTATTCATTCGTCGTTATTCGTTAATTAATCGAATTATCAATTATTATTAATTACCGACGAATACTCGTTTGATTTTCACGATTACGTACAAACTGGATGTGAAACCTGTACGGAGACGTCGGAGATTTATATTTATATATTTATATAGCGATTATATATGAATAAAGAAAAAGATATATATTTATAGTAAAATATTCAGGTCGTTAAATCTTTTTTTTTAAATTCTTTTCACGATCGACTGGAGCGTTTGACGATCTACAAGGGAAGAATGGCGTTTAGTTTTTTTTTTTTTTGTTTGAGAAGAGACGATTGGAGGATAATTTTTTTGCTTTCGTTTTTATTATTATTATGTTTTTTTCAATTTTTTATTATTTTTTTTTCTTAGCGATATGTAATAAAAAGTTCACGCTACACAAATCTTTATTCGGAAGGCAATATTGAAAAAAGTTTAATACGAAAAATGCCCTATACCACGTTTTACAAGCTAATGGTGATTGTGTCTTAATTATGCGTTATCGCATAGATGTATTGGAAGAGTGGCTCGGAACAAAAAAAATTCGATTTAAAATGGTGAGCATTGACTGCGAAGTATCTTGCATCCGTAGAATTTTGGCCAAAGATGAACGCGATCGGAACATTTTAAGGGGTCGCCTGCGATTTTTCAAGTTTTCCCATTTGATTAACATGGTAAGAACACGAAAGTTTCCATTTAAAAAAATCATATCTCCGCGAATTTTATAGCTACGTCGATTACGTGAGTTTCATTTGAAAGCTCTTTAAAAACCGGTTAAAATGGCATGCGGACATTTGAAATCCGATCGCAACTTCCGTCGATAATTTTTTACGGAAAAAGAAAAATTATCGACGAAAGTTGGGATCGGATTTCAAATGTCCGCATGCCATTTTAACCGGTTTTCAAAGAGCTTTCAAATGAAACTCACGGGATCGACGTAGCTATAAAATTCGCGGAGATATGATTTTTTTAAATGGAAACTTTCATGTTCTTTCCATGTTAATCAAATGGGAAAACTTAAAAAATCGCAGGCGACCCCTTAAAATGTTCCGATCGCGTTCATCTTTGGCCAGAATTTTACGGATGCAAGATACTTTGCAATCAATGCTCAACGTTTGAAATCGGAATTTTTATTTTCTCTTCGAGCCACCCTAATGTATAGTTCCTATCTAATTCAGCAAACGCGGGGTTAATTCGTTTCGATTTCACGTGTTCAGCATTTTTTTTTTTTTCCTTAAACCCCCTTCCCATCCCCACCCCTCCCGTCTTCGTTAATCCGCCGGATTTTGCACGCGCTTTTGAATTTTATTCGCGAAAATCGTCGTCGTATTCGCGGTTTTTTTTTTCGGTGGAAAAAAATTCAGAGGGTTTTTTTTTTGTCGAGAAAAAATCTGTCCATTTTGTCCCTATCTAGTTCTAAAATTCTTACAGCTTTGCGTATTTATTATTTTTTTTTTTTTACGAACACTTTTTTCTTCTTTCGTATCGGTGTATTTTTTTTTTAAACTTTGTTTCCTTTTTAGGTTATTTTTAATTTTTACATTGCTTTGTCGCGTTCGGTAGAGTTTTCGATCGATTAAGTACGCAGCTTGCTGCAATTATCGAAGTTTTAATTGTCTTTCTTTCTTCTGTTTTATTTATTTTTTTTTTTAGTACTCCAATCTGAGGTTTTTCAACCCTTATTGGACATTTTTGTTTCGTTTCTTTCTTTCGTTCGTTTCAATGCAATTTTTTTTTTTCTTATCAGCGATCGATGAAAAAGTAACGGGGGAAAAAAAAAAAACGTGCAAGAGCGGAGCTCGCCACAGAATTCGCCACGCAAGGTTTCACGCTCGTAATAAAAATTCTTATGTATACAATTATTCTCTCCCTCATCGTTTTTTTTTTTTTTTCTATATATATATATATAGGAAATAAATTTACATGATATTCTCAACAAAAAACGCTATCATGGAGCAGACATTTACACATAGAAATATAAAAACAAAAATATCCCTACAATTTTATCTCGTAGTTCAATCTCGTATAAAAGGTTTTCGTTTTTTTTTCTTTCATTCTTTCTATAAAAAAAAAAGTGCTTTAATTAGGACGGGTTAAAAATTAATTATCTGTTCGTTTTTTTTTTCGTTTTTTCGTTATTTTCTTTTTTATCCATTTCGCAAAACTTTAATTCTCGTGAAGTGGATCACAAACGCTGTATTTATCGTGTTTACTATCATTTATTCGGCGCGTGAAAATTCGTGTATATTTTTCTTCAATCTATGTATGTAAATAAAAAAATGAAAAAAAAAAAAAAAAAAAAATAATGAATAATTATCCGTACAGTAATTATCTGTGTTCTTACAACGAGGCATGTAAAACCATACCGGACATCAAAATCATTATTGTTACAATAACAATATTGGAAAAATTAGTAGAAAAAAGAAAACAATAAAAAAAAAAAAAATATGTTTCACAGGATTCCGTTTTTGTTGATTCTTTAGTTAATTCCTTTTCTTTTTTTTTTTTTTTTCGTGTCGCTTTCGTACAATTCTCTCTCTCTCTCTCGCTCTTTCCATACTGATGAAGAAAATTTACAATTATTACCGACGAAGGAGCATCTAGTGGTATAATAATTATTAATATTAAACGACGGTTAGCCGGAGCAAAGCTTAGCGGAGTGCAAACAATGTGTTTGGAGGCCAGGTGCGCCTTAATTACCTCAAATCCGACAATTAATTCCCTTAACCACGAATCTCTCTCGCTCGCTGTGTCTTTTTTTTTTATTTTTTTTTTGCTTCGTTTCTCAACTCTTCTTTTTTTTTTTCCATCTCCCGATTAATTATTTTCTCGTCAATCCATTTTTCGTCGATAAAATCTCGATGGATTTAACTCGAATCGTCTTCGAAGCGAGCAAAAAAATTTCTTCGACCTTTCCACGGTTCGAAATTCTCGATCCCGAGACAATTACTGACAATTTAATAGGCTCTGGTTCGAGAATTCGATGAATTTTCATCGACGAATTATTTTTCTTCGTCTCGAGACTTTTTTTTAATTTTTTTTTATCGATCGAGCTACTCTCGGTTCGTCCCGTGCTAATTAACGATTGTTATTCGGTTCAATGGAAGATAAAATTGCCCGTGAAAGGACCAAAAATGTCCCAAAGGCTTGTGCTTGTACGGAATATTTTTATTTTTATTTTTTTTCTTCGTATTATTTACTCGTCGATGTATTTTTTTCTCGTTTTATTTTCTTTCTCGCAATCGGCTAATAATGAAAAAATAATTTATGCATCTTCAAATCTAGCCACCAACACACATTGTCTGCATTTCTTTCACGTTTTCATCGTGTTTCTTCTTTTTTATCGTCAAAAATATTCTATCCACACGCCCCGATTTTACGAAATGTCAACGCGAAAAATCGCCCTAATAATTTTTTTTTTTTTCTTTCAATATAATAATTTTTTTTCGTATAATTCTATGCGTTTTTTTTTTGTTTCTAGTGTTCGCACGCGAAGTCGGCTCACACGCAAGTGACGCACTTTTGGGTACCCGTGAAATTTGTCGGGATTGGAGAAGAAAAAAAAAGTGAGAAAAGAAAAATTCACTCGCACAATTGTGTATTTAAATAATTGTGAATAAATGGCAACTTTGCGGGCGCCATTGACGCTCGAAATTGAATAAATGATACGATAAAGAAGTGTTTTCATGTGTTCGTGTACGTGTGTGAGATAATGAGAACCGAATATGCGAAGGGATATTGATTAATTTTTTTTTTATGACGTTTCAAAAAAAAAAAAACACATTGGACACGAAAAAAACGCTTTCTCGTATCGCATCGATCATCAAAATGTGTCATTAACTTTGTTTTATTTCATTTCGTGTTTTTTTAGAAACTTGCTCGATGTTGTTAAGGGTTTGTATCTCAATTATTATTGTTATTTTTATGAACGCTTTTACGCAAAGACAGTCAGAAATTTGGTTTTTACGTTGAAAAAGTTCAGAAATTTCAATACCGAATTTTCGACACCGCAGCCTTTTTCTCGCGATTTCTACGTCGAGGTTTTAATATTAAAAATGGCAAGCATTGACTAACGAAGTATCTTGCATACGTAGATATTTTGACCAAAGATGAACGCGATCGAACCATTTTTAAGGGCTCGCCCACGATTTTTTATGTTTTCCCATTTGATTAACATGGAAAGAACATGAAAGTTTTCATTTAAAAAAATCATAGCTCCGCGAATTTTATAGCTACGTCGATCCCGTGAGTTTCATTTGAAAGCTCTTTAAAAACCGGTTAAAATGGCATGCGGACATTTGAAATCCGATCGCAACTTCCGTCGATAATTTTTTACGGAAAAACAAAAATTATCGACGGAAGTTGCGATCGGATTTCAAATGTCCGCACGCCATTTTAACCGGTTTTTAAAGAGCTTTCAAATGAAACTCACGGAATCGACGTAGCTATAAAATTCGCGGAGCTATGATTTTTTTAAATGAAAACTTTCGTGTTCTTACCATGTTAATCAAATGGGAAAACTTAAAAAATCGTGGGCGACCCCTAAAAATTGTTCGATCGCGTTCATCTTTGGCCAGAATTCCACGGATGCAAGATACTCAGCAGTGAAATGCTTACCAAACCCCGATTAATCTCGATCAAACGACGAAGACGGCGAAGGCTGCGATGGACGAAAATTTCCCAAAAAAAAAAAAAAAAAAATAAATAAAATAAGAAAATAAATAAATTAACCTTTAACGTAGATATTCCTGCCCCTGCCCTCCATTAGGGGGCAGATTCTGTTTTTCTTTCTCTCTCTCCCTCTCTCTCTGTTCAAAGGAACACAGTTTTGTGCGTGGAGATTCGTCGGCATCGAAAAAATCGCAGCAGAGACGAAATAAACGAATCCCAATATTTCGTCGTCAATCAAATAACAATTATTTTTAAAATAAGCTGGCATGGCATTATGGTATCCTCTAAACACAGTCTGCACTCCACTAGCTCTCACCTTGGTCTTACCATTTACACTTTTTCGTTTTTGTTTTTTTTTTTTTTTTTTAATTACACTTTTTTATTTCTTTATTATTTTTTCTTTACGAAATAAAAAAGGCGGATTTTTTTTTTTCGTTTGTCTTTTTTTTCTTAAACTAATGTCAAGTTTCAAATGTAATGTTATTGAGCTTAACGCACGAAGGCCGTTTTACAATATTCAACGCGAATTTGCGTTTCGAAATGGATTTTTTTTTTTAAATTTCTTTTTTACGCTGAAAAATTGCGATTTCGCGTTTTTGTGATGTGTTTTTATTTTTATTTTATTTTTTTTTTCAATCGTGAAACTTGACATTCGATTTGCACTTGAAATTATATGACGTAGCTCAATTCAGCTACGACATTTGATGCCGTCCTAATAAATATAATGCGTACTGAAGAAGTATTTTTTCTTTTTCTTTCCTTTTTTTAAATCAAATCGTGAGAAGATATTTGCGATGCGTTTTTTTTTTTTAATTTGTGCATTCGTCGATCAAGATCGAATCACTTTTAGACTTTGATTTATATTTATATCATTCGTGTGTTTTTTGTTTTCGTAACGGTACGAAACAGAACGAAGAAAACGTTTTGATCTCTCTTATCTTTTTTTCTATGTCGAGAAGCAAACGATGAATCGTTTTAAATTATTTTGCACGTAAAAAAAAATATAATAACAATGCCAAAGAATTAAATCCGAACGATTCGAGGGCGAATCAACGAAGCGAGAAGCAAGAAAAAAAATTATTGAAACGCGTGAGACATGCTGAAAAAATTGCGCTGGAAAATACAGCGAAGAAAATTTAAAAAAAAAAAACTGACGTATTTTTTTTAAATATCGACGAATCAATTTACGCGATTAATTCCAAGCTTCGTAATTACGTATTTATTTTGATACTGGAATAAATCGCGTTCGAAGTAACGAAACAAACTTCGCCAATGAAAAACGTTCGGTTACAAAGCTGCGGTTCGATTTAAAGATCGATTTTTATCGCCCGAATTCTCGTCAAACGTGCAAAAATGTTTTATTTTACTTTCTTTATCGCAAAAACGAAACAAAATTGGTATCTCGATATTACCAAAATCTTTCTCAACCAAGCTGCAAATATATATATATACATATATGTATATATATTATAATTCTAATCCAACGTAAACGAGAAAAAGAGAGAAGAGAGAGTAAAAATGTACAAAACGAGAAATCACCGATTTTCACGATTTTTTTTTTTTTTTTTTCTTTCTTTCATTCCTCGACAAAACGTAAATCGCAAATAACCTCACAATAATTTTCATCAATCGCGCGTAAACGGGAAAAAAAATTTCGTTATTTATGTTTATTATTTTATTTAGGTCGGCTACTTCAGCTATAAGCTAAAAGTAGCCCTTTTTGTTCCCAAGCAAGGGTTGTAGTTTTTTAATTATTATTTTCTTGTTTGTTTTCTTGATTATTATTATATAATTTTTTTTTTTTTTTTTTTTTCCTTTCGTTTGTGATTAATGACAACAGTTACGTGAGGTTCATATCTAACCTGCATCGCTGTCGCTCGAATCGCTGGAGCTCGAAGATAACGAACTCGAGCTCGAATCGCTGTCGCTGCTGCTACTGCTAGAAGCCGACAATCGCGATGGTCCGCTAGCTCCGCCGGTTCCGACAACGTCTACGGATTTACTACTGTCTTCTGCAATGAACAAATGAACGTTCGGCTTTAGGACAAGTTTTAAGGAGCGAATTACGTATTTTTAGTCAGGTTTTTCGTTTAATAATGTCGATTTTGCTGTGCAATGACGTTGATGATAAATTTGTCGGTACAGACTACGATGATTCTTCATTGGGTGATGTCGGAATTTATTTGGTATTGTTCTTCGAAAGTAATCAACGTAAATAGGAAAAAAAATTGGTCGCAATTGGGGAATTTGTACAATAAATCTAACTCCTACGAGCAATGGAATTTTGTATGAAAGCATGCATGGATTTGAAATTTTTGTTTGGGAAATTTTTTTATTTCTTCGAAACTATGCGTGATTAAAAAAATTTTATTTGACAGTTTTGTAGGAAATTCGGTGGTCTAAGAAAAAGGTTTCTTGTAAAATTGTCGTGAATCTAATATTTATTACGTAATTCGCAAAAAAAAAATAGCTTTTCGTGTCTAGTTCGAAAAAGCCATTTTTCGCGAATTACGTATGCATTCTCAAAACACCTTGTATTATATTGCATTATTTGATACGGGAATGAGAACCATTGAAGATTTGATCAATGGAATTTTATTTATTTATTTTTTGCACGAATAACGAACGTAGCAAATTTTTTATTACCTTTCTTTGCAGCTTTTTTCACATTTCCCAGCTGCCCGGTGACGTCCTGTAACCTCTTCTCGAGTTCCTGCTTCTTCTCGGCTATCTGCTCGTCCTTGGACTTACCGCTAATTTTCTTGTCTGTTAACAATCAAGATCCAATTCGCGTTTACATATTTTTCTTATTTTTCTTACTCCTTTTTTCCCCGAATTCGCTTATTTTCGTTATTTTTATTTTTTATCACCAGTTATTTAAAAAAACAATTCACGAGATACTTTTTGCAAAATTCAAGGCTTTAATTGCTCTCCACTATTTTATATTTACTTGGTTTTAGACGTTTTTCCAGAACCAGATTTCAGATTTTTTGATTTGATTGATTCGTAAGAAAAAAATTAAATCGTATCGACTATGTCAAAAATTAATGAGAGAAGTGTATTTGATTCAACATCACAAGTGGAATTTTTACGTGGCTTTGGATAAAAAGAAAAAAAAAAAAGGTTCGTAACTTAAAACTGGCGATTAAAATCAGGGATGAAATGACGAATAATTAATGTTTACGTTTAGTGATTAAAATCAGGGGTAAACCTATGATAATTAAAAAATAACAATTAGTTCCATTCACGAGCGTCATCACAGGATTCAATGTTCAACACAATTTTGTCAATTAATAACGCACAAACTTTTCAGAATACCGACGAAGATGGGAAAACGTTTTTCAGTGGGAAAAACTTACATTTGTTACGAAAAATATATATGTATGGGGAGATACGTCCTAAATGGCAGGATTGGAAGTCTTCTATCCTCTGATGTGGTCGATGACTTTTGTTTAAAAGTTTTCTTTTGGATCCTTGGACCAGACTCATTTTTTTTCTTAGATTTTTTAGATCCTTCCCCTCGCCCTGACCTTCATTATTTATCGAGAGACAGCTGCTATTTTCGAAACTGTAAATTGGATGCATTTTTTTCACAGATATTCTATCGAAATTGACGAAATTTTTTTATTTTTAAATATATTATTTTCAATTACGAAAAAATTAAATTTTTTACCGAAACTTCAATGTATGATAATGGTTTCGAATATTTTTTGAAATAGAAAAAAAATTAATCTTCCAAAAAATCGATACTTTGATTATTTTCGAGGAAAACGATTTTTTAAAATTATTTTTCATGTAAAAAAAAATAATTTTAAAAATATATTTTTTCTCGCAAATAATCGAAATATCGATGTTAATCAAGATTTAATTTCTTTTTAAGATAGAAAACCATTATCATACGTTGAAATTCCGAAGAAACTCGATTTTCTTCATAATTAAAAAAAAATATATATTTATATCATACATAACAATTTTACGAAAAGAGTTTCATCCAATTAAAAATGGGCAAAGCAGCGGTTACCTCTTCATAAAAAAATGGGTCAAGGTACAGATAAGGAGAACCCTAAAACATCCCAAAAAAAAAATAGTTAGGTCGTAGGATCTAAAAGAAACCAAAGAAAAAAAAATCTTCGACCGCATCGGAGCCCATAAAAGTCTTTCAATTCCGCAATTTGGGACGTAACAACCTCTACAAATACTTCAAAAAACTTCACACGCTAGGTTTCGGTTAGTGTCGACTCGCGCAATTTGGAATTTCGCGGATAAAAATCGATCCAGGTCCCGTAACGACGCTGAGAATGGAACTTACAATAAAGCTTACGTGGTTTTTTTCTGAGACACGAAGCTACGTAGCTCTCGAGCTCGCGTAGAGTCGACGGTTTCAGGGTTTCAAAATCAATTTCGATCTCGTCGGGATTCGAATCCCTCAAGGAAGGCTCTCGAGATTGAATTATGTGCACTACCCGGCCGAGTTTGTCACCTGTTGCGAACAGAAAGAAAAAAAAAACAAAATAATACATCGCACAAATATTATCAAATAACATTCGTGTGCTAGCGATTTAACTCCGATCGTCTGAGTCTTGATTATTGGATGGAGCAATCGATGCTGAGACGCCGGATGGAAAAATCAACGACGGAAGTCTTTGGGAGAACGCGAAGTAAATTTTAATGAAACCGTTTTGAATTTATTTACCGAAGTAATAAATTATTTTATGAATAAAGCCATGAATTAATTTTTATGATCGATTAGGGAGTGAAAATCTACTTGAGTGTCCCTTAATTTTACCGCAAACAACCCCTTTTTTCCTCTTCTCAACGAGGAGAGTCGTTAGAACGCGAAGCAATAAACATTAACGTATAAAATGTCTCTCTATGATTATTTACCGAACGATTGAATAATTTCACGAACAAGAACGTCGATTTTTTTCTCTCTCGACCCGAATCCTCCATGAAAACCCCTTAATTTTTCCGCGAACAACCCTCCTCTCTTACTCTCAACCAGAAGAGTCGTTAGAACGCGAAGCAATAAATATTAATGTATAAAATCTCTCTAAGATTATTTACTCACTAGATTAAAAAAGCATATTTTCGATAATTTTTTTTGACGACACAGTTAATACACATTTATTTCTTCGATGACTCCTCAATAAAGTAACATTTGAAGAATATTCTATAAAATTTTCATCAACTTTTATGAACAAATGAGCCATTAACGTCGAATCTCCGCGGACGTCTAAAAAAAAACAATTTTATTGCAATGCCCCTAACAACTCATCACTGGATTATCCGAGATTAAAAAACCAAAATGATCACATCAGGTAATACGTTTCGGCAGGTAATAACGTTGAGTATTTTTCATTAAATTGATTTTTCAATTTTTGACATCACCTAGAATCCATAATACTGATTTTTCATCAAAACAATTGAAAACGTTGCCATTTAAAAACCATCCGCGAAAATTCTCCGTGAATATTTCATTCCCTCATAAAAGACAATGAAAATTTTACAGAATATTCTTCAAATGTTACTTCATCGAACCGTCATTATAGAAATAAATGTATATCAAATGTGTCGTCAAAAAAAAATGATCAAAAACATGCTTTTTTTAAACATCTCATCAACCTCACCGCCCTTCTTAAATAATTTCCCAAACGTCGATTTTTTTCCCCCCTCGACCCCAATTCTCCCCAAAAAAACTCCCTCAATCTTCCCCCGAACAACCACAAATCCCTAAAAAAAAAAAAAAAAACCCCCCTCCACCCCCACAACTCACCGGGTAATTTGTTAATGTCCAAGCTTAGTTGTCTCTTCTCGTCGTACGACATAGGTTTCGCGCTATCTTCGTCCTCGGAATCGAAGGTTATGGGTGGTGGTTGACTCGTGGCATTTTTCTTTTTATTACCGGTCGATCGGCTATTGGCTTTCGGCCGTTTAGTCGCGGCGTTCGTTGCCGCGGTTTTGCCAGGACCACGGTTACCTTTGCTCTTGGGTTTCGCGTTTGACGCAGCAACCGCGGCCGAGGCGTGAGTTTTATTCGGTCCAGCGATGATTCCCGAATGATGATCGCTCGTCAAACCCATTCCCGGTACTCCGACGCCTCCCACGATGCCTCCGGGCATTTTTAAATCACCCGCACCCATTGCCACGCTCGCTATACTAGCTCCAACGCTGTCCGAAGCGTTTGACAAATTTCCCGTTGGTTTCAACAATTCTTTCATCGAACCGCCACAACCGATCAAACCACCGGTCTTGTTCATCAATGATTTTCCAACTTTAGTCGGTTTTTCCGTTTTCTTCTTCTTCGTTTTTTTCTTGCTACGTTCCTCGACCAATTTTCTCATTGCTTCTTGCATTGCTTTTAATTCTTGTTGCATCGCGACTAATTTACGGGTACGTTCGGTGTCCGAATCGTCGGATTCCGACGGACTTTCGGATTCCGAACTGCTTCCGCTCGTGCTGCTGCTTTTCATTGGAATCATTCCGCTCATTGGCTCGTCCGGAATTTTCGCGTATCTGAAGATCGTTGGAATTTTTTATGGGGGTTTTTTTGGGGTGCGAAATGTTTTATCGAGGAGGATTTTGGGTTGGGAAAATTGAGGTCTTGCGTACGTGATTTTTGGAGGTTTTTTTTTGAGGTATTTTTGTTGACGAGGTTTGAAAAGGATGACGCATTTATTGACGTGCTTTATTTTGTAATACCACCCCCGACAATTTGTTAATATTTCTGAATTTTTTTCACATATACTCAACCGTGTAAATAAATGATCTGTAAAAAAATGTTGTCAATATATGCGTCATTTTTTTTTTTAACCGCGTCGAGTAAAGTACCTTCGAAAATCGGCGAAATCGCGTACACAAGACCTCGATTTTAATGTTTAAATTCGTTATTAACCTCATTTCGAAGACATCCTGCAATTTTCTGGCCATCGCGACGACGTCGTGATCCGGAGGATTGTACTTGTAACAGTTGGTGAATATGAGCCGCACGTCGGACTCGAATTCCTGAGCCGTTTTGTACAGTCTCTCGTCCATTTTTTTCTGGAGAAAAAAAAAATTAACGATCGGTTTGAAAAAATGTTTGGCACACATTTTTTTTTTGGTATATGAGGATGAAATTTGGATGGATTTTTATTACGCACCTTTATCGTACCGAGATCCATCGGGACTTTGATGATGTCGTGGTAATCGTGGAGGCCTAGAAGCTCCGCATCCACGGGCTTGTAAAACGGCCATGCGTAACCCTAAATTTTTCAAGATTAGTCGGATTTTTTAAAATGATTTTTGTGTTGTTTTTTTTTATTTTATTGGAAGGTTTTTGACCGATAATTACCGAATGCTTCTTGGAAAACAATTCCTTGAGGATCTCGTTGCAAGATTTGAGTGGTTCCGACAATTTTTCTTTACATTTACCGCCAGGATGCTGAGGCTGCAATGCGTCATTGAAAAATTTGAATTCTCAAAACCATTTTTTCCCCCCAAATTAAAGAAAAATTTCTAAAGAAATCTGAATTAAAAAATTCTTCTGTTTGAAAAATTCAAATCCAATGCGAAGTTTTGGCCGATTTTAGTCTTGAAATATTTACGACGATCGATTGCACAACGTTATCACGCCGTCGAACGTTAATTCAAACCGCAATATTAATCAATTAAAGTACAAAAACGGATAAATTCGTGATTTGATTAAAAAATAAATAAAAATAAAAATAAAATTTAAAAAAAACAGGACGAAAATAATGATGAACAGTGAAGCGACGATGAAGAAACACAGATGAACACATGGCGTTTTAAAAAATTGAATTTAAAAATTTCATTTAAAAATTTTTCTTTACTATTTTTTTTTTTTTTTTTAAATTATTATTATTATTATTATTATTATTGATGATGATAAAAATTAATGTGTACCTGTTGGGCCATCGCCCCGACCAGGGGCATACTGGCCTGGTGGAATGGCACCAGGCCGTCTTCCGCTTGCCTCGTCGGCTGAAAAAGCCCCAACGTCAACAAAACCGTGGTTAGTATTTTTTTTTTTTTTGTTTTCTTTTTTTTAATTTCTCTTTTGATGCAATGAAATGAATTACGCATGCAACGCACCAATGACGTTATCGAACACATTGTTACGATGATTTATCGTGTAAGCACAGATTTTTCATTGATTCGATGAATCTACGTCGCCCTGAACGCGGATTATTTATTTATTTTTTTTTTTTAACTGAAGAACTTTTTTTTACGAAGATCTTACGATCGTGTAAATACGTTGAATTTGATTGGATAAGATCGAAATAATTTTCTTGAATGAACGAATCCAGACCTCACAGGTCTTTTTCGTCACCGAGCAAAATTCAATTACGATTCCAGGGTTTCGAGGACTCCGAGAATAACCGGAGACTATGAACAAACTTAAATTTACGGGGAGAAAAAAATTCAAGGACGTTAAACAAAGTTCGAGGGCCTTCCAGGACGTATTCAAGGACAAGACAAATTCTAGGCCAGTTCCAGGGCTTCGAGGACTTCAAGGACCATTTGGTACCATGAACAAACTCAGATCGACGAGGACGAAAAAATTCAAGGACATTAAACGAAATTCGAGCACCTTCCAAACCCTTTTTCGCCACCGAAAAAAATTCAATGACGTCTCCGGGGCTTCAAGGACTCCGAGAATAACCGGAGACCACGAACAAACTTGAATTTAGGGTGGGACAAAAATTCAAGGACGTTAAACGAAATTCGAGCACCTTACAGTCCTTTTTCGCCGACGAAAAAAATTCAATGACGTCTCCGGGGCTTCAAGGACTCCGAGAATAATCGGAGACCACGAACAAACTTAAATTTAGGGTGGGATAAAAATTCAAGGACGTTAAACGAAATTCGAGCACCTTACAGTCCTTTTTCGCCGACGAAAAAAATTCAATGACGTCTCCGGGGCTTCAAGGACTCCGAGAATAACCGGAGACCACGAACAAACTTAAATTTAGGGTGGGACAAAAATTCAAGGACGTTAAACGAAATTCGAGCACCTTCCAAACCCTTTTTCGCCACCGAAAAAAATTCAATGACGTCTCCGGGGCTTCAAGGACTCCGAGAATAACCGGAGACCACGAACAAAATTAAATTTAGGGTGGGATAAAAATTCAAGGACGTTAAACGAAATTCGAGCACCTTACAGTCCTTTTTCGCCGACGAAAAAAATTCAATGACGTCTCCGGGGTTTCAAGGACTCCGAGAATAACCGTTGTCCCGTTCATCCCCGAATCCCTTCCCCCATCGTCTCAACATCTCGCTTACCTTCTTGATCTGACGTCCGGATTCTCTTCTCGTCGGAATCTTCGCGTTTTTCGAGTCCAACGGGGCGTAGATGGGTTCGAATGAATTCGCGGTTGGTGTCGTCGTATCGGCCTTTCTCTTCACACCTTTTTTTAGCTTGGCCGGCTGCGACGGCGGCATAACGGTCGGAGCTTGGGGAACTTGAGGAGTCGGCGGTACCGCGGTCGTGGGCGGTTGCAACTCCATCGCTGGTTGAGCGTGATAACCGGTAGTCGGTGGTACGACTTGTTGGGGCAAAGAATTGTGCGTCGCCATTGGCGTGACCCCTATACTCGTTGGTGGCGCGATCGTCGTCGTGTTCGTACTTCCGGGAACGGAAGTAGGCGCTTGGGTGCCGAGAGGAGGCATCGGAATAACTCCGGTCGTTCCGGCGGACGTTGCCGATGGCGTTAGACTGTTGCGAACGCTCGAACTCACGGCTGCAGCGCCGGATGACGGTCGACCACGTCCGGCACCCGTTGTCGGGGTTCCCGGGGTCGTCGAAGGACCGATTAAACCACCGGGAGCTCCTGGACGAGGAATCGTAGGTTTCTTGCCCTTCGGTCCCTTCGGCGTCGGAGGATCCAATTCCACCTCGTCCCGCGGCATTTGACCGACCTGGAGGCATTTTTTTTTGGGGTTTTTTTGGTGATTTTTTTGGTTTTTTTTTTTTTTTTTTTTTTTGTTGGGCGGGATTTTGGGGGGGATTTTGGGTTTTGGGGGAGGATTGATTGCGGGGATTGGGTTGGGATGATTTATGAGGTGATTTGGGGGATGCGATGCGATGAAGGTTTGATATGTTTTTTATAATGTCGATGTGTGATATGTGCATGGGAGAATGTGATGTGAGGATTATTTTTTTAATTGTTTTTGCTTGGAATTTTTGATGTTTTTTGAGGGTTTGTCTATTTTTTTTTCTCTTATTTTTCTTTTCCTGAGGTTTATGGTATGTTTATAATATCAATGTATAATTTGTAGATTTATAAATAAATATAATATTATATAATATCAATGTATAATTTGTAGATTTATAAATAAATATAATATTATAATATTATATATATTTATAAATCTACAAATTATACATTGATATTATATACATACCATGAACCTGAATGAGTCGGATTTTTTAAATTGTATTTGTTTCTGATTTTGGCAATTTTTCTCTGTTTAGGTTATTATTTTACCCTTATTTTTTCTTTCCCAAGATTTATTATATGTATATAATATTAATATACAATATATGTATTTATAAATAAATATAATATAATGAGTCTAATTTTTGTAATCGTTTATGTTTCTAATTTTGGCAATTTTTCTCTATTTTCTCTATTTTTTCCCTTATTTTTCCTTTCCCAAAATTTAGAAACGATGTTATTTTTTGATAGAATTTATTTATAGCGATTCCGAACCGATATAAATATAATATAATGAGTCTAATTTTTTTAAATGGTTTTTGCTTCTAATTTTGACTATTTTTCTCTATTTTTCCCCATATTTTTCCTTACCCAAAATTCAAACCTGTATAACTACAGACCGCTTCTATCTACAACTCCCAAATTTTCCAGACATGTGCAGCTCAATTATCTTCTCAGCGACTATAATTTTCGTCGTCATTGAAGCAGCGGATTGGATTTTACGTTTTCGAATAATCAAAACAAAAAAAAATAGGATGTCTACGCTACAGCGATTGTAAATTTTCGAAACTGACCTTCGCGAGGAACAATTTTTCGAGAGCCCGTGCCATAACCACAACATCCTCTTCCGGTTTGTTGTATGTGTAACAGTTGGTGAACATCGTATTGAAATCCTGGATGCATTCTCGCGCTGTCCAGTAATACGTGTTTTCCAAACGTTTTTTGATTGTACCGAGGTCCATTGGTTGTCTGATTATTTTGTGGTAATCCTGATGAAACACGGAAACAATGGAAATAATTGAAAAATTGTATCACAATTGAATAATCTATCAATAATAATATATCATGAATAAATATAATAAATAATAATAACATATCATTATATGAATGATCGAATAAATTAAATAGAATTAAATAGAATAGTATAGAGAAAATAATTCAATTATTATTGAATATTAAAATATTTAAAAAATATAAACGACAATAAAATATAAAATTCGCATCGAAAAATGTATCATCGATGAATAATATATTAATAATAATCTAATAATAATATATCATACATAAAAATAATAAACAATCATATAATATTATACGAATGATCGAATAAATTAAATAGAATTAAATACAATAGTATAGAGAAAATAATTCAATTATTATTAAATATTAAAATATTTAAAAAATATAAACGAAAATAAAATATAAAATTCGAATCGAAAAATGTATCATCGATGAATAACATATTAATAATAATCTAATAATAATATATCATACATAAAAATAATAAACAATCATATAATATTATACGAATGATCGAAAAAATTAAATAGAATTAAATACAATAGTATAGAGAAAATAATTCAATTATTATTCAATATAAAAACATAAAAAATATAAAATACAAATCCAAAAATGTATCAATGAATATTATATTAATAATAATAATCTAATAATAATATATCACACATAAAAAAATAATAATTAATAATATACCATTCCATAAATGGTCGAATAAATTAAATAGAATTAAATGCAATAGTATAGAGAAAATAATTCAATTATTATTCAATATAAAAACATAAAAAATATAAAATACAAATCCAAAAATGTATCATCAACGAATATTATATCAATAATAATAATCTAATAATAATATATCACACATGAAAAAAAATAATAAATAATATTCTATCATTCCATAAATGATCGAACAAATTAAAAAGAGCGAAATCGATTATGAACGTACTGGCAAATTGAGCTTCTTGGCATCGACCGGCTGTTGAAACGGCCACGCGAAGTGATGCTTCCATACCGGCTTGAGGACTCCCTTCTGAAGAAACTGCAGCTGATTCGTAACGCGTCCCGGTCTCGTGGGCGGCGGTACGACGGGCGGTTGTACCACGCCGTTCACCGGTTCCACGTACGGTTCGTCGCGTGGCGGTGGCGTTTTTGCCGATATGAATTGCGGCCCTGTTGCCTGACCAGGTGCACTCGTCTGCGATTTTACATCAACAATTTTTAATCATCTCCATCAATTACAAATCCTCGTCTCTCGTTCAATTTTAAAAATTATCAGCCCCGACAAATTAAACGCATTAAAACCGTTTTAGGATCCAAATTTTTTTTGTCCAAAGCGTTTTTATTTATTTTTTTAACGATCTAATTTTAAATATTCGGTTGAATTAGAGGCCAGTTTTTGACATTTGAGAGAGTTGAAACGTCGCAAAGTCCCAAGAAAAATCGTCAATACCCTACGAGTGAAATAAGGAAGAAGATTTTTTTCGGTCGTGGTTTTTTGCAGCGGACAATCGTCGATGGAACAATTGCCGTTTGGAATTATTTATGCAGTTTGATTTTCAGGATGTTATGGTGCATGCAAAATCGGGAAACATGAACGAAAAAAACCCATGCAGTGAGCGAATTAGGCTGTTGAGATGATAGAAGAATAACTATTTTGTTGCTTATAACTGTAATTCAAGATAATAATTATAAATATAATAAAAATAATAATAATAATAATAATATAGATTAATTATAATCATAATGATACTATTATAATTGTATTATAATATAGAATAATCATAATTGTACGATTCTATATTCTATTATAATTATAATATCATAGAATGATCATAATTATAATTATTCTATTATAATTGTAACTATTATAATATAGAATAATCATAATTCTATGATTCTATATTCTATTATAATTATAATATTATAGAATGATCATAATTATAATTATTTTATTATAATTGAAACTGTTATAATATAGAATAATCATAATTCTATGATTCTATATTCTATTATAATTATAGTATTATAGAATGTTCATAATTATAATTATTCTATTATAATTGTAACTATTATAATATATAATAATTATAATTCAACGATTCTATATTCTATTATAATTATAATATTATAGGATTATCATTATTATAATTATTCTATTATAATGTGGAATAATCATAATTCTATGATTCTCTATTCTATTATAATTATAGTATTATAGAATAATCATAATTATAATTATCCTATTATAATTGTAACTATTATAATATAGAATAATCATAATTCCACGATTCTATATTCTATTACAATTATAATATTATAGAATTATCATAATTATAATAATTATTATTATTTTTATTTATAACAATAATTGTAATAAGCAATTAAATAATAAATCAATAATCAAAAAGTTACGGCTAAAGATGTATTTTTCAATATCTACGAGGAACCAAAGCCAATAAAAATAAATATATTTTGACGAAAAAAAAAAATAAAATTCAAAAGAATCTCTACTTCAACGTGTGCATGAATGTGTGCGTGTGTGCGAAACACAACGGTAATTCTCACCTTGGGTATATTACACAGCCTTTCTCGCTCCTCCACATCTAACTGCAATTCATACGTACAATACCATACAGTCAAATGTCGATCTATTCATCGTCGCGAGGATTATCAAGGAAAAGGAAATAAAAAATCTCAACAATGTGCAAATAAAAATTGGATAATTCAGCACAATCGGTTTTCTAAGTTAGTTCGACAATTGGGCGGGAATGACACAACAGCACGTGGTTAAATTTACTTCTGGGATAATTACGGGGGAAAAAAATACTATTTTAAAAAATACGTAAATAAATAAAAAGTCGATCGGTTAATTTTTAAGAATTTTTTATAGACGTGACGAAATTATTTATCGATGCAATGTGAAAGCAATTTACGCGGTTGTGTACCGACGAGGATTGAAGCGTGATGTAATGTACAGAAGGTATTTTTGTTTGTGGGGAAAAAAAAAAAAAAAAAAAAAAAAAAAAAAAAAAAAAAAAAAAAAAAAAAAAAGAGCGGGTTCTGGATTTGATACGCGGACAAAAGTCGTTGAAATCGAAGTCGATACGGCGGAACGCAGATACACCGAAGTTCGTCTCAAATACGAAATATGCGTGGGGAAAAAAAAAGATTAAGAGTTTTTTGCTGTGAAATAATTGCGGAGACATGCGAATAAAATATTTCCTTTCGGAATTGGGGAGAATTGAGAGATTTCCATGATTTTTTTAGGTGTGGTGACGTGATTTCATTAGAACATACTATACAGCATACATTGCAACGGATATTGAGGTACGTAAATTGATTTTTCATAAAATAATTACACAACAGCTGCGTTTGATATTTAACTAAAATATTCTCACCCCAAAAGACCCTAAAAAAATTAAAAAAAAAACATATTTCGAAACAGCAATAATTCCCTCAAAATTAAAAATTTCGTTCATAAAAAAATGCACACAAGTACCTCAATATCCGTCGTAATTAATACTATACAGTATATTCCAACAAAATCATGTCGAAATAGCTTTAAAAAAAAACAATCACAAAAATATTTTAACATTTCCCCAAACAACGACCCCTTAAATCGTTAAATTGGTAAATTGTGGGTTCGACCACGGTCGGCACACCTGGCCAGTTCGACCACCCTCTTTCCCCCGCCTCGGGCTTATCCCCCCCATGACGCTACGAAAAACCTAAATTCCCTCTCGAAAGCAAATACGCATCTTTCGTTGCAACTACGTTCCGCAGCTATTCGATTTAACGTCCTTTTTTTTTTTTCTTCTGATCTTTCTCTTTTTTTTCTTTCGCAGCAATGTGAGATGTGTGCGCAAGCATTTTTCATGGGAATCACGTGGTTGATATGGAAAATCAACGTTTTTTTTTTTCGGAAAATCGACGTATACTCACGGAGTTATTCTGCGAGTTGGTGTCCACCTGCTGCATGTTGGCTTCGCTTCTGAAACATAAAACGCACGAAATCAGCAAAAGAAAGATGAAAATAATTCAATAAAAATAATTCTTTAATCTTATATATTGTAATTTAATGTATTAAAATATTGTCAAGTCAAAAAAACAATGTTGAACTATGAATTTTGTCGTTTGAATGAGCGATTTGTCGTATTTTTAATTGCGGGTGAATGAAATTTTTGAAAATAAAAACGAATACATTTTTTTTTTTTTTCAAGTGTTCGCATGAAGGAAAAATGGTGTTTGGTTTTGACAGCGACACGTGGTACCGTTCTCGACTCGAGCTCGTTTTTCCGAAGGTGATGACGGACTAAATTCGGTGATAATCGCGATTATGAAGATACGTATTTGTGTGAGGTTTTTTTTTCTTTGGTTCATAGATAAATGGAATATTCTTGAGGGGATATTCACTCGTGTAATCGGTCGTACATGACAGAAGTAATTTTAAATGACCATTTTAGCTCCCTTTTTGTCCTCCTAATTATGGCTAATGTCGAAAAAATTTTACGCAATTGTGACAGATCACAAAAAAAGTTCATGCGTTCTTCGTGTATTCGTTCGGCAATTTTCATGTCTTCCCATGCGTTCGCGTATTCTCTTCTAATCTCATATGAATTTTACTTTATCGCGCTTTCCAACCGCTCTTCGCAATCTTCCAAAAATTTCATGTATTCCGTCACGATGTAATCTTTGAAAAATTGAAGATCGCGAGGTATCTGCAAAAACAAAACGATCTTGCGCAATCTTTGGATCGATTCGATTCTTCGTACACCCATTTTTTTTTTGAGCGAGTATCCCCTCGAATATTCCAATGAGACGTCTAAGACCGCGCGAGCGATCTTCACCTACCTTTCTGACATATATTGTTCATAAATGCTACGCAGCGTGTAACTGCCTTAGGTTGACGACGCTCGACGCTACGAGTCTTCATCAACAACAAAGTTGACAAGGATATACTCTGAACTGCGCATGGTAACTCGATAAATTCTGGACGAGACGTTTGCGCTGGGACCACGTAGTTTTGTATCGACGAGGCATAACACTTCTAATCAAGCCTACCGACGGGTAGCCGCTCGAACGTCAGCCATGTACTCTGCTTCGATTCGTCGTGCCTCCAGCCAAGACTCGCGACACTAGCAACATCTGGATAACATAACGGGAGAGATCCCAAATTGTCAAAAAAAAACGATCTCTACATTGCTTCGATGACTATTTTTTCAATAACAATTTTAATCCGTCTTTGTATCGAACTTTCGTCACATTTACGATGAAAAAAAATCGTGCATTATGATAATCATTACTTCTATGGTAAAAAAATTCATGTTTTACGGTTCGGTCGCTTCATTATCGGAGTACATCGCAGACTGTGCGTACGACAGGAAGGATTCGATTGAATTTTGTATATCGTTGTGGCCCGAACGGAAATTTTATGATTTCTTTTGCGGCGAGGAAATTAATGGGCACGTTTTTAGGGTTATTACGGTATTTCAGTTATTCCTCCAGAAATTATCCGTACGACCAAAGTCGTCGCGTTTCGATGTCAGGCCTTCTCGAAGAAGAACCAGTTTTACGTACACGAATGGAATTCGATGGCCCGTATTTAATCGCTCCCGTAACAAGAATCAGATACGAAATAACGAATCGCCCGAGAGTCGCAGTAGCATCGCCAGCTCGAGGACTCCCCCAAACCTCATTAGACAAGCAACAATCCCGCACGGCGACGGGCACATCAAAACCATAGAAACTTGAGCAGCGACGCAGCTACGAACCCCCCGAGCAAAAGTTTCGCCGTCGATCGCCTCAACACCGAAACGACTCAACGCCGTGCAAGTTCGTCCCGATCGCCACAACGTCGCCTCCCAACACCCTCAACCCCAAGACCGAGATACCTGGGCCATCCGCGCCAACGTCCCCAGCTCGGCCATCGCCAAACAGAATTCAGCCGTCGAAGCTCGGCGCGACCCAACCAACCGAGAACCTTGAAGATTTCAAGATCCTCTCGCCGCTTAGACGTTTCAAGAGCAGATATGGCATCGCAAGCAGAAAAAAATGGTCGAACGAATCGTGCGAATCAGTTACGAGGTAAACGACGAAAAGGGGGGGGGGGGGGGCGACGTAGCGGGTGGGAGACGGAAAAGTAGAGCACGAGAAAACGTTTGGAAACACAAAACGCGTTTATAAGAGGGAAACGATTTTGCGGAGGGTGGACGGTGTTAGACAGCGAAGTAGGAGAACGGCCGGGGGGGAGTGGAGGGTTTGAAGAAAGACAGACCCGCGCCCAGCCGATGCACCCGACGCACAACAAACACGATCGAGCGCGACCGGAGAATCACAAGTGTCGAGAGAAGACGGTTTAACGCGCTCCCGCGGATTTTCCACTACGATCAATTAATGCATGTTTTCAATCCCTCTCTTCTTTCCTCCACCCCCTCCCACGATTCCAAACTATCGCAGCACGAATAATATAAACACGTTACACATATGAAGGTTTGATTATTTTTGAAATACGAACGATAGATCGGCGAAAGGGGATTGATAACGGGTCGTTCGGGGCCGCTCGATTTCTCGCTTTGGGTATTCCCATTCAACATGGCGGTTCGACCGCTCGTAAGCTCCTGAGGGCCGCCCCGAAACGTTGTTTCAACCGGAGAATCACGAACCGAACCTCAACAACAAAAACCGTTATTGCGATCGCGAATCTCAAAAAAAAAAAAATTTTTTAAAAACGGCGAATTAACAATCGTTTGAAAACAATTCGACGTACCTGAATTAAATCCGAACAAGTCCGTAAATTGTTTGATCAAACGTTTTTTTATTTGTAACGATGGGGAAAAAACACACACACACACTACCACTACGCCTCGAACACTCGCGCACTACCGCTTTCTCTCTCCCCGTTCGGGATTTTAGTTTTGGTGTTATGGCTGCCGCGGCGGTGGCGGCGGTTAAACGGCGGCAACGGCGAGGATTCCCTTTTGCCCTAATCTTGACACTTTATTATCACTCGCACGAGCGAGCCCTCGCCGTTCGCACACGTATGCGATTTAACGGGGGGGGTGGCCACCAAACGGAAATATCGTAAGGACGCCGCAACGGATAAACCCAACCCCGGAATCCTTCCTTCCTTCCTTCAACGGTTCCTCTTTTGCGTTTTCGTTCACGAAGTCACGTGACTTTTTTGTTTCCGCGTTTTTTTGAGGGTCGATGAATTATCGAAGAATAGCGAACGAAACGGAGGACATTTTTTTTTTTTTTTTGAGAAGCGTCGCGATTATTTTAGGACGGGTTTACGCGCCCATGACGATCTTGGGATCTAGAAACTAACGATCGCAACACCACCAACAATGGCTACGCATTCTTACGCGACGTGCCGAAATGGTTCCGTTCCGTCGTTCCAAGCGTCCGTCTTCGTACCCCGTGCAACCACGTACACCTTCGAACACCACGGACTACGTTAATCCTCTCCACGGGGACGGAAAATGCCTCCCCCTCGCACCACCCCGGGACAACGATGAAACCGAGAGACAGCCGACGCGTTGTTTTTTTTTTTCACTGCGTGGATGAAAACGCCGAACCGTCATCCACGTAAAATAAATAAATTATCAATGGCGATTGCTTCTGGTTTTTTTTTTAACGAGCTTTTGCGACGAGGTTTGGCGTAATTTTTTTTTTTTGGGGGAGATATTGGACAGAGCGTGACTAATGCGAGCTGTCTGGCGTCGCCTCGACCGACCAATTGCGATTAACGGTACTTCGGACCTTGAAAATTGTACCTGAAGAAATTCCACGGCACGCCGTTTGAGTCCCGACGACGTCGGAATTTTTGGGAATGATAATTAACGATTGTTAGGATGTGAGAAATTGATGGAAATGAAAATTTAAAGGACGTTTTTAGGCGATTATTGTTATGGTTTTTTTTTTGTAGTTTCGACGGTTGTTTTTTGGAACACGCGTGGTGTTATCGAACGTGATTTAACGACGGGATACACGTACGAAAATAACGAGAAACATACTTATTTACAGTAGCGAGAGCACGTTTTATTAACCAATCGAAGAAATAATTTGCGGTTCGGGTTTCATTCGTTTCGTTTCCACCCATAATGCATTTTTTCAATTTGGATGGAAACAACGGAAATTTTTTTTTTTACGGATCCGTTTGTTGTTGAATCGTTTTGTGGTAATACGATGATTATTTTTTAACAAAATTTTTCGTCACGTTGATTAATTTAACGTTGATTTTGATCTTACGATTTATCAATCGCCGCGCAAACGTCTGGTTCGGATTCCAAAGCGTTCCACAATTTTCATCCCCACCTCGCGTCCGATGATGTTGGCGCAAAATCCATAATGGTGCATCCGATTATTTTTACAACTTGTTGGTTTCAACGTCACGTTTCGTCTTGACGTTCGATTGATTCACTATTTTATTTTTATTTATAATTTTTTTTTCGCATCAATTTCCAGCGACACTTTTGTTTTGTTTTATTTTTTTCTTCTTTATCATTATTCACGGAGAAGCGGGGAAAAAAGCGGGATAAATCACGATGAATAACGAGTTCCGTTAGGTGACTCAAGATGGCTGCTAAAATTCTTGTTCTTTTACTCGCAGATGTCGCATCAATCACGATTCTTCCAAATTCGACGTTATAAAAAAAAAAAAAACGTCACTTCTCGATCATGAAAAAATATTTAATGTAAATATGCTCGTTACATTTTCGTTTTATTTTGATTTTAGGTGATTTTTTATTGTTGTTTCATAGACGGTCTTTTGATCGACGCATATTTCGCTATCTCGTCGGGGAACACAAGCGGAAGTCAAGAGGACAACTGAATTTTTTGCAACTCTCGCTCTTCTTTATTACGAACGTGAAGATATTGCGAGCAAAGATATGCATTGTTTGCCTGTGAAAATAAAATTTAAGGTTCCATGAAAATTTTTATAACGACGCGGGCTTCGACGACGAATTTTTTTTTTTTTTTTTGCACGACGCACGCACGCGAACGCGGACGCACTGACAAAACAATATGGCCGACGATGGGATTTCCCAAACACTGACACAATCCGTTGTTATTTCGCTCGTTTTTCGTTCGTTCGTGTTTGTTCGCCGTTGTTTCGCGATTTTTTCGTTAGCCGACGATTCGAACTTTCACCGTATGGCCAAACGCGTGCGGAAACGTCACGGAAAATGACGTTTTTACGGATTTTATGTTTGTCAAACATACTCGTTATTGACAGCCATTTTATGACTGGATGATGCAATTTCGTAACTTGGGTCAAAACAAGGTTCGTTGATTTACCGTTGCTCGACGGTTTTACCCGTCGTTCGCATTTCCGGTCGTAAACTAACGTTGTACGACGACCCGTCGCTGATTGGTGGGAATTTTCGTGGCGTCTGTGACGCGGACCAATCGCGACGGGAATTATATTGTCGAAGTGTTGAGTCATCGCGTTCTTGTTGGTGCTTCTTACGGATGTCGGTGGACATAAGTAAGCCCGGCAATTTTTGAATTGACATTTCTTCGACGTTTTTCAAAATTATGAACTTTTTCGGGATATAGAAAAATTGATGAACAAGAAAATTTTGAATTGATCTGAAACTATTACGTGTAATTAATATTTTCCGATTGTCGGCGATTTAGTTCATTTCGAAATTTTTTCGTGACATGAAAACATTGATAAGGACTTGGAAACAAAATTTTAGAACGTTCTAATTTGAAATGATTACGTGTGATTATTATTTTACGATTTTCAGCGATTTGGTTAATTATTTATCGTTGGCTCGTCATTATTGTAAAATTTTCCAATCAAATGTCAAACCGGAGACGGACTGAAAGAAAGAAAAACGTTGGTAAATGGGACTTATAAATGCTTTTATTTTATATACAAAATTAATATCTGAAGTGAAATATATTTAAACTATTCCCCAAACATCTTCGAAGGCTGAACAGAGTTTGGCACAAGTCAAGGCTCCGGACAGAGGATAATTACTGATGGAAACAGTTTCTTCGACGTAATCTGCTTGCACCTGAAACGATACGATTACATCAATACCCCACAATTTATCTGTCCGACAGGATTGGAAAAAAAAATTGTTTATGCAGTTTTGCTTACTTGTCCGTGCGCCATCGCGCCTACAACAATGGCGATCGGTTCGTCTTTGGGTACGATGTCTTTTGGATTGCGGACGCCTTTGGCGCTGAAACTCATGGCGATTCTGCGACAACCGACTGGAAGATGGTCGGTCACTGGATTTTTAATTACTTTCAGAAGTTTCATGGGTCCGTCGGAAGCGCGAACGCTGTACTTGTGCAGCAATTGGACTGAAGGAAAACAACAGAGCTATTTATGACCCGAATAAACAAGCAAAGTATAGAACGATGATGCGAAGGCTTAACCAAAAATAATTAAAAAGTCTTGAATATGATTTACTGACATTTGTCGGTATAGACTGTATAGATTCACCGGACTTGGCTGCTTCGGACTACCACTTATTACGATCAATGCAGCACGAACTTTCAGAACAACACTTACATTCTTACGAAGAAAGAAAAGGTCATAACGATTGCCAATACTTTGATTTTCGAGCTAATTAATTTAGTTCTGGAGATGAATGCTCAAATTTGGCAAAACCATCGACATTATTAACCAAAATACGCATTGAATAAATATCCACAAGCCAACAACCTGTCAGTATATTTGATTATAGCAAAATGTACTCGTAACTTATTTACGTTACACATAATTTCCATATAACTCACCGATAAGTCCGGCAAATCTTTTGAAAGTCCTCGGAATTCGTGTTTGCGGATTAACTTCTATCAATACATTTTTTTCCGTATGTACGTAAACTTGTAACAGACCGGCTCTGTTCAAGGGACTGTCCATGAGCATAAGGAGACATTGATGAGCGATGTCGGGTCTGCAGCTTCCGGGTTGACGATTATTCCTTTTGAGCATTCCCGCGTGGTCGTCGCAATTCAACAACTCAAAGCCGTTGCCGATCTAGAATAAAACTCCGCGGTCAGAGGAAAAGAAAATAGCGCCGTTTGTAAGTAACGTCTATAGCTATCCAGGTTTTTTTTCTGTGTGACTGTTTACGAGCCGCACAAGTAACTTCCCGATTCACGAGTTTGGATTTATCATTATCGTTATTGATTGTCGCTGATGAGATTATCCGTATTCAGGGAAATTTAATAGTTTTCTACTTATCGACATTGACGCTCTACGATGAAAAGGGGTCAAATGGTCCCCAACGAGCTTGAAACGTGAAAATTTGGGAAGAAAACGATTTTCCATTCTCAGGATCATTGCAATAACTTCCTTGTAAAATCGGAAAGTTAAAAAGAAAATAGAAAAAAAAGATTGTCATTCTCATGCTAACCTTCACGGATTCCAGTTGGGCATTTTCCAGCACTATTATCAAACGTTTTTCCTGATTCTTTATGTGAGCCACTTGAAGATGTTTCGGGGCTGGATCGAACTCGTTGTCGTTTCTTTCGTCGTCGTTTTTCCTTTTCTTACCCATTTTTTATACGATTTTGTTGTGAATATAACCTTAAAATTTGATGTTCGTAAACACGCCCGGGCTGGATCGAGAAGTGTACGAAATCGAACACGCGGTTTAGTTTATTGGTTTGTTATTTTTCTGTCTTCGCTGTCGTCGATTTGTCGCTCAATGGAAATTGCGACGATGAGGAATACCGAAGTTTTCATGAACAGCCACGAATTCCGGTTTGATATTTGCTTCTTCGTCGTCCCGCAAGAGTCGACACCCGTCATTTCGTACAACTTCCAGTCGATAAGGTAAATTCCTAAACAAATATAATTACAAAACAAGTATGTATGTAAGACCGTGCCCTAAACTGGCAACCATGGAGACTTAGTCTCCATGCTGGCAACACTGCCTGACACTGCCGGCGGCGAGTAGAAACAAGATTCGGACGCGCTAACCTCAAAATAAGAACAACAATAAATCAAAGACAATTTATTCCTCTAGTAAACAACAATTTCTCCGTCATGTTTTATCACGTACGTCATTCAAATGTGCTTCAATTAATTCAACAATTATCATTTCTCGTTCTTTTGAATTATCTACCTATTTTATTTTTTTTTCTGCAGTATATTGCTTTGTTTAGTTCATTTTCTTTTCTCGATTGATATACAAAATTCTGTTTAGATATCGCTTGAACACGAAATTCTGCTGCATCCTCGATATTTCGGACCACAATTGCTCGACACGGTTAAACAAAAACTCTACACCGAAGTCGAAGGCACCTGCACCGGAAAGTACGTTAACTTCTGCCTATTTACGGAGAAGAAACTTATTTTTTCTTTGTTTTCTTCATGACATAATCACTCAAACCCTGCAGGTATGGATTTGTCGTTGCGGTGACGACGATCGACAACATCGGAGCCGGAATAATTCAGCCTGGTCAAGGTTTCGTCGTCTATCCGGTGAAATACAAGGCGATCGTATTCAGGCCTTTCAAGGGAGAAGTTTTAGACGCCATTGTCACGCAAGTTAACAAGGTATTCCTCGTCGGTTGATTTCTCGTCGATATTGGAATCGTTCTAAAATTTAGAACAATTCTAAACAACGACGAACGATGATTTGGTCAATTCTTCTTTTGTTTTTCATTTTTTATTATTTCTTTTTTTTTATTTTGGCCCAAAACCGTTGCGCGATCTGTGAAAATAATTTTAGTAAAATTGTAGTTGCGATAATTTCTAAATATTCGCTAAAAATATTTTAGAAAAAATTGTTCATCCTAATTTTTTCCAGGTTGGAATGTTTGCCGAAATAGGGCCGCTCTCCTGTTTTATATCGCATCACGTACGTTAATTCTCGCATCGTTCTTTACAATTCCATTAATTAAAATTAACAATTCGATTTATCGAATTCTCGATGTCTTTAATTGTTTTAAAAAATCCTGCCGCATTTATTTTACAGTCTATTCCAGCTGAAATGCAGTTTTGCCCAAACGTAAATCCAGCTTGCTACAAATCCAAAGAGGAGGTAAAGTTAAAAATGTTTTTCACGAATCGTCGTTGAATTATTTCGTGCGTTCGAGTATTTTTTATCGATTTTGGGATTTTTTAGGATGTCCTGATTCAAGCCGACGACGAAATTCGATTGAAAATCGTCGGTACGAGAGTCGACGCGGCGGGAATCGTAAGTTGTCGTCGCAATCACGCCCCAGAATTTTTCTATTAAGGGGTTTATCTATAATTTCCTGAAAAATTAAGGAATTTTTACGATTTTTATCAACGAACAATTAGACATGACCCCTTAAAATAATCAAAAATAATTTTATTCCAGTTCGCCATCGGAACTCTGATGGACGACTATTTGGGACTCGTCAGCTAATTAATTTTCAAAATAATATCGCGATTTTTCGTAATTAACAAACATTCAATCTATTTATACCTCGAATTAAATTAATTTAGAAAAAAAATGTTTCATTATTTAAAAATCTGTTTTTAACAGTCGTTTTATTATCAACAATCAGTTGCTATTTACAACAGTTTGGTTCGTTTTTCTCTACAAAGCGGCGCGACGAGCAAAAATTCATCACAAATCCATGAATTTTTCATGCTACAGCTTTGCAAAATTGACAAACGTTGGTACAATCTCTCGGTTACGATCACTCTCTTCCTGTTTCGATCACGCACGCACGCGAACGGACCTCCGAAACGTTTTCCAACGTCGATAAATACATTTCAATTACTTAATTTTACTATTTCGTTACATTTTATTTATTTTTTATTTATTTTTTTCGTGTGAAAACTGCCGATTCGAGCCGTTCAAAATTATCGAAATGCTTTGAGGAATTCTTTCGTGCAGTGCTTCGTGTTTATTTTTCCTTTTTTTCACGGCCAAACCGTCGGGAAAAATTCATCTCATCGGGGGAAAGAAAAAAGAGGAAAAGAATCGAGCGAGCTTTCGCGAAAACGTGTGGAAAATAAATCGTTTCGACGTTCGTCGACGATCTTTCGATATTTTTCATTGACTAATCGGCAATTTTCGACGGATTCGAGTGTTTGACGTTGCGACTGTTGGACAGGAGAGGTCCGATTTCGGAGATAAATTCTCGAGGCGTGAAAAGACCCAAAAATAATGCCAATTTCGCTGCCATTCCGGTTTTCTCCTTCGTCGCGACTTCGTTGTCCTGATCGGGCATCATTTTGTCCGCCACGTGCTTAACCACCTTGCCACTGTCGTCCACGTAAAACGTGGAGAATCCATCGTGCCAGCTTTAACGAGAAAGGAGAGAAAAAAAAATAGTTTTTGAGGAAATTTGTGAATTTTGTTGGAGAATTAATTTCAATTGTTTTTGTATATTTTTTTTCCTGCAATTTTGTGATTTGTCGGGTGGAGTATGTTTATATGCATTCGTTAGGTTTTTTCTTGCTCTACGAACGTGTGTGCTTCGGGTTTTCGAATTGATTGATTTTAATCAATTTTTGAGCTGTTGAAATTGAAGTTTTTGGAGGTAAAAAAATATTATTTTCGACATCTGCTCTATTTCCGGTTTTTGACGTGGTCGAAAAGTTTATGGAGTAGATATAACTGCTAGGATCGCTCAAGATTCGTTTTGCCAAGTTCAGATTTTAAATAAATTTTTTTGCCTCCTGAAACTTTTATTTTAAAACTTGGAAAATTGAATAAAATTAATTAATTCGAAAAATTAAAGCTGGAAAATTGCAGCAATTTGTAGAGCAAGAAAAGAACTTGCGAATGCATATATAAACTTTACTTAACAAATCACAAAATTGTGGGAGAAATAAATAAAATATAAAAACATTAAGAATTTATTACACAAATCTAATAAAAATAAACTTACGATTCGAGTTTATCAATGGCTTCTTGGAGTTTGAAGAGTTTGAATTTCCAAAATTGGAATAACACTTTCATTCCGGATATGCCCTTGATGCGCCATCGGACTTTAATTGAATTATCTTCCGGGTGGACGGTTATTTTCAATACGTCGAACTTCACGTAAGCGAATTTCAAATGCCCAATAATCCTCAACATTGCCGTTTGCTTCACATACTCGTAAATTCCCCTGAATATAAATGGAATTTAGAAATTTACCACTTTTACGAATTTTCTGACCGGTTTTTAAGGTCTTACTGGATAGATTTGTGGGCAAAAAGTTGGTACAAAATGGGTGAATCGTGGATTTACAAGTCTCGATAACGACGTCGATACTCCTCGTTACTTTAATTTATTTCTCGACAATTACTCAGTCGATTAATTTTAAACTAAGCACAATCGATCTGTAGATCCTAAATCTTGATGATATCATTTTTTCAGAATTTACGGCGATTTATTTCCATTCGTTTTGCAAACATTAACGTCGCAAAAGCTGTTTTCCCATAAGCGACTTTAATTAAATTCATAAATTTATAACTATTAAATTATGCAGTGAAAAATTCCGAAATAATTCATGTATTATTATTCTATCAAGTACTATCATTCCTTAAATTTTCAAGTATTTTGGAGATTTTTTAATGTCCATCCAGTAAGACCTTGAATATTATTTTTGTTTTTAAGTCTGAATTGATTGTGAATATATTTTTTTCAATCGAAGCCGGCTTACCTTGTTACCGTGCCCTTAATGTTGTTCTCAAACACAATGTCATTATGATAGATGCGGTAGTCGACGGATTTTATGAAAAAAACTGGGAGCTGTAAAGAATTTTTTTTTCATTCATAGATTAAAAAATTAATTAATGAATTTATTATTATTATTGTTATTTCTTATTATTATTATTGATTATTATTTTTATTTATTCATTATTATTAATATTATTATTATTATAAATAATAATAATAATGATAATGAATAAATAGTAATAATGATAATAATAATATTATTATTATTATAAATAATAATAATAATGATAATAAAGAAATAATAATAATAAATTAATTAAATGATTAATGAATTTATTATTATTATTATTTCAATAACATTTTTGAAAAAAAAAGGCGTTGCTGCGTCTTCCCCTAATGGAAAAATATATTAAACTCACATCCGTGCGGAGAACTTCGTAGACGTGGTTCAATTGTTCCTGAGTAGGTCTGCCGAGCGGATCGTTGGATTTTGGTAACAACGAACTTTCCGATAGCACCGCGCCCTCTTTCTCGGCGACCGAGAAAACAGTCGCACCTGCGTCGTACGCAACTCGATTTTTGGATAAAGTCTTGCCAACATCTTCGATACAATCTCTCTTGTTCTTCGCTACGTTCCAATTCCTGTCGCTTCTGAGTTTATAGTTCCAAGCGACTATATTGTCGGACGTTGTTTTCAGTGGCTTAGTCACCAAATTGACCGATACGAAGGGTTCTCTCCCTTCGGTCTTTGGCGACGATCCGCCGGACAGAAACTGAATGAAAATATCGAATATATTTTACGGATTTGGATTAATATTGTTCAGCACAGGCAAAAATTCTTTGGGTTCTACAGAAATCAAACCCAAGCGCCTTTTTTTTACCTGAGTTCCGTCTCTTTTCCAAGAATAAAATAAAATCAAATAAAATAAAATAAAATAGAATAAAATAAAATAAAATAGAATGAAACAAAACGAATTTTGATCTTCAAATAAAAATATCAATTACATTTTATAAGTTTCTATTAATATCATTCGACACAGACAAAAATCTTTCAATTTCTACACAAATCCAACCTAGTCTTCCTAAAGTTCCGTCTTTTTTCTCAAAAAATAAAATACATTGAAATAAAAATAAATCTCGATCTTTGAATAAAAATTGCATTTGACGCAAGAGTCCAGAAAATCGTTGTCATCGTTCCAACCGAGTCGACGCAAATATTTTCTCATACCCATAAAATTTATTTCTTCCTCAGCATATAAAAAAATTGTGTACCGCATTAAAAAATCTGCATCAAATAGCAAAAAAAAAAAAAAACTACATTAAATCACAAAAGAAAAAAATTGCTTTCGATTGCACAAAAAAAAATGTGCCTCGATTCGCAAAAGTTGAACTCGCATTAAATCCCAAAACAAAACTATTTCTTAAATAACAAAAAAACAAAAATCAATCACTTAAAAATATCGCCGGTAAATCTCCAAATCCATCCAAATCCTCAACGAAGAACTTCATCAAACCAAATACGTACAAAATCCAACAATTCCTCACCGCCGATTATGTAAGGATTTCGAGGTTATCGGCCGATCGGCGTTCGACGACGAAACAAGTACGCAATGTCGCGATTGTCCAACAAAACCCTCAAAAACCCCAACAAAATAAACTTCAAATCCCCAAACCGCAATTCCAACGAATTCATCAAACCCCAATCAATTATTTTCCGAAAAAAAAAAAAAAAAACGTGAGTTTTTCCAAACTCACTTCTTCGATAAACGTCGATGTCTTCTCGATGTGTTTTGGCAGGTGTCGATCTACTCGCGTGGCAGCGTTTCTCGTTCCAACGAACGTCGTGAGTTTATTCGACAACGTTCTAACGCAGAGAGACATGTTTTCTTTTATTTTATTTTTTTTTTCGTCTTTTTTAAATCAATCGCTCGTCAACGCAACGACCGGTGCGAGATTTAAGGGGTTTCATGAATCAACCGAGAAATTTTCTTTCGTCTTTCTTCTTTCTCACGCGTTCGGTTGGGAGCGCGCAAGACTTTCGAGGCTGAACGTGCGAACGATTTTAAGGTGCGCGAGATGTTTAAACGTTCGGCGAAATTGCGACGAATGTCGGCTGCTGTAGACTGCTGTCGACGACAGAACAAGACAGAACAGATTCGGACGGATTGAGGGGTGGAAGAGGTTCGAAGGAGTCCCCACCGTGGTTGTTTCGCGAAGCGATTGAGGGGAGGCGGTTTTTTTCGCGGTTTCCGGATCGGTCGAAATTCAAGGACGGTCAAGGACGATTTAACGGACATTTCCGGGATATTTGAGGGTTGGGTTGGGACGTTTGTACGAGCTGGGGTGGAAAAGTAGACAAAACCAAGGTGTTGGGTGGTTTCCGGAGTCCTTGAAGTCCTGAAAGTGTCCTTGAATCTCGCTTGGCCTTGGAAAGTTCTGGAATGTCCTCGAATCTCGCTTGGCCTTGGAAAGTTCTGGAATGTCCTCGAATTTAATTACACGTCCTTGAGCTTTTTATTTTTGCTCAATTTGAGTTTGTTCGGGACGTATATTATTAGAAATTATCATGTGAGAAAGTGCATTTCAGTTTTGCATCAGTTTTGATGATGTAGAAATTTTGCTTTTGGGTTATTAGGTTATGTCTCTTATTTTAGGGTGTTCTAAGAGAAAAGTTCATCAGATCGCGGCGCTGGGGAAATTGTACTTTCCTCGATTTATCTCTGTAATCTATATAACTATTGAGATGAAATTTGGTACAGAGACGTCAACCTAAATAACCTCTAAAAGAACAGAAATAATAATATTTAAAAGAAAAAAGAGTTTTCCGCAGATTAAAAAGTAAACTCGACATTTTTTTAGTTCTCATTGGAGCATCCCCCCTTCAATTTTTAAACTATCGATTCAAAAAATCTCAAAAAATTCCATAATGTAGCTCTTAATTAGTACATTCAATCAAAATTATAACGAACACTGTAGCGAAAATAGTCTGTGAAGAATTGGGCAATAACTCTTTTTTGGAACAACGGAGAATGGCTACGGAACTCAATTGTGCACGTCTCTAATTGACTCTCGACCTGTTACTTTTCTTCTACGTCTGTTCATGCGCTCATTCGCAAAATTCATCATCATAGCTCGAATAAATTCCTCAAACACGCGTCGGTTTATATATATATAGATATATAATATATTTACGATTAAGATTTTACAACAACATCAACATCTCACCGTCTCGGTATAATTAACGACGATAGGCATAACGTAACGTAAAAAAATATCACTTTTCTTGAACGACGAGGCGACGAGTGTTGCCGCAGCGGTATATTAATAAATAAAAATTAAAAAAATAAAAAACCCAAAAGAAAAAAGGAAAGAAAGAAAAGATACAAAGCTACGTCGTAGTTAAATGCAACAATCGAAGGTGATTAATCTGGATTTTTTGGGCGAGAGACTCTGTCACTGTAACGAAGAGCCGCCAGAACACTTGAGGAATCTTCAAATGCTTGGAATCGTCGACTTTGAAAATGTCCTGCTTATTTTTAAAAAAACCAAAATGAAAAAAAAAATATATATATATATATAAACAGGACAAAAGCCAAATGCTCTGGTGAATCGTTTGCAAGAACATTTGCAAGAAAAAGAACATGATTTCATAATGAATTCGAGGTCTATATAGCCTCGTAAGCGACGTCGAGATTGGCCACTCTCGCGGTCGAACCGTTCAAGAATTCCTCAAATTCGTCCCGTTCTCGTTTGTCATCTCGAGCCCGATGAAACGAACGTTTTTTCTTCTTCTCCGCTTTGTCCGCCGATTTTTCCTTGTCCTTGGATTTCTTCTTACGTCGTTTCTCCTTGTCTTCGCTCTGAAACATTTTTTTCATCATCGAGAATCAACGAATAAAATAAATGATTGAGAAAATAAAAAATAAGAACTGTAAAATCATGAATAACCTAAATAAATCATTGAATTAATAAGAATATCATAAGAAAATAAATAAGAACAACAATATATTAGAAAGAAAAATATATATAATTATGGTATTATTAATAAAATATATTATTATGTTATATTTTGAAATTTAGTCAATAATTATGATTTTTATACATTTATATATATAATAATCATAATTATAATAGTAATAATTATATATGTAATAATTACATATATAATTATAATAGTTATAATTATGGTATATTTTTTTATATATCTAAATATATCTGAAATAATTCGAAAAAACATATAATCATAAATCACCTAAATAAATATAATAATCGTAATTATTGATTATATCACCAGACATAACATAATAATATATATCATTAATAATAATATAATTATATTTTTTTTTCTTCTCAATAACTACGATTATTATATATAATTATATATCATAATAATTATTATTGATTATATTACCCACTATAATATAATAATACATAGTATTAAATATAATTATAACAATTTCCCTATTTCTATATACAACATAAACAATAATAATAATAAAATGACAATAATAATAATCCAATTTTTTTATTTACATAAAAAAAATTTTTAAAAATGATTATAAAATGATCGAACGATTAAGTTCGTACCTTTTCCTTGTGTTTCTTCTTGTCCTTCATAACCGGACTGCTACCGTTCGAACTCATTTGCCGCATGCTCGTGTTGTCGAGAAGATCGAGATGAACGTTCGAACTCGTCATGCTCACGTCCAAACTTTTGTCGCTCAATTCTAGCCGATATTTTCTCGTACTCGTGCTACTGCTCACGTCTTCACCGCCTTCCGGACTCTGACGCCACTTCGAGTCCCGTCCGAGCCAACTGTCGAAAGTGTCCGAATTAGCCGAAGGATCGTCGACCTGATTGTCCAATTCCAAAGACGTTTCCGGTCTTCCGCGAAGTTCGTGCTCCGACGAGGAAATCGAATCCCGTCGACCGGAGTCTCTCGTTTTGTTGGAAATCGTTGTTCTTTCCTCCGTCGCGTTCGACGATAAATCGTGTTTGTGCTTCTGCTTGCTCAACGGATTTTCCGTCAATATGCCGGGTTTCGATCTAACCGGACTGGAAATTTCGTCTCCGGACGATAGATCGTCCTCGTAACCGGCCACCAGAGGATTCGCCGTTTCCGTATCGCTGATGAGAAATTATCATTAAACGTTTATGGGAATTCGTTGGAGATTGAAACGGGAATTAAAATTTATGACTCGAGGTTGAAATAATAATTGATGCTTCAATGCGGGACCAAAGTTTTTTTTTAGTGGGGTTATTGTGATGTTTTTCATGACTATGAGATGGTTCAAAAAATAATATACGATATAATAATTAGTATTATTGTTGTAAAAATTTTAATACATTGAAACATATATTCCAACAATATTAATAATAATAATTATTATTATTAATTATTGATATAATAATAATCATTATCATCATTATTATTATCAATAATTATTGATACAATAATAATAATTATTATTATCATAATTATTGATATAATAATAATTATTATTATTATCATTATTATTATCAATAATTATTGATATAATAAAATTATTAATTATTATTATTGTTATTGATATAATAAAATTTTTAAGTATTATTATTATTATCAATAATTACTACTATTGTTTAAAAAAAAATCTAAAAATATATTCCAACAATATTAATAATAATAATTATTATTATGATTACTATTATTATTATTATTCCACGGCTAATAATAGTAACTATCATTATTGTTATACATATTAAAATAAGAAAAATTTAATTTTCTATTATTTTCATAATAACAATACTAATTCTATATTTCATATAATTTTTTGAGCCATCTTATAGTCATGAAAAATATTACAATTGCCTCACTAAAAAATAGCTCATCATTAATATTAATTATTATTTTTATTATTATCAATAATAATAACAATAATAAATATTCTATCCCATTTGATTTATTATTATTATTATCATCATTGTTACTATAAATTATTTACAGCAACCAATTTCTCTCATAAGATCCATCCCCTAACGACATTAAAAAACAAGAAAAAAATTTTATTCCATTTACCTATCGGACTCTCGAGTCTGATTGTCCGTTCTCTGGGGCGACGGTTGACTGTCCGCTTCCAAAAACGATCTATCGATCATCCCATCGTCCGGAACAAAATCATCGAGGCTCGCAACTCCCATCGAAAAATTCCCCGATCCAACGTTCGACCTCTCCATCTCTTCTTCTCTCTTGTTCCCAAATATTTTCGACATGAACGATTGCGGCCTCGCAATCGCGCCTTCCCTTCTCTCATTGCCCATCGATCCATCGATCTGCCCGTCCACGACGTTTTTGTTAACCTGCGATCTCACCGACGGCGAAATCGCGCAATTAGAATTTTGCGCGATAGAATTTTTGTTAGAAACTTGAGAATTTTGAGAATTTTCCGTTTGATGATTTTTCGCAATGGGAGTTGGTTTAAAATCCAACGTTTTCATAGCTGGAATTGGCATACCACCGCCAATGGGTCCAGGCATGGACGTCGATCTTCGTACTTGCGGAATTTGCGAACCGTTCGAATGATTTCCCATCGTCACAGTCGCGTTTGGACTTCGCGGATTGCTCAGGGAAGACGTGACATTGGGCACGAGAACGTTCGACGACGTTGAATCCGCAATCGCTCGTCTTCTGTTAACCAAATTTTCCAAAAATTTGTTGTAATTCGCGTCGTCGCTTTCCTCAAACATATCCAATTCTTGAACGGTCAATTGTGTCTCAGCTTCGTTAGTTTCCAATTGTCCCAACAATGTTTCACGTTGCAATTGCAAAAATGGAAGATTGAAAAATTTGTGTAACAATTTCAAACCAAAACCATTTCTCATCGATGATTCGGCGTATCTGATCGGTGCCGTTCGATCTTTAATCGTTGAATCGATGAAATAAGTCACGTGATCGGTCGTTACGCTACGATGATGAGACATGTCGCAATGATTACCAAGAACAATTACGGGAATGTGATTTGGAATTTTTGGCAATTCACGTTGAACGTAATCGAACGTCCATGTTTTCGTTATGTCCATCATTACTATAACACCGTTGGTTCCTTTGTAAACATCGAGAAATTCAGCGTCTAGAGCGGGTTCTTCCACGTGTGTTATGTTTTCGGATGAATTTTTTAAATTGTCCATTTTTAAACCGTCAATTTTGCGACGTCTTCTTCCACGATCGACCACGTCCCAAACTTCGACCTTTACGACGTCGTCCGTGGCTTTGTAGTTCCATTGGATGCTTGCCACGCGGATTTCTTCGGTCGGAATGTATTCTTCGACGAATTTTTGGCCTTGGAGACGTTGGAACAAGCAAGATTTGCCGACGTTTCTGTCGCCTTTTATTATTATTTTCACTGGAAAAATTTTTTGAAGGTTTTTCAGGGTTTTAGGTACGTGATTTTGAAGATTTTTGGAGGTATTTTTTTAGACGTGGTTTATTTGAAAATGACGTGAAAAAAAAAAGATTGAGAAATATTAAGAAATGGCGGAGGTATTGGGTAATTAAGCAATGTTTTTTTTTTTTAACCTTGTGAAAGTTCTAACTTTTGAACGATGGTTAGGATCGCTTTGGAATTTTTACAATATATTCTTGGTATCGTTACCTATCGTGTGAACCACGGAAACAAAAATTTCAATGACACTGATGAATATGAAAAATAAAATACCGATGGAAAATTGAGTAGAAAAATTTTAAGTTTCGTATTTTTATTATAATAATTTTTTTTTTGTAATATTGTTGGTTCACACTGAAGGTACATTCATTATGCAATTATGATATATGTTTATTATTTTTTTTTTGAGATACTTTTTTTCGGAATTAAGGGTTTTGGTGGATTTTTGTTCGTTGGGGTTTTTTGTTTGTTTATGGGGTGGTTTTGGAGGCTCGATTTTGGCTCTGCCTTGGTTCGAGGCAGAGATTGAACGTTTTTTCATGGATAAATTTATTTGAGTATCTCAATTTTTTTATTTAAAAATTGTCGATGGTTAAAAAATTTATAAAAATCCTTTAATTTGACAGCAAACTCGATATGACCCCTTAATAAGAATTTTAGTACATTCTATCATATACCGAGAAGATATATATATATTTTTTCATATCTCGAAAACATATAAACACATAAACAAATTAGCTGTGCAATTATTTAGAGCTGAATGGCGATAAAAAAAAATTCAAAAGACGGCTAAGTGAAGATTATGTCTGTCAAATAATTTTCTGGGACTCACTGTTGTACTGCACCCCTTTGGCAAACTTTCTCTGCAGCGTCGTGGGCATGGAGAGATGAGCCGCTCTGGGAGAAACGCATCCTCCCGCGCCGTCCGACTTCCCGGCCAATCTCTTAAAGGCCGAAAACATTATCGCTTCGGAGACAAGACCAGGCCGCTAATAGAAAACAGCGAATACTTCGAAAAGTCTACGCGGACTCTACACGCCGTCGAGTTATCTGTAAGAAAACAAAGAAGACGGAGGAATAGTTATTGTTCTCAAATGCATTTGATTTATTTTTTATCTATATTTTTCTGAGAGTTTAGACCACGAGCGCACATTCGTGTGGACGATGCGAAGCCGAGTCGCCGAAAAATCCGCAGAAAACTTTGCGTTGAATCGGCAAAAATAAATATCTGCGATTCTTTGAAAATGCTCCGAGAGAATGAAAAATAATGATGAAAATTGAAAACAAAATATGAAGCATCGCGTCGAAAGCCGGAAAAGAGAAAAAAATCTGAAGATATTGAAGTACCCGAGTTATCTGTCGAAGAAAAAAATAGCCAGACGAATCGTCGTCTTTAAATTTACTTAATTATATTTATTTTCATTCTGAGTTAAATCTGAGTCTCCGGAAAATCCTCAGAACACTGCATAAAATCTCCAAACCAATCACACAAAAATATCTGCGATTCTCTGCAAATTTTTCATCAAAAAAACATAAACAATAATAACAATTAAAATTAAAAAATGTAGCATCGCCGGATAAATCTGGAAAACCATAAAAAAATCCGGAGATATCGAAGTAGCCGAGAAAGAGGGTGTAAAAAAAAAAGGGGGTCAACGGCACGTGTGGGAATTAGGATAAATCGCGATAAAACCCCGAACTTACCGCGTATTATCCGTGAAGTCGTAGAAGCAACGATTCTGCCATCGCGAATTACCGATCGACCGCTGAATTCAATATCGCATAATTCGCGACATCGGTGAATTCGCGGAGCGAATGTCATGCAACCCCGACGCAGCTGTCATGATACACAAACAGCTGTTTATCGGATCGAGAGACGAGCCGACGCGACTTGCCGCCAGGGTAGGGAGAAGAGATGGACCACGGCCTTAAAAACAGGTCTGGAAACTCCCACAAATTTCCGTTGGTGGGGGAAAGATCGGCTAAATGACATTTTTTCGTTTCTCGAAGTCGCCACGAGTAGGGCGCCACCGGAACTGAAGTAACGCGGACTCGGGTGATAAACATAACTTTTTATTGCTGTGATTACCTCGTGCTTGAGCTATCAACTGCGTTCTATCGATTCCGTAATTCTTTTACGGTTCTGGTGAATGGTACGTGGAGGTTGTGTATATTTGACAATGGATCAACGATAAAACGTGTGTGCTTTGATATCGTTTTAAAGTGGTAAATCGTATTAATTCGTACAACGTTCTTAGGTTGATAGAAAGAGATGGACAATCTGCTTCCATCTCTCTTCCACGTCACTTTAGTTCCGGTGGCGCCCTACTTGTGGCGGCTACGAGAAACAAAAAAAAATGTATTTATCCGCACTAGCCAAATCGCCGGAATTTCTGGACCTGTGAAGGACAGAGAAATCCGTCGAGTTCTCAGAAACGCCGCAAGGAGCGCTGGTGAACGCAGGTGACATCCGTATATATATGTCATGTATGTATGGCGATGTATATCTGTATTAGGGTGGTTCCTATTTGGGTCATTCTCGAATTTTTATTGCCTCCAGGCCTTCATCGATTTAAAAAAAATATAATTCGAATTTGATTCGGCCTTTTTCAGTCTAATTCTTACTAGGAGCTCATTCGAGATAAAGTTTTTTGTTCAAGATACATAAAATTCGTCTATTTCTACGGTGATTATATTTGTAAGGGCGCTATAATTACCGCAAATGCCTGGAAAAATTCAAAAGTATATGAGAATAACGCATTTGAGTATCCTACTTTCACGAAGACAAAAAAATATATAAATAATATTAATAAATTAATTATAAAATATAGAATAATAACATTGAATAATAATAATAATAATAATATTATATTATTTAATGATATTAATAAATTGATAATGATGATAATAATTTATATATATATAAATATATTTCTATATGAGTTATTTCACGCCACGTGAACACCAATTCTCAGACCATTATTATGAAATTTAATCAGATAATTGTGAAATTACTAGAATATCTGATCCAAACCAGTCTTAAAGTTCGACCGAGGCACTAAAGTTGCTTTTAGATTTCTAGAACTCGCAACACCCGAGTTCCCCGCCTATTTAATCGTCGTCCAAGAATTTTTTTCAAGGCCACGAAAGGCTCCAAGCCAAGAAAAAATACATATAAAAGAAATCATAAATTCTTAAGGAGAAAATCTTATCTACGAAAGTACTTTGCGATTCCATATGTAGATATAAATGATCATTAGGGTGTCCCCTAATTTTTTTCATCGTCGTTTTCTCGTTGAATATACCTCGAATTATACTCAAAGTTTGAAGTTTCAAAACTCCACAATGACTCATAATTAAAGGACACCACAATCAAATCTTCACCAGGAAACTGATTGCACTGCTGTATAAAATTTATTTTTTCCTCTTCGGTTGGATTTCATCCGATTCAAATAAAAATTTTATTTCGTCGGAGAGACAGAGATTATTGTAATTTTTGTTCGTTTCGTTCTCTATTGTTTTCATTCATCCGATTCTGAAGAAATTTGAATTAAAAAATATAGACTTACATTAAAATGCGATGATTTAATCGTACCACAACCTAGGAAAGGTTTTATATTTCAATGAAGCATAATCGACAATCATTCTTCCAACCCTGCAATATTTTTATTCACGATATACGTCGTTTAGATCGAGCTTGTGATGCACCTCCCGTCTTCCCTGTAACCTGCGGTTCATTTTACCGAGCTTTTCGCCCCAATCTCGATGATGAATTCGAGCCACATTGGCTCTGTTAAGTTTTTTTCTTTTTTTTTTAAAAAGTTTTTCTTGTTCATTTTTGTTGATTTGATTAGCGATTCTCGATGAATAGATGATAATTATGAGACGAAGGAGCTTATCTACCACTTCTTCTTGTGCTCGTCCATGGAAACACCGCCGGGTCCGAGCGAGACTATCATCAAAAGTCCGCCGATTACGGAAAGCGTCTGAAAAATTAATAAAACAGTTCAGATCTTGTCGGTAAATTAAAAAAAAATGATACAACAATGAATAGAAATTATTCGAAATTTATTCTAGCCTTAATGCAATCTCTCTAGGGGCACAAAACTTTTTTTTTAAGGGGCAACAACCGAGTAGAGAACGGAAAAAATAAATAAATTTTAGGAATCATCTCAAAATATATTTGTTCGATTTTATCCGGATTTGCCCCTTAATTAATTTTTCTTTTTGTCCTTTAGAGCAATCATTCCCAAAGTAATCGCAATTGTCTCATTTTTCACCCGATCAACCCACAATTAATCTATTCCAATCAAATTTTTTATGATTCTTTTTTATTCTCCGAACGAATCGAACGAAATTTCGTGAATATTCCATCGGTCGATTAAAACTCACCTGGAAGAAATCGTATTTGAGAAAATCTCTGAGCGCTTGATATTCGGCGATGCTCCACCAATTGTTGTGATAAAAGTTAAGCGCCGTAAGTACGAGAACCAAAAGAAGAGCGCTGAGTTTGGTCTTGTAGCCGATGGTGACCATGACCATGAGAACGCTTCCCAATATATTCTGTATTATTTGTATGAACGATATCTCGAAACGTATGAGAGTGATGAACATGAAAGCCAGAAGAACTCTGCCGGCCAATTGAAGATAATTCTTGGGTTTGTTATCGCCCAGAGTGGGAACTCCGGCGAACAAAGATTTTCCTTCGACCCTGGATTCCGCCAGAACGAGAAGCAAAGCTCCGATGAGGGCCAAATTTCTGAAGAGAAATTGCATGTCCCAGAGTATGCTGTAGGCGAAGGTTTGAAGAACGACGATGAAGAAGAGAATGCCGCAGGCTATGTCGACCCTCCATCTGCCGATGACCATGACGCAACCTCCCAACTGGCCCACCAAATTTATGAAAACAAAGACGGTGGCCAGAAACGCGCCGCAGCCCCACGACGAATTCATGTAGTCTCTCTGTTCGCTCCATTGGAACCACATTCTCAAACCGTCTTCCAAAAACGTGGCGATGAGGCAGAGACGCGCCATCGTCGGTAGGACGTGCTTTCCATGTCTGATTACCTGCAATAATCGTCGAAACAGACGTATGATAATGATTATTGATAATAATAACAATTAATAATATTAATAATGATAATAATAGTCTGAAAATTATTATCAACTATTATTATTATTATTATTTCTTTATTTCTCCCATAGTAATCGTGCTAATAATTAAATAATAAAGATAGTAATAATAATAGTTATAATAGTAATTATAATAATAATAATAATAATAGTGTAGAAAATTTTATCGACTATTATTATTATTATTACTTTATTTTTCTTATAGTAATAGTGTCAATAATCAAATAATAATAATAATAATAATAACAATAATAATAATAATAGTCTAAAAATTATTATCGACTATTATTATTATTATTTATTTTTTCTTATAGTAATACTGCCAATAATTAAATAATGATAATTATTACTATAGGTTTCCTCGATAGTAATAATCAAATAACTTCGATAAGTTAATAACAATTAGATAAATAATAAATAATAATTTTCAAAAATTATTCTCATTATTAAATAGTAGCTAATTATTCCCAATAATATTATGTAAATTCTCCTATTTGTTTTTTCTAATTTTTGTTACAATTCATAATTCGTCGCAGTACAAAACATAATCCATCGTCGAAGATCGACCACGACCGATGGGCCATATGTTACTCAACACCAATAATTGGAAAGTCGAGTCAAAGATGTGGAAAGAAAAGAAAAAGAAGAAGGAAAGAAAAAAGTTGGTCAAACGACGTGAGTTTAATGTCGCGACCTTCTCCGCCGCGATATCATCCACTTTCCCCACTTTCACACGACTAACCTAACTTACGATCCCGTGTCCCGAATTTTACGGTGTCTCCCGACACCGCAAAAATTGCGACAAAAATAATTAATCATAGCAAAATCTCCGTCGCGCTCGATCGCGCATCGAAATTCGATAATCGCTCGGCGAAAAATCGACCGACTCGCGAAAAACAAAGAAAAATATGCGAACGTTCGCCAACCAACAGGCTGGTCATGATGACGTTGACAGTAGCCCAGCCAAAAATTATCCACCGACAATTAAAAAAATCCTCATCGACCTTCCGTCCTACCAAAATAAAAATAATCCCACAAAATCCATTTATCCACAATTTCGCCAATTATCCAACGTTTTGTTGTTTCCCCCCTTAAATTATAAAAATTACTCTACCTGATCGGCCAGCTCTTCGGCTTTCGATATTATTTGTTGTTGGTTCACCATCGTGCGTTGTTCGAACAAACAAATACGACGGGACGAATAAAAACGGTAAAAAAAATATATATATATATATATATATTTAACGAAAAAACGGAAAAAAAATATATATATTTAACCCATACGCACACACACACACAGACACCCGCGCGCGATTTTCAACGCGCACACCAATCTCTGTCAAACGGTAGAGACAACGACCGACGAACACTACGTGCTACGTGCTTTGTAAATGATTATTGTAAATTCGACGACCGGACGGGCACCGCAACGCTGCGGGCTTATGATGTGGAGATTGTCGCAAGTACGCACGCAATTTCCGGTTTACGTGGTCGAGGTCGAAGGGGAGTTCGAAAATTCCCGCCGTGTAGGTTATAATCTCCGTTGGGGAAGGTGGGAGGGAGAAATGGGACGAAGAAGAGATGAGGATGCGAAGTCGCGTGTTCGGATTTTGGTAGAGGAAACAATAGTGCTAATTTCCGTGTTCAGTTGGCGCGCCTTTGTGAGGGTTATTGAGGGCCTTAAAGTGAGAGCTTTTAGGTGATGCTGTCTGGATAGTTAGTCGGTTAGTTAGTGAGTCGGTTGATTAGTCAGTTAGTTAGTTATTTCTCTGGTCTGAAATCTAACGGCGCCGGAAGATAGGCAACCCGCAATGCATTGCTGTCGCACCGGTTGTCAATCAACAGGCGCGGCAATGAAGATACGCGCGTGAGAGAGTGAACCGGCTGATAACGCGCAACGTGAGTTCTAGGAGAATATAATTAGCCAGCTGCTTGGTTAGTTAATTAGACGCGTTAATAAGATCTTAGGACGCGAAGGAGTAAAGGAGCGACAGTGATTGCTTCTCTTCGGCCGGGGCCGGAAGCACGTATTTGTTCCCAAACAGTCGTGCCAGTTGCTTCTATAAAACCTGCTTTTCCAGCTGTTCCAGGGAATTTTTCATTCTTTGTTGATATTTGTAAATTGTAATGACAATTCGTTATCACACGCTACATCAAAATTTTGTCCAATTCTATCATCGCACTTTCAATCCATGATTAAATTCAGCTTGGCAATAAAAAGTTGGATATTTAGACGAATCAACTTTCTACGGACAACATTAGAGTATTAGATTATTTATAATTGCGTAAACAAAACAAGAACGGTAAGCCGCACACTTCCTAACCTCAAAATCTGCGCATTCGAAGCGTTCGCGTCGTACCGACCTTCAAAAATTTTGGACTATAGCGTGTTCATGATAATTTTTTTGAATTTACGATAATCGTTTTTTTTTTGTCAGCCACCTTAAAATTTATACGATAATCGTTATTTCCAAAATAGCATAAAAAGTATCGTCGTTCGATATAATGAAATCAAAGAGTTATTTACTCGTGTAATCTGTTGCACACGAGAGAAGTAATCTTCGGTAATAATTTTTGTGTTCTTTGCGTAATCTTTGTATTCCTCCTCATTATGTGATCTCATATGAATTTTACTTTAGGGCTTATTCCGACTGCTCTTTGTAATCATCCAAAAATTTCATGTATTCCGTCACGGAAACGTGCAGTTTTTGAAAAGTTGTGTATAATCTGGATTGCGTGTCATCTTTTTCATTCGGTTGTACTCGATCGAGGATTACGAGTACAAAAAAACGAATAATCTTGCGTAATCTTTGAGCCAACGTAATTCGGTGTACACAAATTTATCGAGTCAATTTCCTCGCCCACCGTTTACAATTTCGCAGTTTCCGTAGTTCAACGCCAAGAGCAACGATGTTGGAAATAACCTGCAACGATCGGTTGGGAAAAAAGGTTCGAGTCAAATGCAATCCCGACGACACGATAGGAGACTTGAAAAAGTTGATAGCCGCCCAAACCGGAACGCACTGGGAAAAAATTGTTCTGAAAAAATGGTACACCATCTACAAGGATCAAATAAAACTAGCCGATTGTATCCTTTTTTATCGGAGACAAAATATATATATTTTCTCATTTTTTTCTTCTCTCAAATTCAACGCCTAGCCACACATTATTTAAAAGTTATTCGATAATATGATATTTCAACGTATTGCGACAATTTCTGACTTGATAATCTCGCAATTGCACAGCCCGTAGATTATCGCAGTAGCGAACGATATTGATTAATTAATAACGATTAGAATAATTTAAAAAACCCCAAAGAATTTTTTTAAAAATTAATTTGAATTATTAAAACGTTAAAATTAAATAAACAAAATTAACTGTACATTAAATCAAACGAGTAGATTATCACAATGTGCAAAGTACAGTTAACGTTTGGCGTAATTAAATTACTAATTAAGCGGAGAATTAATTTTAACTAGCAAAAGTAACAAATTAGAAAAAGAAGAATTTTAGTACAAAAAAAAATTATTACCTTAACACAATAATTCAGATGAAATTCACGACGGTATGAATATAGAACTGTATTATCAGTAAAGTCAAATATAAGAAAATAATTATCATTTCCAAGCTCTTGTGTTATTTTTTTCTCATTATATTGCATCGATCGAATATTTCACGGTTGAATGAGCTTCAAACTGCGTCAATTTTCGTCGATTGATTCGCTCTCAAACTTCATCCGACGATTCAACATTTATACTTCGTAAAATCTTCTCCTCCCTTCCGATTTAATCGTTCTCGTCTTCATTCGAAATTATCGCTATTGTATCATTTTTATCTAAATAAAAAATAAATTTTTTTTCATCTTAAAACTACAATTAGTCGAGTTAAATAAATAAATCAAACATAAATATAAAACTCTGATTATAATCTTTGTTTATAACTAGGCGTAAAAATATTTCTAGCTTTATCACGCGAACAAACGACTCTGAAGCGAGCTAATTAGCCCAAAAACTAAGTTTATTGTTGACAGAACCGATCGTTGACATTTCAAATTCTAGTTCTGTGTTCCAGTAATGATATTTATGGCGTTGGATATTATTCCAAGGAATTGTTGTTGAGCAAGGCTGATCGAAAGAGAAAATAATTGGCTCGTTACTTGTGGAAAACGTTGTTGCTTTCGTGCGATAACTCGAATTTCCTAAAGAAAAAGTATAGGATTTAAGAGAAAACAGGAGACAGCCGAAGAAATAGATGAATTTTCGGAATTATTATCTCGAAAACTATTTGTTCGATTTTATCCAGGTTTGTTTTGTTCGAAAGTATGGATGTTGAGGTAGGCTGGAGAATTTTTTTATAAATATATATCGACCGGGAGCGCTGCTGTCGTGGCCGGCGTAAAAAAATGTCTCTTGCTCCCACGATCCGCGGTCCCCAAAGATTACACGCAGTCGGTTTATCCGAAACAAAAATTTCAAAAAAGATTCTCAAAATGTAATGTACGATGCCCTTCGCAACGTAGGATTTTTTTTCACTCAATTATTTTTTTTTATCAAGCCAGAAAAGGTCGGAAATTAAGGTTGAAAAATGAATGTAAAGTTCAATCGGCCGCCATTTTGTGAAAAAAAATTTTTTTTCAAAAAATCCTACGTTGCGAAGGCCATCGTACATTACATTTTGAGAATCTTTTCGAAATTTTTGTTTCGGATCAACCGGACTGCGCGTAATCTCGGGGACCGCGGATCGTGCGAGCGAGGGACATTTTTTACGCCGGCCACGACAGCAGCGCTCCCGGTCGATATAAATTTATAAAAAAATTCTCCAACATACCTCAACATCCATACTTTCGAACAAAACAAACCTGGATAAAATCGAACAAATTGTTTTCGAGATAATAATTCCCAAAATTCATCTATCTTCCCCGTCGTCGAGAAAAGAATCTCGAGAGAAAAAATAATTTACCATCAGCAGAAAACAGAATCTAAAATTCAATTAAACTAAAAAAAAAAACCAATCAGAATCTAGAATTCAATTCATCGATAAACGACGTTCGATCGGTTCGTCCTATTGTGTTCTCAGCAGCGATTATTAATCCATCAGTTTCTCGCCCGCGAAAAAACCTCGACGGTTAAAGCAAAAAAAAAATAAAAAAAATAAAAAAAAATAAAAACAACGACATAGCTTTTTAATGAGGTAGTCGCGAAAAAAATATTCGGCCGTCGCTTGGAAATCGAAGAAGGCCTCATTTCGAGAATTTAAATGGCAAAGAAAATCGTTTTTTTTAGAAATCGTTTTTCTGTTTGTTTTTTTTCTTTTTTTTTTTTTTCAATGCGGCCTCTTCAACACAGCTTCCAGCCGACTGGTCGGAGATTCCGGCTCGACTGTTACACGACCGCGATTGCTCAGTAAATCTCTTATGTGCTGCACTATCAGCTCTATGGCCACTGCAACACAAAAATAAAAATACGACGATGTACTTCATTAAATTCCACGAAGGATAGAAAATTTGGTAGACGGTTTTTGCAATGAAATCTATTTTTTTTCTTTTTTTTTTCATTGACTCTGGAGAGGTTTTTTTGTTTCATTTTCTTTATTCTTTTCTTCTTTCTTTCTTTTTTTTTTTTTCGTCGATGTTTATGAGTACATTTTGAGTTTTGGTTGCGATTGTGAATTATTATGCAGATTGACAGAGTTTTTGAGAGCTTATCGTTAGTGGGTTTGCATTATTTTTGTGCGTCTGGGTGGACTGGACTGGACTGGATCAGATTTGAATGGGATGGTTATCGTTTGACTCAATGCAGGTTGACTCGGCACAGTTTGAGGCTGCAAGTTTGACAGATGAGAGTCACTCTTATTCTCTCTCTCTCTCTCCCTCTTTTTCTCTCTTGTATTATTTTTCTTTTTTTTTTCACTTGCTTCTGGAAATTTTTTTCCCTCTCGCTCTCTTTATCTCTCTTTCTCTTTCTCTCCCTTATTTATTTATTTTTCACTTGCTTCTCGCGAATTTTCCCCTCTCTCTTTCTCTCTCTGTCTCCCTCTTTTATTTATTTGCTGTCACTTGCTTCTCGCGAATTTTTCCCTCTCTTTCTCTCTCTTATTTATTTTTTTTTCACTTGGTTGTCGCGAATTTTTCCCTCTCGCATTTTCCCTTTTTCTCTCTCTCTCTCTCTCTCTTGCCCTTGGATGTGCGGGGAAAGGCCACGTTAAGGGGTTTTAAGGAGATCCTCCATATGATATTGATTGCGGAAATGAAAGAGTTCGTTTGCATTCTTTGTTTCGTGCTGAACTTATCTATATTTTTCTTTTCCGTTCTATTTTTAAGTGTTCACTTTATTCCATTTTTTGTATTGAATTGTATTTAATTTGAATTTCAACGTGTTCATTTGTGTGATTAATTATTGTAGCACGGTACTCTTAAGGGGCTTCGGGAGTACGAAATAAAAACGTTCTATTCTATTCTCTCTTTCTCTCTTTCTCTCTCTCTCTTTGACATTTAGGACTCTCTAAATTTGGCAGGGAAAGATATACTCTCATCTGTCAAACTGGAGGGGTCAAACGTTGGCGAGGCAAACCGAAACCATCCCCTTAAAATCAAGACGGAATTGCGTCGTTATTTTTAGGAAATAATCATGCGATTACACACGCAAAAAAAAACAAACGAAGGCTTTGAACTAGACTGTTTAAAAATTGAAATAAAAATTCGATTTTCTTCGATAATACCCCCTTAAATAATAGTTTGAGTTATTAAATGTATCCATCTTAAATTTGAGTAGCCTAGCTCATGCTCAAAAGAAAAATAAATGCGAAAATCTATTAGCAGCACTTTTCACGCATAAGCGAGGTTGCAAAGAAATAACCAAATTTTAGCTAAGTATTTTTGAGGACCTAAACCAACATTTAAGGGGTCAGCTTCAAAGAAAATATATTTCAATTTTTAAACAGTCTACTTTACAAATTCGTCCAAGAAAAATCGTAAATTCGACGTTCTAACGTCAATTTGTGCACTCAAAAAATCAAACAAAAATAACAAGCAAAGATCGAGGATTGAAAAACGAACCTTCGAAGCATCACGAAGCGTATCACAATTAAAGACATCGAAAAAAAAAAAAAAAATCACCCATAAAACATGGAATACTTTTGGATCGTTAAAAACGACAGGAAAAATCGTGGGAAAAAATTAATTAAACGCGAGCTGCAATATTCGAACATATCTTGACGAAGGATTATATTAAACAATCGTTTTATAAACATGACAATAAAGTTAAAAATTTCACGTCGTGAACCGTCGAGAGGTTACGTACGGTTTAGGAATCATAGGATAATACTTTTCGTTTTGTTTTCATTTCTTTTCTCTTTTAACTACAGCTAAAAATGTCGGATAACGATACTGCGAGGATATTCCCAAGTAATAGCGTATTTTGTGGACTATAAGACGCTACGGACTTTAAGACGCGCCTTTAATACGCAGTTTTTAAATTTTAAAACAATGAGTGGACGTTTTTATTATTGGGTTGGCAACTGAGTCATTGCAGATTTTATCAGTAGATGATCTTAGCACATTCTTTCGTTTTGTCAACGTGGTCAAACCACCTGATCTATATTGTTTTCTCGTTGTTCGGACTTTCATCTTTAATTTAGTAGAAAAATTGTATCGATTAGTTATTTAGTTTCGTTTTTATCCCAATTTAAAAATGAAAGAACAAGATGCGAATTTCAGACATATTTTATTGTATTATTTCCGAAAAGGCAGGAAAGCATCGCAGGCACGAAAGATGTTACGTGACGTATATGGGAAATGAAGCCTTGAAATAAAGGCAGTGTCAAAATTGGTTTGACAAATTTCGTTATGGTGATTTTTCACTGAAAAATCCGCGTCTTGTTCTTTCATTTTTAAATTGGGATAAAAACGAAACTAAATAACTAATCGATACAATTTTGCTACCAAATTGAAGGTAAAAGTCCGAACAACAAGAAAAAAATATAGATCAGTCGTTTTGACCACGTTGACAAAACGAAAAAACATGCTAAGATCACCCATCGATAAAATTCGCAATGACTTAATTGCTAATCCAATAATTTCGATTATTTTGTCAATTAAAAAAATTAAAAAAAAAAGTGCGTCTCACAGTCCGCAAAATACGTCGATGCGTGTTAATAAAACATCCCATAATCGCAGAAAGGATTTTTTTCAACGGTCGGGTAAACGATTTTTGGATTTAGTGATCTTAGAAGAAAAAATGCACAATCAAAAAGGATTTTGTCGAAATTGGAATAATAAAATGCGGTGGTTGTGAATAATAATGGTGCAATCATGTATGATACGGTTTTGTTTTTTTTTTTTAAGTATTTTTCTTTTTCTTTTTTTTGTGGTATTTTGGTATTAAATCAGTCATCTGCTGAGGGTGTCTGATGAACCCGAAGTGCGCCTACGCTGGTAGATGTATGGATGCTGCCCGGGCGCAGTATCGGCCTTTTTCGAACGCAAAATGTCCCAGATGTGGTGCACTATAAGGTCTATCGCCACTGCAAACATACAACAACCAAACCATGTATGTTTTTTTTTTCTTCATTATTTGAGAAAAAAAAAAAGTTAAGAAAAATATCAAACCGAAGGATGATTTAATTAAGAGCTCATCTTTTTTTTTTTCACCAGACACGAAATTTGTTGGAAATAATTTTTGTTTCGAATTTGTACGATGTTCTTTGTCTCGTGGAATTTATGTATGAAACGAAGATATCCGTTGAACGGGCGCGACGATATCTTTGGCAACGCAGAATGCGAGTATAAAAATTTTCGACGACTTTTCCAGCACAGTTCAGGCTGTAACGCGTTAACAACTCCCACGATCTCGTCCTCCGTCACCAGAATCGTCTCGGGCTTATCGGCACGGATCTTATTTTTCACGTAGCCCTGGATAAAAAAGTCCCGATGGTGTTTAATCGCAAGATCTCGACGGTAATTCGACCTCGTTTATTTTCCGTGTGACAACGCGTTCGGGGGGCGAATTTCGTTCGCGATATGGTCGATTGTTTCCCGCGTTGTGCGAAAAGTGACAACCGACTTGTTGAAAACCACGTATTCCGCAAGTTCGCGTCATCCGTTACACGCCGTTAAGAAGTTTTTCAACATTTTTGTTTACGCGTTACAGCCGTAAATGTGCCGAAAAGTCATCGAAAATTTTGTATACGCGCATTACGCGTTTGCCAGAGGCGTCACGGGGCGAATTTGTCGGATATCTTGTTTCACACATTAATGCCACGAGATAAATAACACGGTGAAAATTTAGAAAAATTTATTTCCAACAATTTTCGTACGTTTTATTTGAAAAAATAAAACCTTCGCACTTGTCGGATCGCCTTTTTTATCTTCGTCACATCCACGGATCTGTTCATCCACTGTTTTCTCTCACGATCGGGGCTGGATACGGTGAAATATTGTTTGTAATCGCTTTTTTTTTCTCGAATCAATCCCGGGCAGCACCCATAAAAGAATAATTTCTCACGATAATGACCGTAAAACGGTTGGAGTTGGAATAATTATTTTTTCGATTATATTTCGCGTTAAATTTCGGCTCGAGCTTCTTAATTGGCTTGATTTTGTGCCAATGATGGGTTTCGCGATGAACGATTTGTCGAAAAGGCGTTCAGAAATATTTTTAAAGATATAAAAAAAATGACGTCAATTTTTTTTTAATTAAAAAAAATGTTTAAGTAAAAAATAAATTAAAGTTTCGTGATGATTTGTAGATAAAAAAAATTCCGATGATAATTATCCCTACTGTCGTTCGGTCGTTAATGAATTTGATGATTTATTAATCGTTTTAGTGGGTACCATGAAATGAATCAATGACGTTTAGCGAAGTGAAGTCGAATGATTTCTATTTTTTTTTATTTTGAAAAAATTATTTTGATCGTTAATCTTCCCATTTTATTGATTAATGATAGTAGAATGAGCGAATGTTAGCGTATAGACCATTTTAACGATGATGCTTTCGTGTTTTCTTATGATTAAGATTTAATTTAGAATTAATTTGGCATTAATTTGGAATATATTTGAATTTCTGATGAATTACCTGTATTATCAGCTCCTCTGGGAATTATCACGTCCGCGAATTTTTTCGTCGGCAGACAAAATTCTTCGAAAGCAGGCTTGACGAAATTCATGTATTGATTAAGTACGTAATCCAAATCCCGGCCTCTTTCTTTTATATCTCTGGGAACTGAAAAACAAAGATTTTATTTTATTTAGGTTTTACTAATTTCTTTGCAGATTTCATATATTTTTTTAAACTCATTTCTTTACGGATTTTATATATTTTGTTTACTCATTTCGTTGCAAATTTGACTAAAAATGAAGATTAAATCAATAAAGTATTTATATTTATTCATAAAAATTAAGATTATATTGTTAGAGTATTCATATTTATTTGCTTATAATATTTTCTATAATTCTTTAATTTCTGTGAAGCTTAATATTTCTCAAAATCGTCGAGTCTTTATTTTTGTAGGACTAAAGGCTGGTTTTTTTTTAATATGCATTTTTTTTCTATAATACCTCTCCTGAAAATAAAAACCTCTCCTCAAAAATAAAAATAAATAAAAATAAAAACAAAAATCAAAGATTGAATGAAAAATGATTAAGATGTAAAAAAAAAAAAGTTCTTAGGATAATTGTTAGTCTTTTGTTTCCGAAATTGTATTTATCGGGTGGTAAATTCGTTTTCTATTCATTTATCCGTTTAATAAAAAATAAAATTATTATTATCATTATTTTTCAAAATCGTTGTCTTTATTTTTCCAGAAAGGGTAGATTTTTTTAAAATATATATATATTTTTCTATAATACCTCTCCTGGCCAGCCGCGTGTCCGAATCCGTGTCGACGAAGAGTTTCATGTGAAACAAATCTCTTATCTTCGGAAAATAAAAAACGAGAATTCCCTCGAAGAGAACAACGTCCGCGGGATATATCGTCGTTATTTGATCCTTGATCCTGAAACAAACACGATTAACAGCGCTCTTTGTCACTCGGTTCAATTATTTTACAATAATATCGATCGGTAAAGATTTTCTTACGGAGAAAAAAAATTATACATTTAAATATTGCGACTGGAATTTTTTTCAAGGTGTCAAAGTCAAGACGAATTCGTGAAAGCGGAACCTCTAAATATTGTCCGATTAATCTCAAATTTGGACCAATGTCTCCTCGTAGTATCTACTTTGTATGTAGTAACTGCCAGAAGCATCGAAAAGCTTCGCCATTGTTTAACAGCTCCTAGTGTGATGAATATACGAATTTGCAACAAGCGGATTGCAACACGATTTGTCGCTCGCGCTGCCGGTATCGAGCTCGAAATCGCGATAATTTGCGCAATATCGGAGCTAACGTGTCTCTCGATCATAACACAAATTCAGCATTTTCTCTCGATCGAGAGGCGACACTACGCGGATGTTTTTTTGTCTTCTCTTTTTGTTGATTTTGATTATTCTTTTCAATAGCGATTAAAAACTGTCGAACAGCGTCAATCATTAACGATTAAATTGATAATAACGGAAGAGAATTATGAAAAGAAAAAAGAATTGATAATTTTGATAATAATAATAATAATAATAATAATAATAATAATAATAATAATAATGATAAATAAATAATAAATAATTAATTCGACGTGGTATAAAAAGCGAGAGAAGATCAGGCATTACAAAAAAGTCCGAAGAAGTCGTTCGAACCATCAAAACGTTCGAAAGTTTCATTGCAATATCATAAAGTTGAAATAATAGAAGCAAAAATGCAGGCTAAAATAATTTGGATTCTCGTTTTGATCGGAATTTTGACGATTATCGGTACCGCAAACGGTTGCCGTCGATGCGGATCGCCGTTGTGCAATTGCGATTCCGAAAATTCAAGATTCCGGGGTTTGCCGATTTTTCCACGTCGGCAAACATCTTGCGATAGCTCGCTCGAGATCGTTGTTCCGGCGATCAAACCGATGACGATGCACGTACGAGACGAACCGCGTTTGCCGGAAGTCTTCTGCGACGTTTGCGGTGGATACAATCGCGGTCACAAGAAAATTTATTCTCTGGTGAGTTATTTTATTTTTTTTAAATGGTTTTTTATCGAGTGAAATTCTTTATTTTTATTTCGTTAAATTTTAGGATTAATTTCGTAGAATTTTAATTTTAATGTCGTAAAATTTAATTTCTTATTTCGTAAAATTTTAATTTTTATTTCGTAGAATTTTCATTTGTATTTTGTAGAATTTTTATTTCAATTCTGTAGAATTTTTATTTTTATTTTGTAAAATTTTTATTTCTTATTTCGTAGAATTTTAATTTCGTAAAATTTGAATTTCAATGTCATACATTTTTTCCTTTAATTTTATTTCATTTTGATTGTTTCGAATTTATTATTTTCAGAACGACTACGGCTACCCATTCGGTCGGAGACACTCGTGCCAATGCAAACCGCGCAGAAGCCACCGACATTACACGGACTGCTAATATTCCTCAAATTATTGTGAATGAATGTAATAGTTTGTGGTATTTAATTTAGCAAGAATAGTTGCGAACAACGATTGAAAAAAAATACAACTCCGCATTCCATCCATGGAAATTAAATTCCCACAAATTCATGAAATTGTGTATTCCGCACAAAAACTAGTAGCACATAAGTGAGTAATAAAAAATAATGTCAAACCGTTCAACAAAACTGTAATCGTCACGAATAAAAAAAAAAATCCTACATTCCGGACAAGAAATTCATTCATTCGTTCTCCAACCTTCGCACCCAAATCTCTCCCTTTTTTTCTTCAACTCGAAGTTACTTCTATCAGGACTAAAACGATTCAATTTAAATAATAACATTTTGGTACGCTGCATCTATAAACCTTCAAACTTTCGATAGGCAATTAAAAAAAATAACCTGAATAAATATAACAAAAAAAAAAAAGTTTTCTAGAAATATTTAACTCTAATTAGGCTACCCTCAAGGCTCGGAACTTACAAACGAATCGATCGTTATTTTTGAGACTCACAGACTGTTAGTTCTGTAGTCGTAAGCGGGAATGTCGCACTTGACGCCGGCGAGAATGTCCTCCAGCGTCTGAAGTATGAGGTCGTTGTCGAAAGCGTCCGGATGGTCGAAGTTGAACTGTCCCTTCTCGGCTTTGACCTTTTCGGCGGGCGTTAGGTCTCTGTAGAAACTGTCCTGCGATATGCAGACCACTTGTCGCTCCGTGTGATCCATATCCACCTGTCCCAGCTTCTCCATTATTCGCTTGCATACCGTCGACTGAAACGGGACGACGACGGTGATATTAATCGGAACGAAACGTAAGATAAGCCCTGGACCAAAATTCACATGAGATTACGGGAGAACGCACGAACGCAGGAATACACAAGGATCGCCAAACGAATACACGGAGAACGCCCAAAGAATACCCAAACATTTTTGTAATCTTTCACGATTACATAAGATTGCACAAAGATTTTCCAAATAACCCATAATTACAGCGTAGCAGGAATACAAAAATTACACAAAGATTACGCAGAGAACACAAAAATGATTACCGAAGTATACTTCTCTCGTGTACACCAGATTACACGAGTAAATCCTCTCGCGATAACAAAACCTAATTACCTTTCCACTGGCCGTTCCACCGGAAACTCCGATCAAAAAAGGCGTTTTTCCTTCAGCTCCATTGAACTTTCCGTTCAAACCGTAAGACATCTTTCGGGATGTTCCCATCGTGAACGAATTCAGATTCATGGAAACGTCTGCCATGTTTCGTCGAAACTGAACGAACTTCGACCTGCCCACCCCGATGACGACACGACGCTGTCACCGATTATAAACAAACAAAAAAAAATACAACCAAAGAAACAAAAAAATCTGTACCAATTCTTAAACGTTTCGTCGACGCGCGTCCACTTAAAATCACGCACGAGCTTCAATAATTACGATAACGAATTAAAATGCAACCGATGTGACCGTAAAGATCAAAGATATTCGCTCGTTCGCGACGAATATCTCACTCGCTGCGATTACAAAATGGCCGACACGTCGATGAGCGGCGCGCGCTTGCGTTTTACGCAAATTACGTCGTTGCGCGTAAAAAAAAAATGTAATTGAACAAATTGAAGGCAATGTTGTTGTTTTTCTTTTGTAAAACACGTTCGAAAATTTGCGGGGGGGAGGGGTTGAGACGAAGGTGACCTTCGCGAGATCGTGGGGGTTTTCATTGGTGGGAATACGAACGTGCGTAGTTTTTTGAAGGTCAATCACGAGGGCGAAGTCGTTCGCAAAATTGATTGTGTGATTTTTGGGAAATAAATGATTATTTGCGAATTTGTATGAGACTCGGAGGATTCTTGCCACGATTGTGCGTAGTTTGAGACTAATTTGATTGGGATCTTTTGAATCGTGTGGGAAAAATCGTTGATTGCGTTTTCGAAATGGTCAATTCGGACATGACACGTGGTTTATAACCTCAAAACGATTGTGATAATTTTTTCTACCATTGATGTGTGTTCGACCTCCGTATCGCTCAAACCATGGAGACTAGAGGTAAGGAGTACGCACGACCGTGGAAATCGCGGTCGAAATGTGTTCTCCGAAACCGAGAAAAAGTCGTCAACGCGAACCGAAATGGAGAACCACTGCTCTATGCGACTGAAGTGAGCGACCCTTGAACCTAGCTCTACGATTTGCTCAAGTTTTATCGGCGCTAACTTCATCTCGGTTCGCGTTGAAGTTCAGTGGTGCCCATTCATCCAACTTTTTCGGCACTTTCGCGCACGTTTCTGAGCGGTCCGTGCGTACTCCTTACCTCTAGTCTCCATGGCTCAAACTTTCGCGGATTGCGCGATCGCATGGAGCCGAATGGAGCCGATGGAGCCCATGGAGGCTGGACAAGAGATTCCAGCGGGGGAATCTGGGGGAAATTGAACGAAGTCGCAATTTGGATGAAAAAACGTTTTGGAATTGGGCCACGAGAGGCGTGGAAGCCAGTAAATCAATTCTAAATCGAGCTTATTTCCTAGAATATTAGGAGAGAAATATGATATGGTTAAGCAATGAAATATATCAATTTTTAAATGTATTAATTGTGAAGTATATCAATTATAAAGTATATTGATTCCAAGAAATATGGATTCTAAATTATATTAATTCTGGTATTTCGATTCTAAAGAACATGAATTTAAAACAGCAAACAATTTATCACAATTACAATTTATTTATCCGAATCTAACCAGAATCAAAAAAAGGCCTTATTCCCTTCAATTAGCGTAAATTCAAGAATGAAACGAAAAGTAAAAAACATAAAAGAAATAATGGAATACATTCATGTTCGTCCATCGCCAAAGCCTGAGCAGAGTAATAGTAACATTTAATTGTGGCCTCTAAAATTAATCCAAATTCCATTACATTTGATATAATTTTTTCTCAATCAAAAAACTTCATTTTCTTCGTTTCCCAGCTCTTCTCGTTCGTTGACGCGACATCCGGCGGTGAAACGTCAAACTTGTCCCACGTTTCTGCTATCACGAGTGTATACAGTGATGCAACACGTTGGATTCTCATTAACGAGATTTTGACGAATTTGACATAAACGATAACGAAGATAACAACTGATAACAACCGTAGGACATCGTAATTGATCCCACAGCGTCGCCTGTCGGCAAATAAATCGGCTGCTCGTGCCGACGAGCGGAGCACGTGGCTTCGTTGCCATTGAAAATAAAAATAAACAATAAATAATAATAAAAACAAAAATCAAAGATCGAATGAAAAATGATTTGGATGTAAACAAAAAAAAATCCTGGTATAATTGGTAAGCTTTGGATTACGGAATTGTATTTATAGACTCGTTAATTCGTTTCCTATTGATTTGTTTAATAAAAAAAAATCTTATCGCATTTAAATATGTATTAAACTTCCATAGAATGTTTTTGAATGTTTATGTAAATTCTAAAAATCGTGGAGATTGAAAAATTGCTTCGAAGGCGACCTCAATGCGGTGCGCCGTAAATAGCGATGCAAAACTATAAGTTTGACGATGCCGGGTCCTATCTAGAAGCTATAATCCGACACGCGCGCACACAAACAAGCACGGAAGAGCAGATAACCCGTGTTTGATCTTTGACACCGGATAGAAATTTTATTATTTCTTTTTTACCCCCTTTTTTTTTTGTTCTACTTATTCGGATGCTACGCAGCCCGAAGCGTTATCGACGATCTCGACCCAAGGCGCGATCGATCGCTTCGGATGTTTATTCGATCCAGGAAAATGGTACGAGTCGGAGTGGAGGGATGCGCGTCCTATGCTTCTGTCACCTACGAGGTAGGTCCTAAGCGAGGGGATAATCACTCGTCTAATCTGGTGCACACGAGAGACGTAATCTTTGGTAATCATTTATGTGTTCTTCGCGTAATCTTCGTATAATCTTTGTATTCCTCCCATGCTGTAATTATGGGTTGTCTCAACATTTTTTATGCAATCTTAGGTAATCGTGAAAGATTACAAAAAAGTTCTTGTATTCCTGCTTTTGTGCGTTCTCTCGTAATCTCATGTGAATTTGGGTTCAGGGCGTATTCTGGCTGTTCTTTGTAATGTTGCCAAAAATTTCATGTATTCCGTCGCAGAGACGTGTAAACTTCGAAAAATTGTGTGTAATCTGTCACGGATTGCATGTAATCTTTTTCATTCGGTTGTGCTCGATCGAGAATCACAAATAATCTGCGGAAAAAAATCAATCTTGCGTAATCTTTGAGCCAATTCAATCCGGTACACAATTTCCTTAGAGCGAATATCCCCTCGGCACTTCGTCCCATTTCGTCAACAAGTTCTTGCCCGTCAAGCCGTTCCGGATTAAATTTGACAAACAAAATCGCGTTTTCAAACTTCTCTCTGTATATTCAGGACGCGGTGAAGACATTGAACGGTCTTCAGAGCAACGAATCGGTCATCAGGAGCCGAGTGAAGAATCCGCATTGCAACGACAAGCTCGAAAGCATCACAAAGTACCTCGCGAGGTATGAATCGACTGGAAGATTTTTTTTTGTTATTTGAAAGAAAACAAAAAATTAAATTTTAAAAAATTCACAGGCGCACCTTACGATTAAGACAGAGAGCTGAAAATTCGTAGGATCTTTTTTTTACACATATTTCTATCGTTCAGAGTCGGAATAAGTTTGGACAGATTGGACGATCTGTCAGTGATCCACGTGGCCGGAACCAAGGGAAAAGGTTCGTCCTGCGTCTTCGCCGAATCCCTCCTGCAATCCCACGGCGTCCGCACGGGCGTCTACACGTCTCCGCATCTCATATCGGTGAGAGAAAGATTGCGAATCAATGGAAAACCCATAGACGAGGATAAATTTGCCAAATATTTCTTCAAAATTTACGAAAACCTGAAAAAAAAACGCGAAAACGATTCCGACATGCCTCCGTACTTCACGTTTCTCACAATAATGATGTTTCATTTGTTTCTTGAATCACCGATCGACGTTGCAATAATCGAGGTCGGAATAGGAGGCGAATACGACTGCACGAACGTATTGAAAAAACCTTCGTGCGTTGGAATAACGAGTTTGGGTTTGGATCACACTTCGTTGTTGGGAAACACTTTGAGTGACATAGCTTATCAAAAATCCGGTATTTTCAAACCCAATTCACCGGCTTTCAGCGCTCCTCAACAACCGGAAGCCCGTAAAATGTTGGAAAAACGAGCTTTGGAAAAAAATTGCACATTAAAATTCGTTTCTTCTTTGGAATCTTACGATTGGACCGATGGAAAACCGCCCAAACTCGGTATAACCGGAGATTTTCAAGCCTACAACGCTTCTCTGGCTGTTAATCTCGCTTCAGCGTGGTTAAACGCGCGAATCGGCGAAAAATTTGACCACGAAGTGGCTTCGCGAGCTTTGGAAAATTGCAAATGGCCCGGAAGAGGACAATTTTTTCGTGGTTCTACGACGAATTTTTATCTCGACGGTGCTCACACGATCGAAAGCATCGAAAATTGCGCCTCGTGGTTCCTCAAAGCCACGAGAGATTCGAAAGGGAAGAAGATTCTTGTTTTTAATATGATAGGCGATCGTGATTCCGAAGAACCTTTGAAAATTTTGCGTGGATTGAATTTTTATGAAGCTTTTTTTGTGCCAAATATCGTTGGCAAGAATTTGAAGATTGATCAGATTAATTATAATATTACGGATGGCAAGCAGATTTCGAGGTGCGAGAGACATTGCGGGATTTGGGGAGAGGGAGGGATTAGGGGAAATAACGTTGGAGAAGTTTTGGAGAGGATAGAGAGAGAAAGTGAAGGTGAGGAGGTGAGATTTGACGTTCTCGTGACGGGATCTCTTCATTTGGTCGGGGCTGTGCTGGCTGTTCTCGATCCTGATCTTAGTGCGAGCACGAAGACGTGATTAGGAGACTTTGAAACGCCAGGGTGAGGTTTGCGGGGGTGTTGAGGGATTTTCGTGATTTTTTTTTTGGACGTGTTGAGGAGATTTTGTTGGGATAAACTTTGTGGTATTAATTACAACGTTTATTGAGGTACTTGTGTGGATTTTTTTCGTGGGGAAATTTGAAATTTTGGGGGATCTGCTGAATTTTATGGACTATAAGACGCTACCGACTGTTAGATGCACCTTAATCTTTAAGCAATTTGAAAAAAATAATGATTTATTTTATTTAGGTTATTTATTTCTTAATTCGATTAATTTCGAAATTTTGAGGCAATTTATATTCATTGAATTTGATTTTTAAGCGATTTAAAAAAATTATATTTGATTTTATTTCTTGATTTATTTCTTAATTTGATTAATTACGTATTTTTGAGTCAATTTCTTGAAGAAAAGAAAAGTGCGTCTTATAGTCTGTAAAATATTGCCGTCGACCTGAAATATCTTTTTTGTCATCCTCACTTGAGAATGACGCATTCTCGCACCAATTTGAGTGCGCAATGTGCCTGATTCTCGCATTTCCGAAGCCGTTGCGGGAATGTTCAATTCCCGCACTGATCATCTGTCAATTGTTCAGGCACATTGCTTACTAAAATTGGTAGGAGAATGTGTCATTCTCACGTGAGGATGACAAAAAATAGTTTTTGTCATCCTCACTTGAGAATGACGCATTCTCGCACCAATTTGAGTGCGCAATGTGCCTGATTCTCGCATTTCCGAAGCCGTTGCGGGAATGTTCAATTCCCGCACTGATCATCTGTCAATTGTTCAGGCACATTGCTTACTAAAATTGGTAGGAGAATGTGTCATTCTCACGTGAGGATGACAAAAAATAGTATGTGTAGCGCGGGCGCGATTGGCGATTCCCTTATGAATGTGAGGCCTGCACTCGGCTTAGCACAGACGATGTCTCGGCGATGGTTGCCGATGTCGAGTCTCCGACTCGACATCGGCAACCACCGCCTCGACATGTTCTGTGCCTACGCCTCGTATTAGCCTCGCATTCATGCGGGAATCGCCAACTTCGCGTCCTTGCAACACAATATACTATTATTTTTTTAAGGAGAAGAAGAAAGGCTCAATTTAAATTTAAAAAGACTAAAGAGATTTCCTCATTTCTCGGGGAAATATAAGTTGTGATTGATACTGTTCAGTGTATTCTAATAAAATAATGTTAACATGGCTAAAAAAAATCATGAAAATCGCTTAATTCTACCGGAAAGAAATAGACGTAACCCCTTAAATATTTCAATACGGATTTCATTGTTATTCCACTGAAAACCAACTTATTGTCACGTCGAACGACTGACAAAAAAAAAAAGAAAAAATAATGACAGGCGTAGATTTTATAAAATAATCGATACTTTTGTACATAGAGGGTTTCCCACCTAGTTTGACCATCTTCAAACAGAAGCTAGAGATTTGAAGAGATGCATGAAAGAAAAAATATATATAACGATTCTCGTCTAACGAAATCGTCAAATTTTTAGCTTTTTATGTGTAAAAAAAATCATATTTTCGTTGAAAAACAATTTTTCTAAAAAAAAATAAAATCGTATGAGAACTTATTGACAATCCTACGATTAATTTTTAGAAGAATCTTCTAGAATTACCATTTAAGCAAACTCGACGTGAAATTGTTGATTTTTATTTATGAATGAGGTCACAAATTATTGTATCAGTTTTTTTTTACCTCTGACGATTAATATTTTTATTATTATTATCATTATTATTATTGTTTATTAATAATGAAGAGGCCTTTAGAATATGTCTGCACAAGCACGTGGCAACTCCGATTTTTATACTCTGCTATACTTTTGTCACGAAAAAAAGATCGTGACGTAATTATAAAAATTGCCGATGATGCCCAATCGAACAAAGGCCATGAAAAAGACAACGTACGTGTAAATTTCACTTCCCGCAAGATACTTCGTACCTCGTACATGCAGCACTTGCTCAAATACAAGCAATTGGAGAATTCGCTGATGACAGAACTCTACCGACAATTTTTACGTCGTAATTATAACTAATTTATCCGAGCCACGAATGACAAAGATTGCAAAAAATTGTTCTCTTCTGCAACTCCTACACAATCGAATCTCAATTTCCTCGCGAATAATCTTGACGGGGACATGTGAGATAAAAAATATATTTAAATACATAATTAAAAAAATAAAAGAATGAAATAAAAATAATTTTCTTGTTCAAAACAATTTTTTTAATTACAAATATTATAATCCTTATTTATTTCGTTTACTCAAATTTCTACAATTAGACAATAATATAAACATATGACTGCGTTAGTCGGTAGGCGTATCGTTGCGATACATTTTCGCGTTTTTATTACAAATCGGTCGTCCGAGTTCTATTCGTACAAATTGCGACGACCGTTTATTCAATTTTTTTTATTTTAAAAAAATTTTTTTATTTCATTTGTACTTTGGTTAATACGTGCGCTTCGGTTGGATTAAAAAGAAACGTTTTCGACTATTCGTCACAACGTTAAGTTCGTACGACGTTGCGTTGTTGTTCGACGTGTTTGTTTTTATCTTCGCGTATTCGACGAACTTCGCGAATGAAGTTTGAAGAAAGAAGAAAAAAAAAAGAAATCTTGACAATTCCATTTTCTTGGGTTTGATTCAAAATATTTTTGGATTGTAATCGGCTTCGGATTCAATTTCGGTGTCCGAAAGACTTAGAGACACTCCGGCTCGTCTTCGCAATCGGCTGTCTTCGGGACTCTGTACGGAAGAATAATAACAATATCGTCACGTAAATTTATCAGAACTTTTGTGAATGATAATAATAATAATAGAAACAACAATAATCATTTTTTCAGATGACAATTGTTATTATTATACAAATAATAATAGTTTCGAAATAAATAAATTATTAAAGATCATTAATAGATTGATAATTATTATTATTTAATTAATTATTTGAATAATTATAATTATATAAAAACATTATTATTATTATTATATGGGAGAATTATTATTTTATTAACATAATAATTATGTATTTTATTATAATTTAATCAATTTTTTGAATAATAATAATTATTATTGAACGGAAAAATCATTATCATTCTATTTAATATAATAATTGTACATTCTATCATATATAATAATTATTATTAATCTATTAACAATTCATTAATAAGTCATTTATTTCGAAACTAATATTATTTTAATAATAATAATAATAATCATAATTACAACAATAATCATTTATCGAAATAACTATTATTATCATTATTCGAATCATAATAGTTTCAAAATAAATAAACTATTAAGGATCATTAATAGATTGATAATTATTATTATTTAATTAATTATTTGAATAATAATAATTATTATTATATGAAAAAAATTATTATTATTCTATTAACATAATAATTATATGTATAATTATTATTATTATTAATAATAATGATTATTATTATATGGAAAAATTATTATTATTCTATTAATATGATAATTATACATCCTATCATTATATATAATTATATATATTATTATTATTATTAATCCATTAATGATTCGTTGATAATTCATTTATTTATTTTCAAACTGTTATTATTCTAATAATAATAATAATAATAAAAACCTTATCCATAATTCCAGCCGTGGGTTCGGACGCGTAACCGACTTCCTGAGCGTCTTCCTCCAAATCGGCCTCGTACTCCTCCATTTCGTCCGAATCCGAATCCATGTCGCCGTCGTAACGATTCCCATGAGATACTTTGCACACCATTTGCGCCAGATCCGTGAACGTGTAAGACGACACCGTCTCCTGATTCGTCGCCTGATGCTTGGCTCGCAAAGCTCTCGCGTTTTCACGATCTGCGTTGAATCTCGGCAATATTCCCGCTTTCGACTGACCCTCGAAATAAGTTTTTCCTGAAAAATTATAATTTACAAGATACAGAAAAAAAACTCAACGCTTTAAGTTTGATTACGAGAAAAAAATTAAAATAATAATCACGATAATCGAAATAATTGTTTAAAAATAAATGAATTGTGATTAATCATGAATCGAATTATAATAATTATTTGAGGGAATAATAATTATTATTATGAAAAATTTCAAAGAATAATCATAATCACAATAATCAAAATAATAGTCTAAAAATAAATAAATAATTAATGGTAATAAATCGATTTATAATAATTATTTGAGAATATTATTATTATTATTATGAAAATTTTCTTAAATTACAAAAAATAATAATAATAATAATCATAATAATCGTTCAAAAATAAATGAATTAATAATTATCATAAATCGATTTATAATACACGTTTGAGAAAATAATTATTATTCTTATAATGGAAATTTTCTTAAATTCCCAAAGAATAATAATAATAATAATAATATAGATGATAATAATCGTTGAATAATTGTTTACCGTGATGATATCCGACATCTTTGATCTCGTCGAAATTAGCAAATTGCAGAGTTTTATATTTGTCAATGGGCGGTCTTATGTATTCGCAATAATCCGAAGTTTTGACTTCCTCGAGTTGCCGCACGCAACTGACGTAAGCCAAACGCGATTGTATGTCCGGCAAATTCGGAACTTTGACCGGCGTGGCGAAGGGATTCCATCTTTTCCACAATAACCACCAACCGGAAAGCGAATCCCCGTAATTCGTCAGGTCCGTGTCGTCCTGCGATCCAACGTCGATCGCCAGAATATGATGAGCTCCTTGCCTCAACATTTCGTCAGCTTGTGCGATCGATAGAAAAAAAAATTAAAAAAAAAAAACCCAGAAATTAAAATAAAAAAAAATAAAAAAAAATGTAAAAGGAAATTTTGCGGTATTAGTGAGTTTTTTAAAATAATTTGTTGAGCCATCCTTGGTTCTACATCATGCTCTAAGTATACAGCAACTACCCACTGAAATAATATTATATTATTATAAAATATATTTATAATAATATTATTGTGTTATTATGAAATAATATTTTATAATAATATTATTAGATTATTATGAAATAATATTTATAATAATATTATTAGATTATTATGAAATAATATTTATAATAATATTATTATATTATTATGAAATAATATTTATAATAATATTATATGATTATGAAATAATATTCATAATAATATTATTATAAAATAATAATTATTATTATTATATTATTATGGAATAATATTCAATAATAATATTATATTACTATAAAATATTATAAACATTTGAAAAATAATAATATACTATTATAAAATATTATAAATATTTTAACAATAATAATATTATATTATTATTAAATAAGAATAATATTTTTATATTATTTATTTTTGTTCTTGGACGGAAATAAATAAGAGCAAATAAAATTATCGGCTTTGGAAACGAAAACTCAATACCTGGAACATTGTTAACATAACAACCGTCGACCAAAAGATGCCCATCGAGAGGATCGCAAACGGGAGGAAAAACGCCGGCTATGGTCATACTCGACCGAATGTATCTCCATAGTAAGCCTGATCGACAAGTAAACTCGGACCGTTCATTATCTTCAACGATGCATCTTTTTCATCAACGGGAGCGAGTTTTACGCGTGCGGATAGTGCACGTATCTACGAGTACTTTCTTTTTTTCTTTATTACGTTTTTTCTCAACCGAAGAATGATCCGACAAGAGCGAAGGTTTTATTTTTTCAAATAAAACGTACGAAAATTGTTGGAAATAAATTTTTCTAAATTTTCACCGTGTTATTTATCTCATGGCATTAATGTGTGAAACAAGATATCCGACAAATGCGCCCCGTGACGCCTCGGGCAAACGCGTAATGCGCGTATCCAAAATTTTCGATGACTTTTCGTCACATTTACGGCTGTAACGCGTAAACAAAAATGTTGAAAAACTTCTTAACGGCGTGTAACGGATGACACGAACTTGCGGAATACGTGGTTTTCAACAAGTCGGTTGTCACTTTTCGCACAACGCGGGAAACAATCGACCATATCGCGAACGAAATTCGCCCCCCGAACGCGTTGTCACACGGAAAATAAACGAGGTCGAATTACCGTCGAGATCTTGCGATTAAACACCATCGGGACTTTTTTATCCAGGGCTACGTGAAAAATAAGATCCGTGCCGATAAGCCCGAGACGATTCTTGTGACGGAGGACGAGATCGTGGGAGTTGTTAACGCGTTACAGCCTGAACTGTGCATGGAAAAGTCGTCGAAAATTTTTTTACCCGCATTCTGCGTTGCCAAAGATATCGTCGCGCGCATTTAACGGATATCTCGTTTCATACATAAATTCCACGAGACAAAGAACACGGTAAGAATTGAAACAAAAATTATTTCTGACAATTTTCGTGTCCTTCAAGGCCTTAATTAAAAAAGAAAACCTTCGCCCTTCTTGAAACACTCTTTTTCCTCCATTAGCAATTATAATTAATAAAAAAAAAATTAATTAAAAGATATTCGTGCGAGAATAATCGAGATTTTACGCGTAGTTCTGATCGATTCGTTCGCGCAATCACACGTCCAATAAAATCCTCTTCTTTAACAACGTAAAATAAGAACGTAGAAGAAGAAAGAAGAAGAAAAAAGCTCGCGTAGAAAAATACGACGATAGCGAAGAATTTCGTTGGTAACAGCTTTAATCCTTTTTTCACAGTTCAGAATTACCTGGAAGGTTATTGACGTACCCGCCGTCGAGGAGAAGGTGGCCATCAGTCGGGTCGCACAAGGGTGGCATATAACCGGACAATGACATCGAACCCCGAATGTACCGCCACAGCGATCCTAAACACGATGAATAATACACAATTGTATATTTTTCGTTAAAACGTAAATCGAACCCAACAAAACTAAAAACGGCAATCACTTTTCCATTGACGGGTCTCCGTTTGATCACCAAAAGTCCTATTTTACCCGACGTCCTATTAAAAACATTTTTTTTTCTTCAATATTTAAAAGAAAAAAAATAATAAATAAATTTAAAATTTTTTTTTAAAAACGCAATTATAGGAAATTTAATTTTTTTTTGTGGTTTCTAACAACCTTAAAGTGTTCCGTGGATTGATCTAGAGACGATATTTGTGATTTGGCACATTAAAATCGATTTTAATGGAATATTTCTTGAGCCTAATTTTTTTTTTTTTTTTAATTTGTTTATTAATCTTTAAATTTTGTTTTTTTTCTTCTTGTTCTATTTTTTTTATTTTTCCCACATTTTTCTTCTCTATCCCTGCACGGAGAGTACGTCAACAACGATCTTATCACGAGAGAAAAAAAAAAAAAACTCGCTCCCGCAGCAGAATTATACATTTATGTGCAATTTTATTATTATTATTATTTTTTTTTTCGAGAGCTTGTGATCGATGCTCTTCTATATGAGTTTGATGCAACAATTTCTCGTTTGATCGATGAAGGATCGAGATGGAAATACGCACGTGAATGAACGAACTATTCTAATTTTATGAATGTATTTTCTCTGTTTTTTCCACTTATTCTCGTACAGCCATAAACACTTGCTGTGGAAGATGTTCTATTTTTTTCGGTTTCATTACTTTTTTTTTGGATTATTTTTGGATGGACGGACAACATCAAGTGGTGCGAATGATTTTTGTTTTTGTTTTCTTTTTTTTTCGTTACCTTGTTTACGTACTCCGACGGGTTACGTCAAGTTTTATTGGGTTGGCAACTAAGTCATTGCGGATTTTATCAATAGGTGAACTTAGCATATTCTTTCGTTTTGTCAACGTGGTCAAACCACCTAATCTATATTGTTTTCTTGTTGTTCGGACTTTCACCTTTAATTTTGTAGAAAAATTGTATCGATCAGTTATTTAGTTTCATTTTTATCCCAATTTAAAAATGGAAGAACAAGACGCGGATTTTTCAGTGAAAAATCACCAGAACGAAATTTGTCAAACCAATTTTGACACTGCCTTTATTTCAAGGCTTCATTTCCATATACGTCACGTAACATCTTTCGTGCCTGCGATGCGTTTCTGCCTTTTCGGAAATAATACAATAAAATATGTCTGAAATTCGCGTCTTGTTCTTACATTTTTAAATTGGGATAAAAACGAAACTAAATAACTAATCGATACAATTTTTCTACTAAATTAAAGATGGAAGTCCGAACAACGAGAAAACAATATAGATCAGGTGGTTTGACCACGTTGACAAAACGAAAGAATATGCTAAGATCACCTATCGATAAAATTCGCAATGACTCAGTTGCCAACCCAATATTTTTATTGTTACATCGTGTCACCTTCCGACGTTGAAATTTGTTCAAACCGGCTTTATCAATTCAATTTCCAAGTATTTAACCCTTCTCTGACCCAAAAATCCGCGCTGGAATTTTTTTCCGCATTTTTTATCATCACATTTTGCATTTTTTTTTTTTTTGCATTTATAGTTTTTATCTATCTTTTTGGAAACAATTGAGGCGAGTAAAAATGCTCCAGAGGAGAATTTCACACGATTCAGAGCAATCATCGAAGATGCATAAACGATGGCAATCGATTTAGCAAGAAAAAAAAAAAAAATTGTTTCGCAAATTTTTTTCATTAACTTTCATTGACGATTTTTTTGTTTTTTTTCGAGGATTAATGAAGATAAAAATCGAATGGTAATTTATGCGTATATACAGACCATGTGTGTGCGTGCGCATACAGGACGCGGTGATGTCAGTGGTTATTATGAAATAAGGTAGCCACAAATCCTCGATGTAAGTATCACCGAAAGTTCCTTGAATCGTTTTGTTGAAATCTTTACCGGAGAACATTGACGTCATTGGATAAGTCAAATCCAATATTTGTCGCCACCATTGAGTCATTTTCTGAACGTAAAAAAATTCACAAAACCCATTTTAACCATCCGATCCATCGCTCTAACGAATTTAACGACGTTTACCAATTTTATTCGAAATTCCAAATACCCGAAAAAAAATTGAATAAAATCGGCTGTTTTTTTTTTTAAACTCGACATTAACGAATAAATAATAAAAAACGATTATTGTTAGGTTACAAAACAGCTTAAAGATGTCCAGGAATCAGCCTAAATTCAGCAGCAATCCATTTTTACTTTTTATATTTTATTTTTAAATTTGTTGTTTCATATGTTTTTTATTTTTTTTTAAATTGATTTTTGATTGGTTTATCTTGTTTTAAATTTATTCGAGATGCTGAGGTTTGTAAAATTGTTGGTGTTTTTATTTTTTTTTTACCTGTGACCATTCGCGAGCCTTTTGCGTTACCGTCGTTATATTTTTTTCCTTGCACCAAAGAGCTCCCATGAAGGCACCGATGCTGACCCCACCGACCATGTCTATGGGTATGCCCGCTTCGAGTATGGCTTTGAGCATTCCTATGTGGGCGGCTCCTCTGGCTCCTCCGCCGCCCAAAACGAGTCCCACGGAAGTTCCGGTTAACCAACGAGCGAGTCTGCTGAAGTCGCTGTGAACGTTCGGCTCCGACATGAGAACTTTCGAGTACAATTCGTTCTGCAAAAAAAAAATTCAACATCGGATTGTTTCGATTACTTCGTCGAATTTTGGTTGTTTCTAAATGGATTTGCGACGATCGAGCGTTGATAAGTAATATAGAATGGGATGGACGAGAGTTAGGATAGAAGATGAATCTGTAAATAACGAAGAAGAAAGTTTTAAGGAGGGGAATAATTAATTATTGATAATTGATAATAATAATAATGATGATGATTATTATTGTTGTTTTTTTTAGGTAATTAGTTAGGTTGTTGTTAGTAAATTCGAATTGAGTAACCTTAATAATAATAATAATAATAATATCAATATTTATTATTGTTATGAGAACAATAAAAATTAAAAAACAAAAATAAATAAAATAATGATAGGGAAGTATAAAGAATAATAATAATAATAGTCAAAGTTATTGTCCTTAGTTAATTAGTTAGTAAATTGATAATAATCATCAAAATTATTATTAATATTTTATTTTAATAATAATTTTAATAATTGTTCTCAACTTATTAACTAATAACTAACTAATTCAGGTTACTTAGTCAATATAAGTGAGTTAGTTATTAGTCGGTAAATTTAAATTAACTAACCTAAATAATCATAATAATAATATTAATAATAATCATTGTTATTATAACAACAATGAAAAATTAAAAAACAAAAATAAATAAAATAATAATATGGAATAATAGTAATCAAAGTTATTATTTATAGTCAATTAGTTGGTTAGTTATTAGTTAGTAGGTCGATAATAATCATCAAAAGTATTAATAATATTATTATTAATATTCTATTTTAAAATAATAATTTCGATAATTATTATCAACTTACTAACTAATAACTAATTAATTTAGGTTCGTTAGTTACTCTAAGGTAGCTAGTTATTAGTTAGTCAATTTAAATTAGTAAGTAACCCGAATAATCATAATAATAATAATATCAATAATTATTATTATTATTATAACAACAATAAAAAATTAAAAAAAAACAAAAATAAATCAAATAATAATAAGGAAAAATAAGAAACAATAATAACCAAAATTATTATTATTAGTTATTCTCAGTTAATTACTCAATGAGTTGATAATAATTACCAAAATTATTATCAATATTATTACAAAAAATTCTATTCTTACTTATACCACTATATTCAATTTCATAACTACTATATTCAATTTCCTGCGAAGAAAAATAATGTGAGTCGTGAAAAAACAGCAACAAAAAGCTGCAGGTTGAAGCCTGAAAACCCGATTCGATCGGTTTACTCACGATTCTGTACTGCGATCGTCGGGTAAACATTCTTTTCGGGCATTGTATGTGATGATGACTGGAAACCCAAGATCTCATATTCAACCATTGCACCGTATTCGAAGGTCGTTGACCGCTCTGTTCCTTGTGCAAAAGCACCAATTCCTTCTGCGTACGCATGGCCAAACGTTCGACCTCGCGTTCAGTCCTGCCGAGTGTGGGAGGACGATCGCCCAAACCGACGATCAAAATGCAATCTGCTTGTCTGACGCAACGTTGAGTCCACGCCGAATAATTCGAATCGCACTGATAGAGCGATATACGGTGCTGATCCTCCTGCTGGGCCAGCCACGAGGTCAATCGGTATTCGTTCAATGGCTCCATTATGCTGGCACCTAAAGTCTGATAAATAAATTTAAATAAATTAACGTACAAAAAAATTATCGACATTTTTCGTTAATTTTTTTTTTTTTGCTTCCTCAAAGAGGAAACTTTGTTTTCGAACGAGGATTTTTGTTGACAGATTATCGTGCACACGTGTTTGGAATGTCCCAAAACGCCGGGAAGATACTTTTAGAAAAAATATCCGGATGTATTCGTGTTAGCGTGGCTCGAAAAAAAAAAAACAACAAAAATTACCATTAAAAAAATCATAGCTTCGCGAATTTTATAGCTACGTCGATTCCGCAAGTTCAATTTGAAAGCTCTTTAAAAACCGCTTAAAATGAATTTTAAAAAATTGAATTTTTCGAAAAATCCATGAAGTTATTTTGTTTTTACACGATTTTGAAATTTTTCAAAAATCTATTCGCGCTCTACAGCTCGCACAATTTCCATGATATCGATCTCGAATTCAGTAGAATTTTGCAGTATTAGATTTTTTTTTGGTAATATTTTTGTGTGGGAATGGATTTGAATTTGGGGAGTTCGCGGGTCGATGAGGTTCGTACTTTTTTGACGACGTCTGAGGTCAGACGCAAACAAGGTCCGATGGCGCATAACGAGTGATAAAGTTCGTAAGTGAAGGCCGTGAGTGGAACGTCTTCGGAAACTGGAACGATCGCAACCGTCGAGAAATTAACTTGGGATGGTCTTGCGTCGACGGTTGCAGCGGGACGTCTGTAAAAAAATTTTAACAATAGAAAATGTCGTTACAAAAGAATGGGAATGCCAACAAAAATCCCTTTAAAAAAAAAAACTAAAGTAAATCCAAGAAAAATCTGATGTGCAATAAGACTCGCTGCCTGCTGCTGCAATTTTGATACTCAATAATGTTGTAATTAATACTCCATAGGGCATTTCAACAAAACTATCCCAGACCAGCTAAAAAAAACCCCCAAAAATCCCTCAATTTTCCCACCAAAAATCTCTTTAAAAAACTACAATCTAAAAAAATCTGCAAACTGTTCCAACGTCCCAAGAATGCAATACCCAATACATATTCTAACAAATCCTCTCCACAGCATCCCAACAAAACTATCCCAACCCAGCTAAAAAAAAAAAAATCCCTCACAAAACCACAAAAAAAAAAAAATCTGCAAACGTAACAAAACCCCCTTCGAAACTCAATATATATTCTAATTACTACTCTCCACAGCATACCAACAAAACTATCCCAACCCCCAAAAAAAAATCCCTCAAAAACCCTCAAAACAAATCCAAAAACAAAAACCTCCAAAACCCCCCAAAAAAAAAAAAAAACTCACTGCCTGCTGCTGCAATTTTGCACAGTGGCTTGTTGCCAAGTTCCAAGAATCCGATGACCCAAAAGATTGATGAGTCTGGTAACGACGATGGGATATCTCAATTTAATTACGTTGAAAAGTCCTTCCGGCAATTTGGCCAATTCGGAATCTCTCACGGCCATTACGGTGGTCGAACGTTTCGTTTGCGTTACCATTTCGACTATACCAACCAAATCGCCTTTTCCATATTCCGCCACCAATTCTTTTTTCCCATTCGCGTGTGTTATCACGGATCTTAGACGTCCGCTCAAAACGATGAAAGTCGAATCGGATTCGTCGCCTTGACGATAAACCGCTCTTCCGCTTTCGAGAAACAACCAATCGAGAGCGAAATCCACTTGTCGAACGAACGGACTTAATCGACGGACGACCGTGTTTGCAACGTGAAGAACGACGGTGGGTTTTTCGCGCATTATAGCGAAAAACGTTTGTTTGCTGAGCAGAGCGATTCGACTCGAGTGTTTGGCGCGAATCGTGTAGAAAGACGGTTCTCCGGTTAGAACGGCCAATCCACCGACGATTTCGCCCTGATGGGCGCTGAACATGTGAACTTCGTGGCCGATTTCTCGTCCTTCCGTGACTTTTTGGCTTATTATGAGGGAACCGGATACGACGTAGACCAAAGCGACGTCCTGTTGGGGGGAGGAAAATTTTTGGTGTCAATGGGTTGTTTGTCGAGGGTTTCTTTGAGGGAATTGGTTGGGGTTCGGTTGGCCGGGGAAAAAGATGTTGGGAGTTGGGGATTTGAATAACGTTTTTGAAGTTTGAAAAAAAAAAAAAAAATAGGTAGGTTGGTTTGAGTTCGAGCGTACGCAAATTTTCAGTTGATTTGAATTTGTTGAATAAATGAATGAAATAAAAAGAATGAAACCTTAATATTAAGATTGAGAGATTTGAAGGATCTTCTTTTTTTTTTTAGGTCAACTTTAGATTTTTTAACTTCGACAAATTTTTTTTTAATTAAAAAAATTGAAGAATCGAATAAAATTTTTGGAAAATAATAGCCATGGCTTAATATTAAGTTACAGAGCTGAAATTTGGAGGATCTTTTTTTTTTTTGACATCAACTTCCGATTTTTCAACTTGAAGAAAGATTTTTTTTTTAAATTAAACAAAATGAAATAATTAAATAAAATAAATAAATAAGATAAACAAGCCTCAATATTAAGATTGAGAGATGAAATTTAAAGGATCTTCTTTTTTTTAAGGTCAACTTTCGATTTTTCATCTTGGAAGACAAATTTTTTTCAATAAAACGAATTAAAAAATCGAAAGAAATTTAAAAAAAATAATCGGCACGCCTTAATATTAAGACAGAGAGCTGAAATTTGGAGGATCTTTTTTTTTCATGCCATCTTCCAATTTTTCAACTTAAAGGTCACATTTAAAAAAATTAAAAACTAAATCGAACAATCAAATAAAATTTTAAAAATAGTAGGCACGTCTTAAGGTTAAGACGGAGAGCTAAAATTTGAAGAATATTCTTTCTTCTACTCCTCTTCCGAGGTCAACTTCCGATTTTTCTCCTCAGAGATCAAATTAGCTCTAATTAAAAAAAATACAGCACAATCAAATGAAATTAAAAAAATAATAGGCTCGCCTTAATATCAAAATAAAGACCTAAAATTTGAAGAATCTCCTTCCTTCCCTCTTTCTCCAAATTCAAATTTCCACCCCCACCTTTCCAACTTCAAAACCCAGCCTTCAAATCCTCCGAATCCCAAACTTTTCAACAAAAAAAAAAAAAAAACCCCCCAAAACCCTAAAAAAAATCTCTACCTTGTGCGATTCCTCCTTCATCAGATAAGTTCCAGCCGGTACTTCCCGAATCTGCACCTTCCCCTCTCCCAACAAGCCATCGTCCTCGAGTCCCAATTCGCGAACGAAAGCCTCGGTCGCGATCTGAACCAACTGAGCTTCGTCCAAATGCGGCTGCGGTGGTCCTTCGTGAGTCGATTTTTTTCTACTACCCACCGAACCAATTCCAATTCCGGACGAATGCGTGATATCCGGAGCCCCGGAAAAATTCTTACCAAACATCGACGGTTGTGAACCAATCAAAGGCGACGTTGGCCAATGAGCGTCGCATTCCGGCACCATGTCAGGTGTATTTTGTCCAAATTGTGGACTCGGATTGTTCGTCGAATGTTTTCTAATCCCACCAATTTGAACCGGTTGCGAACCGATTCCAACGTTCAACGATTGATTATTAATTTCCACGACGAATTCCGGATGTTCGTTCGTGCCGGTGAAAGACGTTGACGTGGAATCGACGTTTTGATTCGCAAAATTCTCACGAGTTCGAGATCTAACGGGTGATCCTGAGAAAGGACTTTGTTTTTTCTTGTGACTTCCTTGATTAACGAGCTCCGCCGAAAGTCCTAAATATTGATGCAAAGCCGTGAACGTGACGCGTTGCAGACGCACCATGATTACTTGAATCACTCGGATAAAAGCGTCCGGATGATCTTGAAAAACTTGTTGAAAAGCTTGCATCGGTAATTTAACGACGATGCTGTCCTCGACGGTACGAGCTGACACGGTTTTGTACGTGCTCGAATGACCGGTAAGCACGTCAGTGAAACTTAGGAGACTCGTGACGGATTCACCGGTTTTAACTAGTTTTAGGGGAATTTGCGAACCGTCGGAACCGGTTATGTAAACGTTTACCAAACCTTGTTGAACGATGAAAACATTTTCGTCGGGATCGCCGATTTTGAATAGGGCCGTGCCGGCTGGTAGATTCATTATTTCGGTGTGTTTGCAGAGTTTTAGAAACACGGGTTTTTCGAAATGACCGAAAACTCGAATGCTTTGGAGAATGTAGAGAGCGTCGGGTGGAACTCGATCCCCGGGGCCCAGATCTTCTTCCAAATATTCCGCTGGGGGCTCTAAAACCTGGAGATGGCGCATCGATGGATTGATAAATGAATTGAATTTAATTGAATTAAAGAATACTGAAGAAAAACTGAACCGAACTGATATTGAATTATTGATTTAATTGAATTAATTGATTAATTGAATTGAATTATTAGTGAATGTGTGTGTGTCATTCTTTGAAAACCCGACAGACTTGTGTGGACCTCATAGTGCTCGATCGCCTTGTAACTTTGATATTCATTTATATATTTTGTCATCATCATGCGTAAAAATAAATGAGAATTTCAAAAAAAGCCAACCAATTATTGTCATATCTTTACGTTTTTTTTAATCAAAACTATTGCTCCAGTGCCCCAGTTGCTTACCCGAGTCTAAAAACTTCACTGAATAGATAAAACACCGCAAGGAATCTAAATAGTACATTATGACACTAGTACGAGAAAAAAAATGTCTGACGAGTGTTAGTTTGCAGAACGAGCCGAAGGCGAGTGTTGCAATCGCACGAATCCAGAAAACATTTTTCGTGACGAGTATCATAGAAATTTTTATGTCACAATTTGTGTAAAACCGCACTTTTATGCACAGCGCGTCATTAAACATTTTTTCGTTGATCTTAAATTTAAGGCTTATCACAAAAAACGACTTTTCAATTTGTTTTCGAATTTTTCAGTGTTTTTCTGAAGACGATTCGGATCGGCAATATTTTCATTGAAAAGCTGAGGATTTTTTACAAAAAAAACTATTCTCGCCGGAATTTTTTTTTCCACGTTGATACGCTGAAAAAATTCATTTATAAGTTAAAATTTGAAAAAATGCCGAATGATCAATGAACTTTAGGGGACACAAATGTCGTTTGAAAAATCTGAAAAAAATTGAGTGTCCTCTGTTTGACATATATAAATTAATATCAAAGTTACAAGGCGATCGAGCACTATAAGGTCCACACGCGTGTCGCTTTTCTAAAGAATGACACATACATATATATATAAAAATTATTAAACAATTATTAACCTTCAGCTGCTGCGGAACCGTCTCCTTCTTGAGTTGCAGCAGGCGTCGCGCGAATCTCATAACCGCTCGTCTCTTCTTTCCCTGTCCCGTCGGATGAACCTGACCTCCTATCGACTTCACTTTCCGCAACATTTTTCTCCCGTAGAACAAAACCTTGTCTCGTTTCCTGAACCTAGGCTTTCCGTTTCCTCCTACGCCCACGAACTCTCTCACCTCCGGCAAAAATTCCTTGTTCTTCCATTTTCGCACTACGACGATGGAAATCGCCAGGATCGTGAGAACGACGGCGATTATGCCGATAACGATGATCCTGGACGTGCGATGGTCCTCCGCCAAGTGTCCGAACCATTGCGCGAAGATGTAAGAACCAAGTCCTTCGTTAAGATGATTAAACAGCTCCGCAACCTGAACGTTCCCTCAAATATATTACACAATAATTTTTGTTTTTTAAATTCAACACAAAGAAAATTTCAACGATAAAATAGTCACAGACGCAACAAAAACTGACCTCCATCGTGGAAAACATCGGTATTCATTGCTTCCCGAGCAATCCTTTTGACTCGCGCGATTATCAAACGTCGATCAACGACGCGTCTGCAATTTCGTGCGAGCAAACGTCTTCGATCTTGAAAAATTAAAAGAATGCGCGTGAAAAATGATAACCTAACAGCTACGACGAGCGAATGATGGTGGATGAATGAGGAACGGGAAAAAAAAAAATGATAAATGAAACGACTACACGGGAGAGTGTCGAGATATCGACCTTTGACACCCCACTCGAGTCACCCATTCGGCGCCATATTGCACTCGAAGCCGCGCAACCATTCGCGAGGGTTAGCTGCACACTTTTATGCATGCACGTACGTACGAGTCATATTCACAGGCTGCAACCGCACTCACACCCACGTACGTCGTCATTTGAATTATATATCGCGGAATAATAACGGAAAAAAAAACAAAACGAAACGTTTACGCGGACGTAGAGGGAGATATAAACCCTCCGCTCTTGCAGAGCGGAAGCAAGGCTCGGTCGGTAACCGAAACTGTAAATCGATGGGTTTCAAGGTCAGCGAAGATCTTGAAATCGATGCAAGGTCATCGAATGGCTCGCAGGATGAAAAATTGCGGGATGAATTATGCGAGATTTTTGGCAAGTTTGGAAGGATTAATGATCTATCTTAAGGTCATTATTTTGAGGTTATGTCTGCTACATTTTATGGTCTGAATTGTTAGATTGCTAAAAGCAGCTAAAATCGCGAGGGAAATATACGTTTTTTCATATTTGCGACATGCATATGAATATTTAGGTTGACTCGGTCGGTAACGGAAATCAATCAAGCGTAGATCAATGACTTTCAAGGTCACCGAAGATCTTGGAATCGATGCAAGGTCTCGAATAATGCACATTCGTGGTATGAATTATGCGAGACTCTTGGAAATGAATAAATGATCTATCCTAAGATCATTATTTTGATCTATCCTAAGATTTTATTTTGAATGTTATCCTAAGGTCATTATTTTGAGGTTATGTCCGTTACATTTTGTCGTCTGCATTGGTTAGATCGCTAAAATCGCGAGGGAAATTTATATTCATTCATATTCGCGACATGCGTATGCATATCTAGGTCGGTAACGGAAATTGTAGATCAATGATTTTCAAGGTCACCGAAGATCTAGGAATCGATGCAAATTCTCACACAATACATAATCACGATACGAATTATTTTGAGGTTATGCGTGCTAGATTTTTTCGTCTGCTAGACTTTGTTGTATCGACATAAGCGCGAGAGAAATACATATATGTATATTTATATGTCAACGGTCAGCTTCACCGCGCGTTACGTCATCGCAGACGTCAGACTGGGTCAAATTCAGTTCGACCAAAGTCGACTGGACCTTGACGTAGGTCGCGGTCGAACGCACGTGGCGTAACTTGACGTGAATCGTTCTCGTTCTCCGAATTTTTTTTTAAATTCCGAGAATCCGCACACGGCGAATTCGTTGATTTTTCGTATATACGAAAATTCAACGTTGAGTCAAAATTGAATCTTCGACGATGATTCGACGAATGAATTCGCAATGACGTTGAATATTAATTTTAAAAAAATGGTATTGCCCTATTTTTTCCGGGAATTATCAGATAGATAACACGCAGACGACGTTGATAAGACGAATTAATGCTGAAAATGCCACGCGCACGTATATTCAATCTTTCAAGCTACGACGTTCGATCGTCCTACAGCAAAAGAAACAGGAAAAAGAAGAAAAACAAACAAAAATAAGGACACAATTGAAAAATAAATAAATAAAACAAAACATAACCATAAAGAAGAGAAAGAAAAAATTTATGTAGTCTTGAAAAAATACAACTCGTCGGTGATAAGACGTCGGAGGATCGATTGACAAGACGAGAGCGCTGGAGAATGACGACTGCGAGGATAGATGGAAAGGACGACAATCTTCTGGCGATTCTCGAAGAGCTCGGCGATGGATCAAAATTTCTTTGGACCGTATTTATCCTCACTTTATTGCCTACCGTCTTCAACGGCATGCATTCCATGTCTTATGTTTTTACCACCGAGGTGAATATTTTTATGCACTTTGGAATTGATCATTTATTTGTTTATTTATTTGATTTTTTTGTTTTTTTGTTTTCTCAAGATTCCTGAATACTGGTGCGACGTTCCGGAACTGACCAATGCTAATTGGACGAAGCAACAGATCAAATTTGTTTCCTCCAGGGAGTCGTGCCTGCGATTCGATTACAATTACACGCTTTTCGCACAACTGGGCTACGAGCGGGCTGTGAAGTATATCGACGATCTGCCCTACATACCGGGCTTTTCGTCCTGTACCGGATACAGTTATGGAGACATTGGCAGATCCACCGTGGTCGAGGAAGTGAGTGCCAACCTTCCGCACTATTCAAAAGTGTCTTTGAAGTTTCCTTTTTTCTGACTAGTGCAGTTTTGGATTTTTTAATCTCTTTTCTAACGGCATTTGTTTCGTTCGAACTTGTGTTGTGAATTATCACAATTGTGGTGCGATCGGCTTGAATGGTTTGGTAATTAGAAAGACAGATGATAGATTATAATTTTTTTTTGTGGAAAAACAACTGTGGGACAATTATTTCATAAGTTACCAACCGGGTAATTCGTTTTAGAGCCTTGTTACAATTACCGTCATTTCCAAATACTGATTTTCAAATTTTGTGAAGAAAGGCAACAAAAAAAAATAAACTCATCGCATAATCCGTCAAAATAAAGCAATTGAAAAAATAAAAAAGTCTAGAAAAGCCAATAAAAGTATTTTTTCTTCAACTTCTGCATTACCTTCGATTTGGGAAAAAATTGTTTGCAAGTTTTAACGTTTAAAAAAAATGAAGTTATGATAAGATCAAATAAAACACTGAGAAAAAAAATCCAGAAAAGTTAATAAAAAAATTTATTTTTAATTTCTGCGATCCCTAAAAATCAGGGAAAAAACATTTTGCCAGTTTCAATTTTTTCTTCTCGTTCTCAACAGTGGAATTTGGTGTGCGACAGAGCCGCGGATCGAGCGAACACGTACATGGCTTTGTCTCTGGGAAAATTGATCGGTGCCGGATTCGGCGGTGTTTTTTCCGATCGTTACGGACGTAAGACCGTCTACGTAATCGGCATATTCATGCAATTAATCGCCGCACCGGCAACGGCTTTTGTTCCTTGGTTCTGGAGTTTTTTGGTCCTGAGATTCGTCACCGGTGTGAGCTTGTCCGCGATCGGTTACTCATCAATGACGATTCGTGAGTCTTTAATCATTTCGCGTTTGCAATTTGAAGGAAAACAATACTTATTTTTTTTTTTTTTCAATTTTATTCATTTATTAAATAAATTATTATTCATTATTGATTATTATTAATAATAAATTAGCTATTATTATATTACAAGCAAATGATTATTATAATTATATTATAATTATAAATAAAATTAGTTACTCATATTATTATAAATATTATGAATTTATTATAATTATGAATATTATTAATTATAATTTAATTATATTATAAGCAAAAACCCGGCGAATAATTGCTAGGAATTTCGATATCACACCAAAAATAAATAAACAATAATAAATAAATTAATTAATTAATCAATTAATTTTTATTAATTTATTATTAATAAATAATCAATAATCAATATTAATCATTAATCATATTAATACTATATTTATTAATAATATTAATATATTATTAATATTATTAATAATATCAAAATATTATTAATAATAAATATTTATTATTTATCATTAATAAATAATAAATTATTCATTAATAATAAATGAACAAAAATTTATTTATTCATCTATTATTATTGTTTATTTATTTTTGTTCTGATATCAAAATTTGTAGCGTCAATATCTTAAATTCTTTGGAATCAATTTGCTTTTTAACTCGCAGTTTTTTTTTTTCAAATTCTTAGTTACCGAAGCTTCTGGCAGCAAACACCGACAATGGATGGGAATCGCTTTTAACGCCGGCTATCCGGTCGGCACAGTTTTGCTCTCCGGAGTGGCTTATTTCGTGCCCGATTGGAGACATCTTCAGCTAGCCATATCCCTACCCGCTCTCGTACTTCTTCTACACGCATGGTATTCCCCTCGCAATATTGGTAACGAAAAATCAATCCGAAAAACCGAATTTTCATCGATAAATCTTCAAAAAAAACGTTTTATAAAAAATTATTCAGGTTCATGCCGGAATCGCCGCGATGGTTGATATCTCAAGGACGTCGTCGACAAGCCAGAATAGTCATCGATAAGAATTACAAACCGAAATCCGTGATACCGAAAGAAATAACGAATCCCGCGGAAGATTGGGAAAACAATGATAAATCCGACGATTGCGAGGATACGAAGATTCTCGTCGACGACGAAGGTTTTATCAGCGGCAATCTCAAGAGCTTGAGATTGTTGTTTTCTCACGTTGATCTTGGCAAACGAGCGTTGATCATGTACTTCTCGTGGATGACTTCGTCTCTTTGTTATTACGTCATAGGTAATCGTTTTTTTTATATCAATTTAATTTTGTTTGTGAGTTTATTGCACGGCAAATCGGCCAATTTGGGATATGACCACTTCCGATGCAGTTCAGGATTTTTTCATGGCTTTCATTCGACCTGCAAAAAACCCTTGATTTTTTGGAGAATTTTTGGACCACTCTGGAGCTCGTAAAAAATTAAAAATCACCCTATAATAGGATCAAAAGCGTACTTCTATATTAGAAAAAAAGAATTTTATTCTTTTAATGACTTCAGTAGTTCAAAAAAATAAGTTTTCCAAAGTTTCAGAGTGAGATCTGTATTGGAAATATTTTTGTTTGTTTTTTAAATACAAAAATAACAATTTTTAAAATTATTGCATTATTTTTGTTTGTTTTTTAAATACAAAAAATACCAATTTTTTAAATTATTGCAAATAAATGTTGCTTTCTCGTGTCTTTCTGATTAATCGAAAAAATGATTATCATAAATAATTATAATGATGATAATAGGGAAAATAATCATTATCTTACTAATTCTGACATGGATTGAACGGAATTAGGAATATAATAATAATAATAATAATAATTATAATTTATGATATAATTTTTTTTTCTATTAATCACAAAGAAACGGGAATAAAATTGTCTCCAGAGAAAATAATAATTATATCACTAATTTTGTTACGGATTAAACAAAATTAGTGATATAATTTTCAATAATAATTATATTACTAATTTTGTTACGGATCAAACAAAATTAGCAATATAATTTTAATTTTACGTATTATTATCATTATAATAATTGATATAATCATTTTTTTACTAATCACATACAATCGGAATTTTTTTAAATTAAACAAATTAATATTCTTCGATTCGATTTCGATCGGCGCCGGATCCCAGACTGTCCGATTTTCCATTCACAACCTCCTACATATTTTTTCCCCTCATCGTTCAATTTTATTTAAAAAAAAATCGATTAAAAAAAATAACAAATAAATAAATGGATAATAAATCTATATGTATCTTTTTACTACAGCTTTGAACGTCGACAATTTCTCGGTGAATCATTATTTGTACATGCTGATAATGGGACTGACCGAAATACCGGCTTATTTGGTGCCTTCCGGTGTCTTGACGATAATTGGACGTCGTCACGCCGGCGCTGCGCTCTACATCATCGGTGGTATTTGTTTATTGTGCATTCTGGAAATACCCCGAGGAAGCACCGTTGGTATAATGACGATAGCGCTCGTCGGAAGATTCGCTCTTTCGTCGGTTTACGGAATAATAATTCTCTACACGTCGGAATTGTTTCCGACGGTCGTCAGAAGTTCGGCGGTCGGCACGAGTTCGGTCATGGCTCACGTTGGAACAATCGCGGCTCCTTACGTCGCCGATCTTATCGGACAAATCGCCTGGTGGGGTCCGAGCACTCTTTGCGGAATTCTCGCCCTTGTAGCCGGTTTTACGTGCCTGATGCTGCCGGAAACGCGAAGCAGAACGCTTGCCGACACCGTTGAGCAAGAAACCAACGAGGTTCGAGGCAAAGTTTCGGTATTTAAATGCCTCAAATGCTAAATTTTAACGACGAAAAAATTGTTTTTGTTATGTAAATCTTTCAATAAGATTCGTTATCGATTTTTCCGAATTTGGAAATGGGTTGATCGAGCGTTTTTATAGGTTTAATTAATGGGAAAGAACCTAAATGGAGGAAACGAGGGAAATAACGATTTCATGGAATTTGAACGACTGAAAGTAGAAATAATCGTCAAAAAGACAGTCCGAGGCAAATTCAAATTTAAAACTGATCCAATTTGCAAATAAAAGATTTAAAAAATAGCTTAGGAATGAAGCCCTTAGAAAAATAGAAATTAAGGGGTGCGAAATTTAATTTATGATAATAAATTCTAAGATTTGGGGCAAAAATTCGGTATTTGAATGTCTCAAATACTCGATTTTGCCAAGCAAAAAATTGTTATCATAGTATAACTCATTCTACAAAATGGATAATCGATGTTTTTAAACTTTTGAACACATGAATACACTCGAATTGTTGTTTTTATATGTTTTATATAAGTGACGCTATTATTTATTAATAAATCAACGTTTTTCTTCATCGCCGCCCGGCCGACGTGCTATAACTTTCGCTCAATCACCCTAAGGACAGAGGTTGTGTTGTTTAAGGCGGAAGGATGGCTTTTGTCGCCAATAATCCTGCCAGCGGCTACGACGAGACCATAAGATCCCCATAAACCCTTCTGTTAATTGCATATAACGAACAGCGCCTGTCGATAGGCAACCCGACGTGCACGACTGTCGCTCCGGTTGCCTATCAACAGGCGCTTTAAAAATGTTCCTGGCTACGCAAACGATAGTGCCGATTTTCGCCGGCAGTTGGCGCGACGTATCAACGTGACGAACACATGGAAGAACGAAAAAACGTTCATTTGCGTTTCCTTCGTTCAAGTTGATTAGGTTATGTCCATGTTTACCACGAGGTCGAGCTTTACGAGACTGTTGAACCGTTGATGAATTTTTTTTTCAAGTATAAAGTCAACAATTAAACGTTAATTTACGTCTGAAATAACGTCAATAGCTACGCGGTAAGTAACTCAATTTTTTAAACTCGATTTTTCTTTTTGTACGACAATTTTCTATCGAAGATTCTTGTAAAAATGTTTGTTTGTTTTTTGTATTTTTGTTTCCAACTGATATTTTCATCGGAAGTTGAAAATTAACGCCGCAAACTGATTTAGTTTTTTTCCTACGTGAATATGTGAAAATAATAGGTAAAAAAAAATTAAACGGTGCGAAATAGATTACATTGACAGCTGCCAAAATAATTTCGATGAAAAGCTGAGATAATTTCTTTTGTATTTGTCAAACAATGGAGATATTTTGTTCAATATTGTTGTCAATGAATTTTACCCTAATTTCTGCGCCTGGCGATATTCAGATGACGCGATTTGCGAGAGCCAAGGGCTCGAAGGCTTCGAACGAGAGAATGCCCAACGAACCGACGCCCTGGCACGTCATGAAGCAACAATTGGAGGACAACGTAGCGTCCAGAAGCTTCCCGCCGGAGCGAACGAAGACGGCGAAGCAGTTGCTCGACGAAAAAGACGAACTCTTTTACTGCGACACCACCGGAAACGTCAACAACGATTGGGCGGAATTCGAACGACCGAAGGTACAAAAAACAGACAAATCGACAGTCCACGACAAAAAAAAATCCTCGTCAACTCCAATTTCCAAAAAGAAAAATAGGGAGGTCGAAGGCGAAGCTTTGGAAAATGGAAATGACAGCGTTCGGAATTCATTCAACGGCGATATGGAAATTAATACGAAAGTGAAGTCGAAGAAACGAGATTCCAAGAATGCGTTTGCCGAAACTGCGGCAATTGTGGAGGATTCCAAGCGAGTAGAAGTCGATGACGAAGAGCACGTCTGCGAGATTGCTTCGAAAAAGAAAGCGAAGAAGAGAAAGTCCCAAGCGTCTAATTCAGAAACAGTGAAAATAGCGGAGAACTCGACGAACAACGAAGCCACACCAAAAAATATTTTGAAAAAACAAAAGTCGAACCTAATCGCTGTCGAATCTGCAGAAAATTTGGTAATCGACGATTCTGTCCCCGAAGGTTCGAATGAATCCAAGAAAAAGTCGAAGAAACGAAAGTCCGACGCAGAACCCCAGCAAATCGCAGAAGCTGCGGCGAAGCCTGCAGAAAATGTGGACAAAGTCGATGAGGCTGCGACCCAGCCTAAAAATAAGAAGAAGAAAAAGAACAAAAAAGCTCAAACTTCCACAACGGAAAGCACGAAAGTCGTCGACTCGCAGCCAAAAGAAAACGACGAAGAAGGAGATGAAGAAATCTCAAAGAGCAAAGAAACGACGGGAAAAATGAGCAAACGACAAAAACGCAATCAAAAGCGTAAGAATAAAATCGCGAGCGCAGCTACGCAATCCAACGGAATTTCTATCGAAGAATCCGTCAAAGTCACGAATTCGGGAACGTTCGACGCTGCAGGAAACGAATGGAGCAGCAACGTTGATTTTGGCAAAAAAATTGGCAACAAATCGAACGATTCTGCAACGAAAAATCGAGAAAGGGAAGAAAATAATTCCAAAAAATCGTCGAACAATCTTGATGGACCGGCGAATAACGCGACAAAGAGAAAACCCGCGAAAATTCGCGACGACAAGGAACACAAACGTAGAAAACCGGATGTTGGATCGATAAAATGTACGATAAATGGAATGGATGTGGAAATTGTCAAATACGATGGATTTCCGGTTAAGAAGGAAGACGCGGAGAGACTTAAGGATTTGAGAAAACAGATGATATTGAAAGGTTTGTTGAACAATTGCAATTACAATTGAATAAATAAGATCGTAAACGTCACATTGGGCGGATTCCACCCAGTTTTCAAAAAACGATTTTGAGCAAACTATCCGTCCGAAGTGGGTGAAAAAATTATGGAACATGCTTCAAACATTCTAGAAGATGTACGAAAAGTTTATTCATGAGAATTAAAATGGTAACATATTGAAAAAAATTTATAAACCGATGAAAACGGAAACAAAATCTATTTCCCTGTTTTGTTTTATTTTCTTGGTTTTTAAAAAACAATTTTGAGCAAACTATCCGTCCGAAATGGGTGAAAAAATTATAGAAGATGCTTCAAACATTCTAAAATTAGTACGAAAAGTTCATTTATGAGAAATAAAATGTTAAAGTATGAAAAAAAATTCATAAAGAGATGAAAAACGAAAACAATAATTATCGGTTTTTGATTCATCGATGGGTGGATTCCACCCAGTGTGATGGTGACGAGTTGAAAGGGAGCAATTGTACGATTGAGGGTACGAGCTACTGCAAAATGTTGATAAAAATCGTTTGTTGTTTTTTCACGTACATCGAAAGATGCATTTATCGAAAATGTATCATGATTTTATCATCTTCTTTATTTTATCCTCTTATTTATTAATAATCCACATAACTTAAAGTGCTTTTTTTCCGAAATAAAATTTCCTAACTTAGTTGACAATATATCGAAAACGATACACATTCGATTCCTCATAATCAAGGGCTCAATCTGTTCCCAAAACTTCTCTCCCCAGCACTTCATACAATTTTCCACTCACATCACCTCGTCCCCCCCTCAATCAAATCAATAATCAAACGAATCACCCTTCAACAATTCTCCCCAATTAATTTCTTCTCCCTCCAAAGGTATTCCAAAATCCGAAATCAACGCGGCGATGAAGCTGGAACGTCGCAAAGCCGAAAAATCTTTGGCCCGAATGAGAAAACAAGTTTGTTTTCATTGTCGCAAAGCCGGTCACAATTTGTCGGAATGTCCCGAACTCGGCGAGGGCGAAACTGCCACGGGAATATGTTTCAAATGCGGCTCGACCGAACACACTCATTTCGATTGCAAAGTAATGAAAAAACAGGAATACGGATTTGCTTCTTGTTTTATTTGTCGCGAGCAAGGACACATAGCGAAACAATGCCCGGACAATCCAAAAGGACTTTATCCGGACGGTGGGAGTTGCAAAATTTGCGGCGACGTTACGCATTTGCGAAAAGATTGTCCGGATTTGACGAAGGAGAAGGAGGAGAATTCGATGACTCTTGGCACGATCGAGACGAATACTTTGGAAGCTCTTGACGAGGAAATAACGACGAGAGTTGAGAAAGACGAGAAAAAAACGCAGGGAAAGATCGTTAAATTTTGAAGAAGGATGAAGGTGGTTTAAGGGGTTGGGTTTGGTGACTCTGCGGGGAGATTGAGGAATTTTTGTGATTTTTATGATTTTTTTTTGAGGCATTTTGACGTGATTTTATTGGAATATATTGTATGGTTTATTAATTATATAATGTGGTAATTATGAGGCATTTTGAGGTACTTGTATGCAATTTTTTTATGGGGGAATTTTCAATTTTGGGGGAACTATCGCGTTGTCCCGAAATAAATTTTATTGAAGATCGAGAAATGATTTTTTTCGAAATGTTCGATTTTCGAGATTAAAATGTTGTTTTTGACTCAAAGGTATTTAAAAAATGTTTATTTCACTGAACCCTTCGTTGAAAAACTGCGTTTAATATTGTGCTAACGAAATCTTGGTTTTTGAATTTTAAATGAGCCGTTCCAGAGATATTCTCACCGCAAGTGATGTTGAAGAAAAGATTATTTCTCTGTGTTTTGGGAAAACGGCGACAGTTCCCCCAAAATTGAAATTTTTTCCGTGAAAAAATTCATACAAGTCCCTCAATATGTGTCGTAATTGATATTACATAGTACATTTCAATAAAATTACGTTAACATGGCTGAAAAAAATCCTAATCCCTTATTTTTCTTGCAAACTATTGGGTTGGCAACTAAGTCATTGCGGATTTTATCAATAGGCGATCTTAGCATATTCTTTCGTTTTGTCAACGTGGTCAAACCACCTAATCTATATTGTTTTCTTGTTGTTCGGACTTTCACCTTCAATTTAGTAAAAAAATTGTATCGATCAGTTATTTAGTTTCGTTTTTATCCCAATTTAAAAATGTAAGAACAAGACGCGGATTTATCAGTGAAAAATCACCAGAACGAAATTTGTCAAACCAATTTTGACACTGCCTTTCTTTCAACGCTTCATTCCCATATACGTCACGTAACATCTTTCGTGCCTGCGATGCGTTCCTGCCTTTTCGGAAATAATACAATAAAATATGTCTGAAATTCGCGTCTTGTTCTTTCATTTTTAAATTGGGATAAAAACGAAACTAAATAACCAATCGATACAATTTTTCTACTAAATTAAAGGCGGAAGTCCGAACAACGAGAAAACAATATAGATCAGGTGGTTTGACCACGTTGACAAAACGAAAGAATATGCTAAGATCACCCATTGATAAAATTCGCAATGACTTTATTGCCAACCCAATATTTCTCCTCGATAAATACGAATAAAAAATGAAATAAAAAATTATAAAGACAACGCTGTGAATTGTAGGGTTTATTGAAAATTACATGTGCAAGAACGGGCTAAACGCCAACAACGTTCGTCGATTGATTCGCCTATCGGCGCATGCGATACGATAAAACGCGACAAATAAATCCTCGAACGAAATTGGCGAGCACAATTGTATACACAATTCATAACTTACACGAAATTCTTATGTACACTTTTCCAATCGAGATTGTTTTTCTTTTTTTTTTCATTTTTTTTATAAAGAGTATGAATCCATATCCATCGTTTTTTCCCCCCAAACATTATATATATATATAATATATCGCGAATAGGATTATCGCGAGATATAATAAGAAGAAAAAAAAAAAGTACAGCCAACACAATTCTCCTCGAAAGCCTTAAAAACGTTGCTATGGTCGATTATTCCATTCACGAATTATTGACAATTCGCCGTTTTTTCTTCTCTCTCTTTCGTTTTTTTTTGTACACAATTTTTTTCAGTCGCTCAATTAATTTCTATAAATTATTCACGAATTCACCGAATCACGATCAACTCTTTTTTTGTTTTTTTTCTTTTTTTGTTTTTAGATTTGTCTCTCAGGCTCGATCTTCCTCTCTCAGTGGGAAATTATGTAACATATATATTTATACTCTTTAACTATTTTACATTTGTCCTTAATCTACGCTAACTCTCTCCCTCTCTCGCTTTATATGTATATATATAATTTTTTTTTTTCGCTGTATTATATATATATATATATTTATATTTATATAAATTATATAAATTGTCGTTTGAACGCTAAATGTTATTTTTTGTGTAAACGTCTTGAGACGTGTGAGGGACGATGAATTTAAATGTCAGCCGTCTGGGATGTGAAACGTGTTTTTTTTTTTTTTCTATTTAAGGGGGAAGATAGGTGAATTTTAGGAATTATTATGTTGAAAACTATTTGTTCGATTTTATTCAGGTTTGTTTTATTCGAAAGTATGGATGTTGAGGTATGCTGGAGAATTTTTTTATAAATATATATCGACTGGGAGCGCTGCTGTCGTGGCCGGCGTAAAAAATGTCCCTCGCTCGCACGATCCGCGGTACCCAAGATTACACGCAGTCGGTTTATCCGAAACAAAAATTTCAAAAAGATTCTCAAAATGTAATGTACGATGCCATTCGCAACGTAGGATTTTTTTTCACTAAATTATTTTTTTTTATCAAGCCAGAAAGGTCGGAAATTAAGGTTGAAAAATGAATGTAAAGTTCAATCGGCCGCCATTTCGTGAAAAAAATTTTTTTTTTCAAAAAATCCTACGTTGCGAAGGCCATCGTACATTACATTTTGAGAATCTTTTTGAAATTTTTGTTTCGGATCAAACGGACTGCGTGTAATCTCGGGGAACCGCGGATAGTGCGAGCGAGGAACATTTTTTACGCCGGCCACGACAGCAGCGCTCCCGGTCGATATATATTTATAAAAAAATTCTCCAGCATACCTCAACATCCATACTTTCGAACAAAACAAACCTGGATAAAATCGAACAAATAGTTTTCGAGATAATAATTCCCAAAATTCACCTATTTTCTCCACCACCTTTTCTGGTTCCCCCTTAAATTAAACCTACAAACGGTGCGTCGTGCTACACAATTCTACGGGGTATTTCAAAAATACGAATGACCGAATCAACGGTACCAAAAGAAAATACAACGACAAAGATTTGCCATGCTAATAGATCGTATTGCTTTCGAGATGAAAAATAAAAATCATCTTACCCGCATAATCGACGAAGATAATTCACGGCAGTGTCGGTAAAAGAAAAAAACCGTCGAAGGATTTAGAATCTTTCGAACGTTCCGACCGACGGAGTGGCCGAAAATTCCCCGCGTTTGAAGCCTACAAAAATACAGGAAGAAAAGAAAAATATAGAAGAAAAAAAATTAGAAAGAATTCTCGACTTCTCTATCGACAAATGAGATGGAAAATGGACGCGCTGTGAGATTTCTAACTCGCGAACGCCTCTCGCGTAATCATCTTTGGTGATTTGTGGTACTTCGTCGCGAGATTTTCATATATTTATAAATATAAATATATATATATTAGGGTGTTTCAAAAAAAAAAAAAAAATGTTTGATTTTCCAACGGGCCACACCTGAAATAGTTAGCTTTGATGGAAGAAAAAATTCTGTCAAAAGATGAGCATTTTAGGTTCAGTATTAGATCCCCCTCAATTGACTTTTGATATTTTTTTTTCTTTTTTTTTTTTTAATTAAAGACAGATTATTGTTAGCAAAAAATTTTTTTTCGTCCCTACAACCGCCAGCGGATCAGCTTAATCTCAAATAAGATGTTCTTAGAATTTAAACTCTTCAGTTAAATTTAATAGGGGAGATATACAAAAATAACGAAAACACTCAGATTTAAATACTCATTAACAAATGAAAACTGATGATTTTGTGAAGAACAGAAATTTCTACAATTTCTGTATCAATGGTTCAGAGGGTTATCAGTGATACAAAAATTGCTTCAGACTCTACTTCGCAAAATCATCAGTTTCCATTTGATAATGAATATTTAAATCCGAGTGTTTTCGTTATTTTTATACATCTCCCCTATTAAATTCAACTAAAGAGTTAAAATTCCAAGAACATCTTATTTGAGACTAAGCTGATACCCTGGCAGTTGTAGGCACGAAAAAAAAAATTTTTTGCCAACAATAATCCGTCTTTAATTCATAAAAACGAAAAAAAAAAAAAATATCAAAAGTCAAATGAGGGGGATCTACCACTCAACCTAGAATGCTCGTATTTTGCAAGCATTTTTTCTTCTATCCAAGCTGACTATTTCAGGTGCGACCCGTTGGAAAATCCAAAAAAAAAAAAAAAAAAAAATTTTTTTTTACAACACCCTAATGGCGATGGAGCGTACGAAGAAGCGTAGCGAGCGATTCCGTGATTTTCGTTGGTTTCAATGCGCGGTGAGGACACGAGCGAACCTCCTCGTCGGCTCCGGCACCGTCTGCTAGGTGCTGCTCTCGGCCTTGTGCGCCGATTCTATTATCTCCTTGAGACATCTGCCAAACTCCTCGATTATCAGCCTCTGCGACGTGTCCTCGTCCAGCATGTTTCGTTCCGCCTCTTCGGCCTGCGCCAGCAAACACTGACACGTTATTTCCACGACTTTTTCCGTGAGGAAGTTGAACGTTTGTCTGCGAAGAAAAAGGGAGAATTATCGGTTGCATGGGGGGAAGATGCTGCGGAGGAATAATGTTGATGAGACGGCGACGGGCATTTGTTTGGAGGAAATAGAGATTGTGTGAATTGGATAGGAAAAATTAACGAAAATATTTGATTTTTAATTTGTAATTCGATATTGAAATTAAATAGATTATTATTGTTATTATTATTATTCTTGTTATTATTTATTTATTTATTTATTTATTTGTTTGTTTATTTATTTATTTATTTATTTATTTATTTATTTATTTATTTATTTATTTATTTATTTATGATTGTATGTATTGTGTATAAAAATAATCGTGAATGACGAAATTTGATCGTACCTCGCTCCTGTGTTCGACGTGGCCTGGGGTCTGAACGACATGTCCGGAGGAATTTGGAGAACCTTGGTCTTGTTGAGACTCAATTGCGTCGCCCGAACCTCCACAGCTTCCGCGAGATCCTTCAAGGATTTCTTCTCCAACGTCGGTTCCTCGACGTTTCTGCAACCTATGCACTTGCAATTTCCCGAACACGGGATCTTAGCCTGAGAACAAAAAAAAAACAAATTAAATACTTAAATAATAATAATAATAATAATAACCTAAATAATAACAATAATGATAGAAATAATAATAATAATAATAATTATAATAATAGCAATAATAGCATTAATAATAGTAAAAATAATAATAATAATAACCTAAATAACCTAAATAATAATAATAATGACAATAATAATAATAATAATAATGATAATAACAACAACATTAATAGCAATAATAATGATAATAATAATAATAACAAAAATAATAATAATGATAATAATAATAATAATCATAATAGTAATAGCAATAATAATAACAATAATAATAATAATAGAAATAATAATAATAATAATAGCGATAATAATAATAATAACAATGATAATAATAATAACACCAATAATAATAATAATAATAATATCGAATCGTCGATTAAAAAATAAAATAAAAATAAAAATCGATTTTCGTTCGATGGCGAAACGGTCGATCGATTTACCTCGTAACATTCGCAATAATTCTTGAGACAACCGCTTCGTTTGCAATTGCAACCTTTATTGTGCCGTCTTATGTCGTCCCCGGTATCCCGTCCTTTCCCAATTTTCGGACGGAAAGCGTTCGGATTACGTTCCAAACACGATTTTATCGCGCGATGTCGCTCCTCCTCGTTTCCCAGGTTGTTGGAACAGTTGTTGCAATTGCACATGTGACAGAACTCCCCGTTCGCGAAGCAATCGCAATATCTGTGTGCAAACATAATTTCGTTCGCGTGCGAATTAAATAACGATTTTGATAGAATTTTTCGTGGATGCAACCGCGATTGAACGCGAATTCGACGATATAAAAACGCGGTTTTGCGTGCGATTGGGACGAAACGATGAGAGATTCTAATTAGGGGACGCAATGAAAGTAGAAGAGAGATGAGGGAGGAGAAAAAAAAAATTGCGTTCTGTAGCGTAGCGATCTGGAAAAATTGTTCGATCGTGTTTTGTCTCTTCGATGGAATGCTAACAAAAGAGGATCGAAGACGTCAGAGCCGACTGCGAGGCTCGTGCTCGTCTGTGCGACGAACTAACGACGTATTGAGACGAAAGCATCGAAGGAATAATCATTTTCTCAGGACTTTTGTTGAGGTCTTACTGGATGGATGTCGAAAAATCGCCAAAATTCTTGAAAATTTGAGGAATTATAGTTCTTGTTGGAATACATGAATTATTTCAGAATTTTTCACTGCATAATTTGATAGTTATAAATTTATGAATTTAACGATTGAACTTGTTCTTTCATTTTTCAATTGGGATAAAAACGAAACTAAATAACTAATCGATACAATTTTTCTACTAAATTAAAGGTGAAAGTCCGAACAACAAGAAAACAATATAGATTAGGTGGTTTGACCACGTTGACAAAACGAAAGAATACGCTGAGATAACCCATCGCTAAAATCCTCAACGACTCAGTTGCCAACCCAATATTTTTAACTCTAATCCACAACACAACTCTATCCAGACTCCTAAATCCACGATTCCCCCCCCCCCCCCCCCCCCATTTCGAACCAACTTCTCACCCAACGATCCATCCAACAAAACCTCAACCTGCATTTTCAATAAAAACAAAAACGCACAAATAAATTCACAAAATATAAATTAAAAAAAAAACAAAAAAACAAACTCACAGTTTGAGACATTGCGATTTGGTGCAATTGCAAGGTTTTCTCGGTCTAATTCCATTGGGTTCGACACCAGCTTGAGCTCGTTGAGAATTTTTTCCATCGTTTAACGAACTCGACGACAAATTTCCGGACGAACTTTGCGAGCTTATCGAACCGCTGAGCAAACTCGGTGTCGATTGTTGTATCTTTAATTTAAATTCATCCGTATTTTGTTGTTGCTGTTGTTGTTGCTGTTGATTTAGCGGAGGTGGCTGCGATTGCGACAGCTGTTGTTGCTGTTGCTGTTGTTGAAGATACTGAGCCGGTAGCACGACGATGTTTCCGACGTTTGAATTCGTGGATAAAACCGCCTGACCCGAAGCCAATTGACTCAACGCCGAGGCTGGGATGGCCACGGTGTTTTTCGATTGATTGCCGACCGATCCGGACGCCGGAATGAGCAGCCTCTGGCCACTGCTGGCCAACGTCGTCTTCGGGGCGACGGATCTCAAAGGTTGATTTCCGGTGTTCAAGGGCACTACCTAAAATTCGAAAGAAGGTAAGAGATTTGTTGAATTGAGTTTTTGAAAATGTTTGGAAAAGGTTCTGTGGAGGGGGGTTCTTAAGGGGGCAACGCACTGCGAATGGGATTGATTTTGAAAGTGTTTTTGGGAGTTGAAAAGAAAATTATCGTTGGATTTTTTTCGAAATATTTGGGATAGTTTTGTGATATAATGGCAAGGATGAGACATTTTTTTAATGAATGTTTTATCTTGTATCTTTCGAGATATGTTGGCGGCGAAAAATAGTTTTTTTTTTTTCAAAATTTTTCAGTAGTTTGGCCCCTTGAAGTATTAATAAAACTTTTGAATAATGATATTAATAGTGATAATAATTTAAAGTGACTTAAATAATAATATAATATAGAGTAATTATATATATTTATATATATAATTATAATATATTCTATAACAATATAGAACAATTTAAAGAAAAAACTTTGAAATAATAATACTAATAATACTAATAATTCAAAGAGACTTAAATAATAATATAATATAGAATAATATAGAATAATTATATATATTTATATATATAATTATATATAAATATAATAACATTTTATATATTATATATTCTATAATAATATAGAACAATTTACGAAGAAAACGTTTAAATAATAATATTAATAATAATAATAATAATAATAATAATAATAATAATAATAATAATAATAATAATAATAATAATAATAATAATAATAATAATAATAATAATAATAATAATAATAATAATAATAATAATAATAATAATTTAAAGAGACAAATAATAATATAATATAGTATAATTATCTATATTTATATATATAATTATAATATATTCTATGAGAATATAGAAGAATTCAAAGACAAAATAATAATATTAATAATAACAATAAAAATAATAATAATAATAATAATTCAAAGAAACGTCTATTGATGCAATTAAATTCCAAATCCATCGAATAAATTTTTTAAAAAGAAAAAAAACCCGCGTACTTTGACGATCTGCTGCTGATTGCTGATTTTCTGTCCCATCCCAACATTTTGAAGATTCGCCTGAGTCTTGGGTTTGCCGACGGTGACGACGTTGCTAGTCGCGGACGACGGCGTGCTGACCAGCCTCACGTACTGCACCTGTCTTCCGGGCATCTGAATTTGATGCACCTGATTTCCACTGGTCACGATATTCTGATTGGCCGGTATCCTAATCACTTGACCGCTTCCCAAAACAGTTCCGGGTTTCAACGCGCTCTGAAAAAAATACATCAGAAGCGCGTCGGCGATTATTGACGTCGAGATTTATCGAAGGAACGAACGGAAACGTTTGGAAATTTTTTTTTTTAAAGTAATTACCTGGCGTATTATAACTTTCTGTGGACTCTGTTGCATCGCGGTTTTGCCAGATGTTTGATAGGACGCTTGCGAGTTTGATATCGCCGTCGTTTTGACCTGGGTCGTCGTTGGCGCGGGTAAGATTTTCGTCGGTGATTTTACCGTACTCGTGGGTATGAGAGTGAGTTTCGGTGGTTGTGTGTTGGACGATTGAATCAATTTGTTGACGATTATTCCCTTAAAATCAATAACGAATTCAGGATTAATTCAATTGATTAATAATAATAATAATAACGATAATAGATTTGTATATAATAAATTGATAAATTTATTGATCGAAGGATTAATAAATATAATAATAATATTGCTATATAATTATTATTGTATTTATAATATTAATTATATGATAATGCATAATATATTATAAATTAAATATAATATTCGTTGAATTTATTATTTTATTTATCAATTTTTTTATCAATAACTAATTCAAAATTAATTCGAGAAATTAATTATTATTATCATTGAAAATTATAAATAACAGCTATATTAATATATTATATATTATTACAATACGTTATCATTATTATATTTTTTGATCAATAAACTTAATGAATTCTTGCTGTTTTTTCCCCTCTATTCGAAAAAATCTTCTACGATATAAAGATTTATCGTCTCCAATTCCACAAACATACCTGCTGTTTCTGCGTGGCCGATGGCAAAATGTGTTGGACCTTGCCGGACGTCGTGATGAGTCCCATCTGTTGAGCCTGAGCAAGCGTTATTGTTTTCGTAGGACTCGTCAGACCCTGACTCGACGAGGTCGTGCTCAAAAATTTGATGGTCTGCGATTGCGACGCATTATCGTTCTGCGACGTTGCAATGAGAACCTCCCCGGTCGTTCCTTGCGATTGATTACCACCGCTTAAGATCATTTTTGTAAAGACATTTCGATTCTGCGACAAACTTTGAGCCGGACGCTTTATCGTAGTCGATTGGAGGTTTTTCACCGTTTGCAGGTTTCCGAGAGCAATGTTGGCGGATTGACTCGTGGACATGAGGGGTTTGCCGGATTGCGCAGGTCGAAGTTGCACGATGTTGCCGTCTGCGGATTTTGCCGTTATCAGAGTTTGAGCCAACGATTGCAACTGACCTGCGGACGCCGTAGCGGGATGAGAAATTTTTAATATCTGCGACGCTCCTTGACCACCCGCCGGCGACACGATCATTATCGATTGGCTCTGAGCCGGTTGACAAACGTTCGGTTTCACCTGCACCGCCGTCATCGGAACTCTCTGCAGAGTCGGTTTAGTCTGAAATCTTATGTTCTGGGTATTTCGATCGGGCGTCGTGTAAATAATCTGCTCCGATTGTACGTTTTCGGACACGTCGGTCATGTCGACGTCGACGACAGCGGCGTTGTTGTCCGTGTTTTGTTCTATGACTATACCGTCGTCCTCCGTAGATATCACCTCTTCGGCGTTCATACATTCCAATTCGGCTTGTATGCTGGCGAACGTCTCGAAGTCGCTGGACGAGTAACGCTCGCCTGCGGACATGGTCAGAGCGCTCAAATCGCCTTCGCCGAAGGCTCTCGAATCCAACGATATTTGTTCGACCAAAGCTCGAGCCGTTCCTTTATTGCCTGCCATGTTGGAGATTTCGAAACGACTAAGCGTCTACTTAGCCGGCGATAAAGCGTCTAACGTCAAAACCATCGACCTCTTTGATTTCCACAGCAAGATTGATTATCGTAACGTTATCCTAACCCTAAGACAAACAAGAATCAATATTATTCAACAAAAATTTCACGAAAAAACCTCAAACGATGTAAAACAAAAAAAAAGCATTTCAAAAAAACCTAATACCAAAAAAAAAAACAATCGTGACGTACGAATTTTCGTAAATTCGTGATTCATTATCGCGCAAAATTGTATCAATCATTGGACATCCATGAATTTAAAAATTCAAAAATTCAAACGCGTTTTTCGTACGGACTACGTCGCGGAAACTCGCGATTGTTGTTTCGAAACCGTCGAATCATCGCGAAGACGTTCGGACTTCGGGATAATAAGAAAATTCGAAATTGGAACGCTGAACGAAAATTCGAACGGCCACGTAAAATTCGAAGCGCGTACGACAGACGGGTTGGCACATTAGCGCCATTTGTATATCCTCGAACGCGCCATTTTCTGTAAACCAAATTCTTCCGTATTTTCACGATTGCTTCGTGAAAAACCGTCGAAACAATCGTCGGGTCGTCGAACGTTGGACGATTAATCGACGAAAAGCGCGCGGGATTGATGAAAATTGTCACATTGACGAAAGGAGCGGCGATATTGCGGGAAATCGCGAGTTAACCTAGAATTCGTAAATTCGTACGAGTAACTTACTGCGCTGGGTGGGGGCGTGCCTTGCGTAAGTTGTTTATTTTTCGTTTAATTGTTTTTCACTGTGCGAACGACGTGGAAATAAATTGCGCGAAAAAAGGTTGAATAAACGACGATCGAAGGGTTGTAAAAGGGAGATTATTGGGTTTGAGTGGAACGTACCTGTGCGGGGCCTCGATATCTCGAATTTGTTCAAAATCACGCGCCCACCATTGCTGGCCCAGAATGCAACGCGCCGCCGCTGTGTATAAACAGACGGTAAAGGTCGTTTGCTTATCGAAACGTCCGAATTTCGAAATTAATCACGATTCACAATTACGATCGAATTCGAGATGCAAATCATCGAAACGTTCTTGAGTACATGTCTTATTCGCGATAACGTCGATTATTCACGATAACGAACACGAATTTTTCGCGCACTTTGCGAATTTCGATTTCGCCATACTTCGGTTTTGATGGCGGCTAAAAACACGTCGGTTCGACGGCGCCATCTGTGACCAATCAAAAATCAAACGATTTATCGTGAATTTTTTTCGGAGTTTGATTTTTACCGATTATTGTTTTTTTGTTTGGGGAAATTGGGAAAATTATTGTTGGACGTTTTGATTGATTTATTGTGGATAGGGATGATGTTGGGGTGATTTTTTTGGATTAATTGCGAAGGGGTGGGTTTGAGGTACGATGCGGGGACGAATTTTGGACAAATTTGGTACCCTAATGTTAAGATGTCGCTAGTAGTCGAATTTTATGGTTGTGTGCTTACGTGTCGTTTATGTACAACACCACAAAAGGATTGTCCATGGTTCTATGGGTTCCTATTGGCTACGGGCATGGGATAATCATGAATTCTTTTTCCTATCTTGTTTCCAGATTTTAAGTTAGGTTGATTTTCATGTGATCGAACCGAATTAAATTTTGTTTCTACGTTATCGTGCGGGTTTGAGATTTGAGTGGGAAATTTGTGTACTTTGCGGAGCCAAAATATCAGCTGTAGTCGGTGCTGACAGCTAGGGATGTTGTGATTGAGCTGGGGATCTTTTTAAATCCCTTAAAAGTCACCAGATTCTTTGTGGCCTCGGTTTTCACCAGAAATCACCAAAATCCTGTGCGATTTCTACCTAGAAAACCACTAGACTTTAAAAATTAAATCTAAAATAACCTAAAACGTGCAGAAATAAAATTAAAAAAATGAAAACAAAAAATGAAGTTTTCAAAATTCGTAATTTCGTTCTTGTATCTCGTCGTATCTCGAATCCTGAAGACAACGTTTCTTGTTTTCATTATTTTCATGTCATCATCACACTCTTAGGGATTTTTCAGGTTCAATTTTAGGTTATTTAGGGATTTATTTGGGGAAAAACGCGCAGGATTTTGGTGATTTTTGGTGAAAACTTGTGTCAAAAAATCTGGTGACTTTTGGGGGAGATTTTGACGAGGTCCCTAACGGATTCACGACATTCTGAGCTGGCAACACTGCCTTCTGCTACACCGGCGCGCACCACAGACCGCGTAGTGGGGATGATTAAGGGGCTAAGGAGCAATTCTCCTTCTTCCCCGCCGAGATATCCGGCAACCGTTGTCACTTGTCACATATTATTCGTTATTATTACTCAATTTTTCATCGATTCCGACAAAACCAAGCAAAAATGGTCGTGACATTGTCATACGTGCGTCAACAACTCACGAATTTGACACATTCCGGCGGTTCTCACAAAGATCAGGCGGAAAAGTAATTTAAAAAAAATTGTATTTTGTTTTTCGAAATGATTGAATGTTTTTCATTTATTGTCATTGACGCACGTGAATTTTTAGGTATCGTTCGATTTTGGATGCCGTTTTGTCGTCGTCCGGCGACGAACTCGTCGACACACTCAAGATCTTCATCGAAGCCAGTAAATCCTAACCTCAAAAGAATAATACGATATTAGATCGATTGCATGATTTGGGAATTTTATGGATCAATCGGGTAACTACGACGTTAATTATTTTTTCCAACTCTCCGCAGTTGTCAACGAAAATGTGAGCCTCGTGATATCGAGGCAGGTTCTTACCGACGTCAGCAGCCGATTGTTGGTTCTTCCGGATGAGATTTCCAAAGCCGTGTCTCATTACACGCTCGACAAGGTAGATAGATAAGAGGTCGAACGGAAACATTTTCCAAGAAAACTAGCGTTACGGATCCTTCGGGGCGCTTCCACATTTTTTTGCTTCGCTTTTTAATAAAAATTACAAAACCTTTGCGAGGATTTTTATCAAATCTTTCTGTCAACGTCCTTCGACATTAATTCACTTATGAATTGTTTAGGTAGAGAATTAGAGAATTAATAAAATATTTTCATCGACAAAGAAATTATCTAATTAGAATACTACTTCAAAAAATTAAATTAAATCTTTTCTATGCGTAATTGAGGTTCAACCACGAGTTATATCGTTCGAGGAACAAGTCGCGAGCATAAGACAGCACCTGTCGGCCATTTACGAGAGAAATCAGGACTGGCGACAAGCCGCCAACGTTTTGGTTGGAATACCGCTGGAAACTGGACAAAAGTAAGACCGCAAACAAAATCTCTGCTAAAAATACAAAATATTCTTTCAGATTCTCCGTATTTGAACGACAATAATTCTTTCAGACAATACACCGTCGATTACAAGTTGGAGACTTATCTTAAAATTGCAAGACTTTATCTGGAAGATGACGATCCCGTACAGGCCGAAGCTTTTATCAACAGAGCTTCCCTCTTGCAGGTACAAAAACATAAAACGAAAAGGAAAAAAAAACCCCTCATTCCAATGGAATTCAACCAAGCTGAAAATATCATTGTCAAGAATTTATTTTTAACTTTTTCGGGTTATTCATCCGATTCTTTTTCGCTTCTATCAATTTTCAATTGAATTATTTATCACAGGCCGAATCCAAGAACGAGCAGCTTCAGATATACTACAAAGTTTGTTACGCTCGCGTTTTGGACTACAGAAGAAAATTCATAGAAGCCGCTCAGAGATACAACGAATTGTCGTACAGATCGATTATTCACGAGGACGAGAGAATGACGGCATTGAGAAACGCTCTTATATGCACGATACTCGCCTCTGCCGGTAAATTGTGATTCCAATTGATATTTCTAGTTCAAAAGAATGTTTTTCAATGAGAAATGAATTTTTTTCCATAAAAAAAATTCTTTCCAATAAGAAAATTTTTTTTTCATTGGCAAAAATGTTTTTCCCAATAAAAAATTTTGTTTTCAATAAAATAAATGTTTTATCCATTAAGATATATTTTTTTTCAATAAAAAAAGTGTTTTTTCCACTAAGAAATATTTTTTTTAATGAAAAAAATGTTTTTTCCAATAAGAAAATTTCTTTCTCAATGAAAAAAATGTTTTTTCAATAAAAACATTTTTTTTTTTCAATAATCAATATTTTTTTCCAGTGGAAAAAATGTTTTTTCCCATAAGAAATATTTTTTCCAATATGAATTTTTTTGTTTTCAATTTAAAAAAAGATTTTTTCCAATATAAATTTTTTTTTTCCAATAAAAAAAAATAATGAAACGAATTAAACTCCTCACGATTTTTTCAGGACAGCAAAGAAGTCGCATGCTCGCGACTCTCTTCAAGGACGAACGTTGTCAGCAATTGCCGGCTTACGCGATTCTCGAAAAAATGTATCTCGATCGTATTATCCGACGTTCCGAGCTTCAGGAATTCGAAGCTTTGTTGCAACCCCATCAAAAAGCTTGCACGACGGACGGTCTAGGCTCGACCATTCTCGATCGCGCCGTTATCGAGCACAATCTTCTGTCCGCCAGCAAACTTTACAACAACATTACTTTCGAAGAATTGGGCGCGTTGTTGGAGATTCCGCCGGTCAACGCCGAAAAAATCGCCAGCCAAATGATAACCGAGAGCCGCATGAATGGCTACATCGATCAGATTGATTCGATCGTTCATTTCGAAAGTGAGTATGATTTTTTAACCGACTTTGAAAAAGCAGGTGCTCAATTAGAAATATATTTTTCGTGCAATGCATGCATGCACAATTTTCACGATAACTCGAGAACCCGAAAAGATTTTCCATACTTTTTAGGCTCAAATTGCAGCCAAAGTTCCAAAGATTAAGCATAAAAACTTTCGAACGACGAAAAAAAATTTCCCTAATTTTGGCTATGAGTTAAAGACGAGATAAAAAAAAATTGCGAAAATATTCGATTCTTTTTTTTCAATGTTTTTCACTCGCTATCTCAGTGCTCAGTGATGGAAATATTATCAAAATGATATCAAAAGATTCGTATTTTCACGAGCTTTCCAACGGTGCTTCGAAGAAGTTTCTAGCTTTTTTTGTCGCGAAGTTATCGACGTTCGAATATGGAATTTGCGCAATTTTGCACAAAATCGAATAGGCGTTGAAACGTTTTATTTGCAGCCCGCGAGATTCTGCCTACGTGGGACAAGCAGATACAATCTCTGTGTTACCAAGTCAACCAAATAATCGAGAAGATCGCGGAGACGGAGCCCGAGTGGATCGCAAAAGCCACGGAGGACCAAATGGTGCATTGAAACCAAAAAAAGTTCCCAAAACCAACGTTTTTAGCTCAAGCGTAAAAAAACTCTTTTTCCGCGCCTCGGACGAGGGCGACTGACGGAAATTATAACGCCGCCGATCGATTCGGTCTTTGGCTTGAGAAAACAAAATTTCTTGCGTCGCAGCGCGAATTTTTCGCAACGTTTTTGTCACAAAGAAAAAAGAAAAAAAAGAAAAAAACGTCAACAAAAAGGTAAAAATGGTATTAAAAATGTGTTTTTTCGCGGGTTTTTTTTTTTTCTAGAAAAATTTATTGAAATAATAAAGCGTAACTAAAGTAGCAAGCGCGACTCTACAGCGTTAATTTCTCGACAATCGAGGTCTTTTACGCGTTTGATATTGAGCCGAGAGTGCGCGCCGGAAAAAATGCACTCTGCGAGGAAAAGCCGAGTAAATTCTGTTTTCTATGTAAATAAACTACTACCAACACACTTAACGTAACAATCGTGCTATGTACTTTATTATTACGTCCAACTTTTCAAGAGCCTGATGAATTATTGTGATCATTGTTTTTTTTTTTTTTTTTCGTTCGATCTTTTTCTCTTTCTTTCTCTGTCCGCTCGATTTTCGTTTACTTTTTCTTTTTCATTTTCTCTTTCTCGAGTCGTCGCTGAAAGATCTTTTCTGGACGAAATTTCGTTACAGATTCGAGGGTGGAATACACTATCTCGCGTGTTCGACAAAGCAATGGATACAATAAATCTGCGGCCGTTAGCTCGTCGTTAAGGACGAACTTTGGTGCTCGAGAATGCGAAAGGCCTTTGCAGCTAGGAACGATGAATGGTGGGACGATCGTTTTTTTTTTTTTAAACATTTTTTAAGGGAAAATATTCGAGTGGAAAGCGGAAAAACGAAGTAGGCGAAGTTTGGGAATTATTATCTCAAAAACTATGAGTTCGATTTTATTCAGGTTTGTTTTATTCGAAAGTATAGATGTTGAGGTATGCTGACGAATTGATTTATGAATTTACAGCGACTGGAAGCACTGCTGTCATGACCGGCGTAAAAAATGTCCCTCGCTCGCACGATCCGCGGTACCCAAGATTACACGCAGTCGGTTTATCCGAAACAAAAATTTCAAAAAGATTCTCAAAATGTAATGTACGACGCCCTTCGCAACGTAGGATTTTTTTTTCACTCAATTATTTTTTTTCATCAAGCCAGAAAGGTCGGAAATTAAGGTTGAAAAATGAATGTAAAGTTCAATCGGCCGCCGTTTCGTGAAAAAAATTTTTTTTTTTCAAAAAATCCTACGTTGCGAAGGCCATCGTACATTACATTTTGAGAATCTTTTTGAAATTTTTGTTTCGGATCAACCGGACTGCGTGCAATCTCGGTTACCGCGGATAGTGCGAGCGAGGGACATTTTTTACGCCGGCCACGACAGCCGGCGCTCCCAGTCGATATATATTTATAAAAAAATTCTCCAGCATACCTCAACATCCATACTTTCGAACAAAACAAACCTGGATAAAATCGAACGAATAGTTTTCGAGATAATAATTCCCAAAATTCACCTATTTTTCCATCGTCCACTCGAACGTTCCTCCTCAATCCTGCTTCTTCGTTTCTAATTCTCTTATTATCGTGAAACTACGGAGCACTCGACGTTACTCCCTATCTCTCGCTAACCAGCCAGCAATCGCTGCACCTTTCGAATCTAATTACACGATTACAGAACAAACATTTCGCCCAATTCGAAGCGACTGCTTCGCAAAATTTTGCGAGGTTCAATTATTTTTTCCTTTTTTTTCAACAAGACTTCTTTTTTTATTCTCATCAACTCTCGGAGTCGCTATCTTCGTTTATTAATCGCGTTTCCCTTCGGCCTTTGATCGATAAACGTGTAACTGTCCTATGCACAGCTATCAAGCTTCAATAATACAACTTACGTTGCGAAGTTTCGATGGAATTATTACAGATACATGATTCAAAACTCGATTGTCCGTCTTCAAAAGCCAAACAATCGCATTTCTTTCCCATCTCGAAGGTGTCAAAAAAAACTTCTAGCGTTTGCTCCGAAATCTTGCAAACTATTTTCGAATCCATTCATTTTTATTCGATCTTTTTTTTTCATGTTTTTCACTTATTTTTCATTTTATTTTCTTTCTTTATTTTTAATTCTCGCCCGTATATTTTTTATTTTTCCGGGTTTTGCAGAACTATCTAGGCTCGTTCGATGCATTTCTTGTTGTTGTTGTTGTTGTTGTTGTTGGTTTTAATGATTAACGAAGATAATAGTCCGAGCAACGGAGATTATTCTTCTCAACCACGCTGGACTTTACGAAGTTTTTTTTTTTTTTTGGTCTTTTTTCTTGTTTATTTCAACGTTTTTTTTTTACTTTTTGCTTTGAGTAGGACAGAGTTTACTGCGCGTTGATGAAATTATTCCTCGTTAGCTCTCGCTTCGTCTCGCATCGATCGGTTTTTGGGGGGGGTGGGGGCCGTTTAAGCCTCGAGATCGAGAGCGAAACCGATCTTGTGACCACCGGAACCGAAGTTCTTTCCGTCGATGTTGGTCGAAAGACTCAGAGTAACTCCTGCAACACGAAAAAGTTAAAATTTAAAAAGATATATTAGTTCGTTCTCGGCTGTCGCTCTAAACTTTCTTGCAATTTTTTGACGTTAAAAAAAGAGAGGGAGAGAACAAAAGAAAAAACGAGAGACAAAGTGTGAGAAAAGAAAAGGAAAAGAGAGAGAGAGAGAGAGAGGGAGAGAAAGAAAACAGTGAGAAAAAAAGAACGAGCAAGAAGTAGGAAGAAAAAAATTTTTAAAAAGGCGAGAGAGAGAAACGAGAGGAGGAAAAAAACGACCGAGCAAGAAATAGAAAGAAAAAGAGAGAGAGCGAGAGAAAAAGTGTCAGAAAAAAAGGAAAAGAGAGAGAAGTAAAACAGTGAGAAAAAAAAGAACGAGCAAGAAATAGAAAGAAAGAGGGAGAGAGAGGGAAAAGTGAGAAAAAAAGAGAAAGAGAAAAAAAAACAACGTGTAAGAAATAGAAATAAAAAAGAAAAAGACAGAGCAAAAGAAAGAAAAAGAAGAAACGAGAGAAAAAGTGTCAGAAAAGAAAAAAGAAAAAAGAAAGAAAGAGAGAGAGGGAGAGAAAGAAAACAGTGAGAATAAAAAGAACGAGGAAGAAATAGAAAGAAAAAAAAATGAAAAACGCGAGAAAAAACAGAAGAAAAAGAAAAAATAAATCACTGAAATCCCAAAGAAAATTCGTACGCAGCTTGAAAACCTAATCTGCTACATAGAAAAAAATTTATTCTCCGATCGAGCCCGTTAGTGCGGAAGCGACAAAATTTTCAATAAAATTGAACATCGTCTGTGAATCGTCCTGAAACGAGAGGAGCCTTTAACCGCCCACGCGATCGATGTGGGAAGGAGAAGGGGTTGTGCCCAATGCGGCCAGGTTTCGGCCCGAGCGACTGCAAACGTCGACAAATAGACGCGTTTGCTTTCCTCATTTAGACCGGCACGTGACGTTTTTCGCTATAAATAACGTATTTATATCGACCGTCAGTCGTCTGCCGGTCTAGGAAAACCGAGTCTCTCCCCCTCCTCCCCCATCTGCCCTGCCCTTAAGTCAGGGTCAATTTCCAACACTTTCGCTCAATGACGAAAAATCGCGGAAGGTATTAACGCGAATTTTTGCCGTCTACTGGAAGAAAAAGAAGAAAAAAAAGATCGACACGAACGTAAAATTTTTTGTAGTAAATTTTCAATAATTAATTTCTAAAAATTTGTAAGACCTATGGTTTTTGTTATAATTTTTCTGTTACCTGTAATTAAGGCGTTATATTCTCTGATTTTTTTGAAATTTTAGGTCCAGAAGTTTTCGAATTAAGGGGAGGGGGATGTTCTATTTTCGCATATTTTTGTAAATATCTTTTCAAATATTCGATTTAAAATTATTAAAAAAATATTTTAGTATCCTACATGATAAGCCCTTTCAAATGATACCCCACATGACACATGAAATAAAATTTTTTTAACAAATCGGGTGCCCATTTTGCCCCCTCTTCAATTTTTATATGAATATTTTCGACTGCCAGCTATTGCAAAATATGTGGGTTAATAAGACGTATTACTATGCCAAATTTCAAGTCTCCATGTCGCTTAATTTCTTCAAAAATCGTCTGTAACGCGAGTAACTTTATAAAATCTTTTTTTTTTGGAAGTTATCAAAAGAATTAAAAAAAAAAAAAAAAAAAATGATAGTAGAGGTTTAAACGATAGAAGAAACGATCGAACTCACCGTCGCGGAGCTTCTGCTGATATCCCAATCCAATCTGGAGCTGGGAGTTAACCTTGGCCCTCAGACAGGCCTCGCGATCGAGATCGTATTTGGAACCGAGAGCAAACTGCGTAACGTTGTTGCTCGAGTTCCACGCGAGATTGATCGCACCCTCGAGGCCGGGTTTCACCTTGTGATAAATCGAACCGCTGAATTCACGGCCGTTGTCGCTGTTGAAAACAAATATTTATTTATCATTTATTATTCATCATTCATTATTGATTATTTAATATTTAATATATATTTTTGATTATTTATTATTTATTATTTATTATTTATTATTTATTATTTATTATTTATTATTTATTATTTATTATTTATTATTTATTATTTATTATTTATTATTTATTATTTATTATTTATTATTTATTATTTATTATTTATTATTTATTATTTATTATTTATTATTTATTATTTATTATTTATTATTTATTATTTATTATTTATTATTTATTATTTATTATTTATTATTTATTATTTATTATTTATTATTTATTATTTATTATTTATTATTTATTATTTATTATTTATTATTTATTATTTATTATTTATTATTTATTATTTATTATTTATTATTTATTATTTATTATTTATTATTTATTATTTATTATTTATTATTTATTATTTATTATTTATTATTTATTATTTATTATTTATTATTTATTATTTATTATTTATTATTTATTATTTATTATTTATTATTTATTATTTATTATTTATTATTTATTATTTATTATTTATTATTTATTATTTATTATTTATTATTTATTATTTATTATTTATTATTTATTATTTATTATTTATTATTTATTATTTATTATTTATTATTCGAGAGAAAATACTCACACGGCAGTGTGAAGACCAAAGTCGGAGGCAGTGAAACCAAGAGCCAAATTGTTTCTTGTGATTTTGTTTCTCTGAGAGTCGAAGCTCGCCTGATAACCGGCCAACCATCCTGAACGAAATTCGCGAGACAATCATAATGATTTCGAAGAATTTTCGTGAGATTCGGGAGATTCTTGAGGACGTCTGGGATAATGTGCGAGGATTCGGTTCCAAAAGGATTAGGAAGAGGGATTATTTTTATTTATTTTTTAGCGTTTGAAAAAAAAAATTATTTCTCACCCTGATAGCCAACTACGGCGGTTGCGTTGATCAGAGGACCCGCCTTAAGGCTCAGATCGAAATCAGCAGTTGCGGACACGTTCTCGTGCTTGTACGTAGTCTTTAGCTTTCCAGTCTTGCTCCTACGATCATAAAATAAGGACGAAAACTTTTTATTAATTTAATCGAACGATTGAACAAAAATAGGTGAAATTTGGAAAATTTTTTTACCCTGTTTGGGGAGAGAAAGTGCAACTGTAGCCGATGCTGAGTCCTTGGAGAAGCTTGTCGGCGATGGTGATGTCGGTTCCCAGAAGATTGTCGGTGTTCCATTTCTCGGCGAAGGTTAGACCGTACTCCTTGATTTTGTATTTTGTCTCGAGAGTGCCGACGACCATTCCGGTGTCTTGATTGGACACTCCGCCGCTGGAAAACTCAACGCCCGACTCGGTCTTGGTCTTGACGTCGAGCTTGAGCAGACCGAAGTGGTAGCCCTTGCCGAATACATCGCGGGCGTTCTTTCCCAAATCGCCGTACGTCGGAGGAGCCATTTTCTGAGTCGAACAAAGGTGAAAGAAAATGAAAGGAAGAAATAAAGCAATGAATTATGTAGAATAAAATTGGCCGGTTGGATAAATGGCGGCGGCTGGAGAACTTCCGATACCTTAAAATCTGTGTGGCGAATATTTTGGAATGAATTGGAAAATCTTGACGAACTAATCTTTGGAATAAACGAGAGTCTGTCGGACTTAGAGATGTCTAATTGTCATGAATAACCAACTGGGGAGGAAAAAAATTTGAGCTTTAGTGCCAAAAGCATCGACCGCACTTGGTCTAATTGCAGATCGTAGCTAGAATATTTAGATATGCAATTATTACCAATAGGGGCAGAAAAATGTGGGAAAATATATATGTATTGATGAAAAATAGATATAAAAAGTGGAACAGTGACCCTTAATTGATTTCTCCTCCACCTGTTCGACCTAATTTCTGACAACAGCGACCTAAGGCTCACAAGTGTGACGATTAATTAGGATATGATAATAAATTAGGAAGTGAAACTATTTTGAGGAATGAAAATTAAGTAGGAAATGATAATAATTAAGATAATAATTTAAGAAATAAAAATAAATAACAGCAATAACCTAAATGACGAGCTGAAAAAAATTAGAAAATTTCAACGATCTCATCTCTGGAATAGACAATCATTTGATTCCTAAAAATCTCTCAACAAAAAATAAATAAAAAAGATCAAAGAGAAAAAAGTGGAACTGTGACCCTTAATTGATTTCACCTTCGCCCATTCGACCTATTTTCATATCAGAGCCACCTTAAGCTCACCATCATGAAAAATAAATAAAAATAAAATAGAACGAAAAATTAATAAAATAAAATAAAACGAAAAATCAATGAAATAAAGTAGTATGAAAAATTAATAAAATAAAATAAATAAATTACCTGAACATAAATAATTTATATCAGCGAAGCCTCTCTAATATACGTTCTTATCATTAGACCAAATCCGCGAATTTTCATCCCCCCCGCAAAATCTCTCGAATTTCGATAAAATCGCGAATAATCACGGAATAAAAAAAAAAAATAAACCAGTCCATTGCCACCGCCACGATGGTCAGACCATTGCTCCGTTAGCTTTATTGACCTGTGTCCCAGCTATTACATAAGCCGTTACAATCTCGAACCGAATAGTTCAATCACGAGTGAACGATCGTAGGAGTGACAACGGCGGTAGTTCTCCATTCCGGACTCCCGCAAAGTACGCGAAATTTCTCCTCTACCACCCGAAAATCCCATTTTTACGAACTAGTCCGAAAAAAACAACGAAAAAAATGTCTTCGACGTAGCGAAAAAAATGTAAAATTTCAGCAAAAACTCGGCAATCGTTTGCTCGAAGGTCGCATTAGAGGCAGACGACATTGCCATGCAACTACGCCGGCTTTTGTTCCATCTCCGTCTCTCTTTCTCGCGTTCGAAGATCGTTCGATCGACGATTTTTGTCGTCTTCGACGAAAGAACGAAGAGAAAGAACGGAACGATAACGAGGGCTGGGTTTGTTAATTACGGAAAGCTTTGTTTAACAATGATTCGGGGGGATACTCACGTTTTAGTTTTTTCCGGGACAGTCGATTGCGCAAAGGTGTGGAAGTTCTCAGGGCGACGAGGTCTGCGCGTTCGGGCGAAGAAGGAGGAATTGGACCGCGGAACCGAGGATGTTGTGGCAGCCGTTGGCGAGACTCTTCGGGGTGGAAAAATGGTACTTCCGGTCCCGAACACCGTAGCTCAATAGCGCTGCTTAGCTCGCACGGGCTGCGTTCGGAAAACTTAACACAGTTTTAAGGCCTTGTATACGCGATTTCGACGATTTTCGAAAGTACTTTTCTAGACGCGGTTAAAAAAAAATAACGCATATATTGACAATAATTTTTTTACAGATCATTTATGCACATGGTTAAGTATATGTAAAAAAAAATCAGAAATATCAATAAATGGCGGAGATATTACATAATGAAGCAATATATTTTTTATTCTTTTCCCCAAGAAACAAAGAAAATAGTCAATGAGGAAACCAAAGTTGTTATAAATAATTGCCTCCAACTCAAAGCATAAAACGAAACTGTGGCTGTCCCAGGACGAAATTCCACGTAATTTCGATATCAATTAGCTCAAGTGGCATTCATTCGACACGGGGAGATGTGAACTGCTGACGTTGCAAGATAACGTGTAATCGAAGAAGACGGAGCGAAGAGTTCTGGATGGATGTTTTCGAACTATCAGCTTTATTTCGAAAGAAATTATTTCTCTGACAACCACCTATGGTTATTTCTTTGTCTATTTCCATTAAACTTTTTCCTAAAGTTCGCTAGCAGTCCTTATCTCCATGTCGATGGAGATAAGGCGTGCGAGGGAGATAGCACCAATGGCGGTTGCGAGGAAGCGAGAGACAATGAGAGAAATGAGTAGCACTCGATTAAGGTTTTGGAATGCGCTCTTGTATACATTTCCACATTGAGATCCGGTTTCAATTCGTCTGATCTTTGGTCTCTATCACAACTCGAGCTGTGAGCAGCTGTCTTATCACTCTAACTCAGGCGTTGATTTTTTTACAGCGCCTGTTGAGGAGCAACCGTTGAGACAGTCGTGCATTTCGGGTTGCCTATCGCCCGGCACCGTTTATTGGCCGCCCAGCGTTTTTCAACGCCTGTTGGGTGGCAACCGGTGAGATTTTTGTGCCAAACGGGTCGACCATCTATTCTATGTATCTCCCACACCGATATAACAGCGTGCCACCTGCAGCCGAGAATTGACACTAATTTCATACTGCCAATTGCCAATAGGGAACACGCGGTACCGCGTAATTCTTTCTGCTTTGGTTCGGGCTTCTGCCGCCGGCAAAGAGAGAAGAGAGATGCAGAAATTACCGAGAATCTTAGCGTTACTGCGCACGCACCAACGCAGCGACAATAAGGCTTCCGCAATTGTCGGATTCAATAACAACGAAGAGTTTTAATTGACATTATTTTGTGACTTCGCGAAGATGGATTTTGAGAGTTTTTAGACTCGATCGGAATTATTTAATGGTTATTTAGATTATTTCTCTGTGTTTTTGTTCTTCTGGGAGTTCCGGAAGTCACGAAGAAGACTGCGCGGTGTAGGCATGGATCTGGATCATTTCCGGTTGAGATTTGGCTCGAATTTTAAATGTGAAATATTATTCCCGTTTGCGTTGTTATGTCATATGATTTATATATGATTTTTATTTGCGATATTTGAATGAGAAACATTTTGATTAGTTTTATTTATACGATAATTGAAGATTTTTGGTGATGAGATCAAGGAGGAATAAATAAATAAGTAGGTAAATTAATTGAAGAATAAATAAACCAATAATGATTATAGAAACACGAGTGGGATGGATTCGCGATTTAAATTTTCAATTATTGTCCGCGCTCGATAAAATCCAATAAAATGAAAATAATTAAACAATAAATAAGAGCAGTTATATTTAATTACAACTATAATGTTAAAATAATATTAAATATATCATTAACTGATTACCAAAATGCATTACACGTCGTGTATCGATAAATCGAAACTTTTGGAACTTTCTGTACGTTTCGATGGCCAAAAATAGATGGTCAAAAGTCCCCCCACTCTTTCTTTGCGATTTACTGCAAGTACGAGGAGTTGGTGAGGATACAGCCACCGCCAGTTCGAAGTAGAGTGCAGAAGAACGTAGTACAATCTAGATTGTACTGTTGTGCAATTTTAGCCGGAGATATTTTTAATATTATCCGCGAGACGGGTTTATAAAGCTCGAGCGTTTCGAGTTTGCTTGTTTATTGTACATCGAACAGTTCGCTGGTCAACGTTCGAAGGCATTCGCGAATTCAAATCGATCGAATCAAGTGAAGAAACTTTTATTCAAAATTAAAATAAAATAAAATAGAATAAAACAAAAAAAAATGGCTGAAGCACCGACAGTAAGCAACTTTTCCTTCAAATTCAATTATTTTTCGTCAAATTTCTTCTTGGTTTTGAAAAATGTTGCAGAATAGAAATTCGTTGTATTCGCTTTTGTTTTATTTTTTTTTTAGAACGAACCGGCCTACACGATAATGAGAAACGATCAAGTGGGAAGATATCTCGTCGCGAGTAGAGATCTCGAAGCGGGAGAAGAAATAGTCTCGGTCGCGCCATTCGTAATTGGACCGAAAGCATTTTCCTATCCTCTGTGCTTGTCGTGCTACGCTCCGTGGCCACCGACCGAGGACACACGACCCTTGTGCTCCAGGTGCAATTGGCCGGTGTGCAACGAACAATGCGAAAATCTTCCTCAGCACCGAGATTACGAGTGTCAGGTAAATCATCTCCTTTTTTTCCAAATGACAATGCGAATTAATGAAAGGCGAAAGGCTTTAATTGGCGAATTCGAATTGTATTTGTTTTCTATTATTTTTCTCAACTTGTTTCCCATTGGAATTATTTTTTCGATGCCCATTAAAAATTAATTTTACGAATTTTATGTTTTTCTGGCAGAGAATCATATTTATTATTTTTATGTAAAGTAGTTTAGAATTGTTTTTTGAATCGCCGAGAATTTTTATTCGCTGAAGAAAGTTAATAAAGATTATAGTTATTTATTATTATTATCATTACTATTGTTGTAATTATAATTATAATATAATTATAATCATTATTATGATTATAGTTCTAATATTAGTCAATATTTCCGTAATTAAATTTATGAACGAACAATTATAACGATTATAATTATTTATTATTATTATTACTATTGTTGTAATTATAATTATAATATAATTGTAATTATAATTATAATATAATTGTAATATAATTATAATATAATTATAATATAATTATAATATAATTATAATATAATTATAATATAATTATAATATAATTATAATATAATTATAATATAATTATAATATAATTATAATATAATTATAATATAATTATAATATAATTATAATATAATTATAATATAATTATAATATAATTATAATATAATTATAATATAATTATAATATAGTTATAATATACTTATAATATAATTATAATCATTATAGTTATATTATTAGTGAATATTCTATTACAATATTAAAGCAAATATATTATTCTTCTTATTATTATTATTATTATTATTCTATGCATAAATTTATTTTAAAAAGGTCTTCGCGGCGGTCGGTGAAAAATTCAACGTCGACGCGGCTCTGCAGGAGGCTTCGGTGAACGGAGTAGCTCAGTTGGAGTGCGTTACCCCGCTCAGGCTTCTTCTGGAATCCGAGAATAAACCCGAACAGTGGACCGCCGAGATAAAAGATTTGGAAGCTCACAACAAAACCCGATGTCACGGAAAACAATGGAAAACCGATCACGTGAACATCGTCGAGTATTTGCGTAAACGCCTCAAGCTCGATCGTTTTACCGAGGAAGCTATACAAACTGTTTGCGGAATTCTCGAGATAAACACTCACGAAGTGAGAACCGACAACGACGGTTACGCGGCCAGAGGACTTTATCCAACAATTTCTTTGCTCAATCACAATTGCGTGGCAAATACGATTCACAGCATATCGAAGGACGGATTTAAAATTCATTTGCGCGCACGTGTAAAGGTGACGAAGGGCTCCGAATTGTTTGGCAATTATACGGCTTCTCTGTTGCCGACTATCGTTCGCAGGGAAATGCTTTTGGAGGGAAAACATTTTTCTTGCGCCTGCACGAGATGCTCCGATCCTACGGAATTGGGCACGCATTTGTCGTCGTTGAAGTGCACCAAATGCGACAACGGAGTCGTTGTCGCTCTTGATTCTTTGGGTAATTTTTTACTGGAGTTTCCGATGACTTTGAATGTGTTTGGAGTGTAATTAAAGGCTTGTGAGATTATTCCTTGACGAACATTAAATTGCGAATTCGAATTCTTTTTAGGATTCGAGCGAATTAATTTTTTCTGTAGAATTTTTATCTTCGAAGATTTAAATTAGCATGGTTTTTGAAGCGGACACTATGGCCATAATTTTTGTCTTGAAGTATAGTATTTCGACAGGACGTGGCTAAAATATTTTGCAAGATTGTGTAAAATTGAAAAAGTTATTAATATTTTTGTAAAAAAAAAAAACACTTTCTTTAAATTTTCCTTTACACTCATGTTCAAATTATAATTTTTGGTAAAAACAAATTGCTACTAATTCTTGAACTTCGATCATTTTTAACATTTCCCTGTTATCTTCTATTAACCCCTCCATTTCTGCATCTCATGCACGAAGCAACGAAATCATTTCTTTTCCTCTTAACCGATCTCGAGATTCGTTCGTAATAAATTAATTCTATAACAAAAAAAAATATTTTCAAATGATCAACAGATGCGGAGAGCGCGTGGAAGTGCACCCACTGCGAATTTACGACGAACGGACAGGCGGTCCGCAGAGTCTTTCGAATAATTCAGACAGAGGTTGACACTGCCGAGGAAATAAGCGGAGCCGAAGGCGCTGAAGCTATACAGATTCGGGAGACAGTTATCAAAAAATATCACTCGATTCTCCATCCTCGTCACGCTTTCCTCACTACACTAAAGTTAGTTCCAATTCAGTGGTTATCGCCATTGTCAGATTTTATTCTTCTTGCGCAAATGCACTATCATAGATTAATTGTCGAACTTTTTTCTTCATCTTTGCTCAACTGCCGTTCCTTCGGTTGGAAGAGCAGCGAAATTTCGACGCAATATCGCGAACTAAGTCTATTTTACTTAGGTTATTTATTTATTTATTCATACATTAATTAATTAATTAATTAATTAACTTACTTATTTATTATATTATATATTTATTTATTTATTTATTTACTTACTTATTCATATATTTATATGTTTATTTATTCATTTATTTATTTATTTCTGGAAAGGTATTCCTTGTGCCAGCTTTACGGAAGGGTGGAGGGCTATCAATTGGATGATTTACCGGATGTTGTGCTGGAGCACAAGGTAGATATGTGCAGATCGTTGCTTCAAGTTCTCGACGTTGTCGAACCCGGTTACTCCAGAATGCGAGGTAAAATATTTTTCTTTTTAATCCCACCCTCTCCAACAATTGAACTGTTGCGCATGCACTCAGTAAACAATGTAAAAACATTTGTTTTCATCACAAAACAGCATCGACAAAGTTCAATTGTCGTCGAAAAGATATATTAAAAATATATAAATTAGAAACAAACAATGACACAAATTGGATAATAAATTTGCTATGGTAATTAAATAATTAAAATTGTTTTAATCGTAGGAATGATTTTGTACGAGCTTCACGCGCCTCTGTTGTTCCTCGCGAAGTCACAGTGGAACGCGGGTGTGATAGACGACGGTGGATTGAAATCGAAGATGACGGAAGCCGCGAATATTTTGAAACAAGCAGCTACGATATTGAGTTACGAATTGCCGGAAACGACGGAGGGACAGATCGCAATTGGGGCCAAAGAATCTCTCGAGCAGCTCAATCAATCCATCAATGATCTTTAAAAAAAAAAATCGTAATATTATATAATATAATATTTTTATTTATATTATATTATTATATTGTGTAATATTTTTATTATCGTAATTACGATTTTAATATGTCGTACTTATATTATTTATTTGTATTGTGGCTAAATGTGAAATATTTTAATAAACTTCTTCAAGTTTGTTACTGTGATATATCATTATTATTATTATTATTAACTTACTAATTAATAAATAATAATTAAACAGACACCAACTAATAACCAGCCGTTATAACATTGTTATTAGTTACTTTATTCGAACTAACTAAAATAACTTATCAACCCATAAAACTTACAAAAACTACTATTAATAACTCATTATTATTATTATTGTTTATTCTCATTATTATTATTTGAAAACTCGAGAAAATAATAATAATTTTCCCAAATACTTATTATAAATTATTATTATTATTGTCATTATTCGTTTGAATTGTTTATTTAAACGCATTTTCCAAAGTCCATCACAAAGTGCAGCAGGCAAATTGATGAACTCTCGTTGCTCGTAGGTTATAAGGTATGCGTTCTAAATTTAAATACCCGAAACACGGTCTACGCTCATCTATAGCGATTTCCCGCGGTCTTTCTTCTTTTTCCGTTTGGCTCGCACCCTTTCGGACTATAGCTAAATATACGACCGACGTTCGTTGCAATCCAAATCCTGGGAGAATGACACAAGTCCATAGTTTTTCGTTCGTAGTCGACGACGATACGACAATTTTTTCGACAACGCAGTCACGTCGATTATTTTTCCAGGTGGTGGAAAAATTTTGAGTGTTGGATAAAAATTTACGACTAAGCTGAAGATGGAACCGCGAAAAGAAGTCTCGGAGAAAATTTCGAACGAGAAATACAAACTCGCACATTCGGAGACTCTTGGCAGGTTGATATTCAAAATACATGGGAATTATTTTGATCCTTGCGAAAAGAAAGAAAACAATTATGGGGATTTGTTTGATCGAATATTTGATTTTATCGTTCGAAGGTATTTCGTTGCTGCGAAAGATTTGACGCCGGGCGAAGTGATTCTACGAGAAAATGTGAAAGCCGTTGGTCCAGGAACTTTTAACGACAAATTCATGTGCTTCGCGTGTCTTACGATAATTGAGGACGTGGAAAATGCGAAGAAACTTTGCTGTTGTCAATCCTGCAATGTCGCTATTTTTTGCAGTCCCGCTTGCCAGGTAAATAAAAAGTAATGTAAGTTGTAATAGATTGTATTTGGTATCGAAAGCGATATTTTATTTTGATTTTTCAATATTTGTTAATTGAATTCAATTAAATTTCTTAATAATCGGTAATTAAATTAAATTAAATATTTTAATATTTGACAATTTCGTTCAATTTAACATTTTTAAATATTAGATCATTGAATTAAATCAATTTTTCAACATAGTTAATAATTATTCTTGTTGTTAATGAAAAATATTATTAAAAAAAAAAAAGGAAAAGAGGGTGTTAGAAAGAATATTGATTTCAGAACGAGAAAACTCATCACACGAAGGACGAGTGCGATGCTTTTCGATCGAATGAAAGCTTGTCGGAGCTCGATAAGCTTCCCACGATTTTGCAGATACTTTTGCCACTCAGAATTTGGCTTCTGCAAAAAGGTGACGAGGAATTGTGGAAGCGAGTGCTGAGTATGGAAGCTCACGTGGAGGAGAGGCGAGGAACTCCGATTTGGATGAACAGGGAAGTCAACGTGAACCAGGTAAAACAAATGTTAGATCATTTCGGGCAATACGTTTTTTTTTTCGAAAATTATTATTTTACTAGAGTTAGAAAAAACATGAAAAAAAATTCGAGTCAATGACTTTTTTACAAAAATATAAATAAAACTCACAAACTCGAAGTTGTTTTCTCTCTATATTTTTTTTTTGTAATATTTTTGGCATGAACTGTTGAGATATTATATTTTGAGAGAAGAATTATCGCGATAGCGCCTGTTTCCAAAAGTATATTAATCTTAAAGTATTGAAATAAAAATTTTAGAAAAACGAAAAGGTGGCTCAATTCTGAAAAGAATTAGATTTATTCCAATCTTTATCTTTGGAAATTATTCCAAATGCTGAAATGTTTCGGGGTCATCTCGACCCCGAGCGACCGTTGAGGAATATTTACGTATACATATTTAGATTATATATTTTTTTTACGCGCCACAGGTTTTGCGGACAATGGGATTAGTTCCAGAGGAGCCTAATTGCGAACCGGAACTTCTGCAACGTCTATGCGGAATCTTGGACGTTAATTCGTTCGAGCTGAGGCCACCGGGAGGCCTCGAGGATTCTCCGCTTCGGGGGCTTTATCCGGACACTGCGATAATGGCTCACGAATGTACCCGCAATACCCATATCACCGTTGACGACAAATTTCAAATAACAGTTTACGCCGCGATGCCAATTAAGGCAGGACAATCGCTTTTGGTTAACTACACATCTCCTCTTTTGGTAAAAATTTTTTATTTATTTTATCTATTGTTTCTTGCGAGGCCATTTGGGTTTCTAAATATCCCTTCGTTCGGTTTCTAAATACGCTCTAAAAAAAGGTGTACACCAAATTACATCGGCCTAAAGATTACACAAGATTACTCTTTTTTTTTTTTTGACCGATTGATTACTCATTTTTATTGATGCAAGGGCTCGGAAGAGAGAAGAGATCACCTGAGGCAGGGAAAGTACTTCGAGTGTGTTTGTGCCAGATGCTCAGATCCAACAGAACTCGGCTCGAATCTCAGCACTTTTATCTGCCCGCGATGCAAAACCGGCTTCGTGACCAATAAAAATCCACTTTCGAAAGACGTTTACGCTGATAAAGTTAGCTGGCAGTGTGATAAGTGCGGAAGTCTGTTATCCGGCAAACTCGTGAAGACAACTTTGGTTCTAACCAAAAGTCTCATAGAGGAAGCCGAAACTAATATGCAGGTAATTATTATCGCAAGAATGATCTTCTTTTTGATCAATTCATTGATCGTTTTGTATTTGATTCGTCTTTTAAATTCCGTTCTTCATTCTCGTTCTTCTTTTCTCAGAGCTTGGAGGATTTGTTGAAGAAATTATTATGTTCCTACCATCCCAATCATTTCTTCGTAATTTCCGTGAAACAGAAGCTTTACGGATTGTACAAAAGAGCGTGTATTTGTTTGAACCCCGAGAGAAAATACCTGGAAAGCATGCTGAAAATCGGAAATGAGATTATCGATGTTCTCGAGATTGTGGAACCCGGAATATCGAGACCAAAAGGTGCAGTTTTTACATTTTTCGAATGATTTTTGTTCGTTTGTTTGTTCGTTGTTGTTTTTTTTAGTGAATAATCGATTGAATTACAGGAATTTTATTGTGGGAGATGCATCTTCCGATGGTTTTAGTGGCAGATCTTGACTACACTGATAAGAAAATAGGAGCTGGCAAGTTGGTCGAGCGAATGGAAGAAGCTCAAAAGGTTTTGAAGAGATCTCTGACTATGCTTCTTCTTGAACCACCGGAAACTCCGGAGGGTTTTGCTGCTCGCCAAGCTCTCCAGGATTTCAAATCACTCAGAGAGACTCTCGTTCAGGCGAGACTGCTGGAATCATCGTTGAATGTTTATAACAGTCGTAGAGATGTAAATAAGAAAAAGATAAAGATAGAATGAGAGAAGAAGTTGTGGAATTTATCTCTGGATAGGAGTAATTATTTCTCGTCAACTGAAACTACAACTTATTTATAATTCAAACTATGAATAATAATATAATACAATTTTTAATTAGAAATCATTTTCACGAATTAATAAATATAAATAGAACATCAATAATAGAATAGAATATATAATAGAATAGAATATGTATTTAATAATCATTATTTTATAGAAATTTACTTTATAATTAAAAAACAGTTCCAACTTCCGCCAGGAACTAATCGATATATATATAGTTAAATATATTGATCGGTCTTGTGGCGAAAATTGCAACTATTCTATTATTATAAATAATTTCCCCAGAATGACTCATATAATCATGAATATAGAAATTTCTATAACTTCATGTTATTAATATGAGTACATCATAAATATAATACATCGACATCAATTGATATAGTTATATTTATCATTAGTATTCTGTAAAAATGGTATACAGGTCTTGAAACTCCAACCGATTTAGCTAGAACGGATAAATAACATTTTTTTGTTTCTCGTAGCCGCCACAAGCATGGCGCCACCGGAACTAAAGTGACGTGGAAGAGACATGGAAGCAGATTGTCGATCTCTTTCTAACAACCTAAGCGCGTTGTACGAATTAATACGATTTACCACGTTAAAGCGATATCAAAGCACACTCGTTGTATCGTTGATCCATCGTCAAATATACACAACCTCCGCGTACCATTCACCAGTACCGTAAAAAAATTACGGAATCGATAAAACGCAGTTGATAGCTCAAGCACGAGGTAATCACAGGAATAAAAGGTTATGTTTATCACCCGAGTCCGCGTTACTTCAGTTCCAGTGGCGCCCTACTCGTGGCGGCTTCGAGAAACGAAAAAATTTCATTTAGCCGATCTCTCCCGACCACCGGAAATTCGGAGGAGTTTCGAGAACTGTATATAACACCGTGGTGGTGACGTCAAGCGATTGTCGTTATCTTGTTTGATCTTGTTATCTAGTCTTGCAACAATGGCGCTCGCTCGTATCCGACGAGTGTCTACAAACAAGAATGTCGTTTGATCCTAGTTCGCACTGAATTCCTTGATAAACTTCGATCGAACGTAGAATTAGGGAAATCTTTAAGACCGTAGTTAAATTTTCATTAAAAAGGTCGAACGTGCAACGTCGCATTTTGTACAACATAACCTTTAATTCCCGGCGAAACCGTGTTTGCTTCCTCGTACGTCAGTGAAGGATCGGAGAAGAGAAAGAAGAAAAATAAACAACGTTCGAGCAAAATGATCGATCAGAATCTTATCGTCGTATGCTTCCTAGTCGGTTTGGGAACGTTTTTGAATTTTGCGATACACAGAATCGACGAGGGTCATGTCGGCGTTTATTTTCGAGTGAGTTATTCCGTTTCATTCAATTTATTATTTCATTATTATTTATTTATTGCTCCATCTCTATTTATTCTCTATTTATTTTTTCAAATGTAAGTAATATTTCTTTTAAAATTTGAACTCGAGGGCGTATTTGCTCGTGTAATCTGGCGTACATGAGAAAAGTAATCTCCAGTAATCTTTTTGGTGTTCTACGCGTAATCTTTGTGTAATCTTTGTGTAATCTTTGTATTCCTCTTATGCCGTAACTATGGGTTGTCTTAAAAAATTATATGCAACCTTACATAGTCGCAAAAGATTACAAAAAAGTTTGTGTATTCTTCATGCGTTCACCGTGTATTCGTTCGGCGATCCTCGTGTATTCCTGCGTTCGTGCGTTCTCTCGTAATCTCGTATGAATTTTACTTCAGGGCGCATTCCGACCGCTCTTTGCAAATCTTCCAAAAATGTCATGTGTTCGACCACGGAGACATGCAATCTTTGAAAAATTGTGTGTAATTCGTCACGGATTGCACGTAATCTTTTCCATCTGGTTGTACTCGATCAAGGATTACACGTAATCCGCAAAAAAAGCAATCTCATGTAATCTCTAGGCCAACGTAATCCGGCGTACGCTTTTTTCTCGGAGTAAACACCCTCGCGCTAATACGCAATCGTTCGTGTCCAGGGAGGCGCCCTTCTGCCTCGCATCAGCAGTCCCGGCTTTCACATGCTTATACCCGTGCTCACGACTTTCCGTTCCGTACAAGTTACGCTCCAAACGGACGAGGTAAAGAACGTCCCTTGCGGCACCAGCGGAGGAGTCATGATATACTTCGACAGAATCGAAGTCGTCAATATTCTGGATGCCAATAGCGGTAAGAAAATAATAATTCTACCTTGTCAACAATTTTAAATTACTTCGCTAAGTTACTTAAAATTGGATTGATTGGTTTTTTTAAATATTTTTGAGCTCTTCTTTTTTTTCTTTATAGTTCACAGCATGGTGAGAAACTTCACCGCGGATTACGACAGAACTTTGATATTCAACAAGGTTCATCACGAGCTGAATCAATTCTGTTCCGTTCACACGCTGCACGAAGTTTACATAGATCTGTTCGATCAAATAGACGAGAATTTGAAAACGGCGTTGCAGAAGGATCTGAACGAATTGGCGCCCGGACTGAGCATTCAGGCGGTCAGAGTTACGAAGCCGAAAATTCCAGAAACCATACGAAAGAATTACGAGCTCATGTGAGTACAATCGAGGGAATAAAAAGTATCTTCGTCGTTTATTAAAAAAGCTGCGAGTAGAAACTTCCAAATTGCTTACGTAGCATTGAAGATATTGTACGAATATTCATCCGTAATATTTATATCGTATCAATAACAATTCTGGCTTCCCCATAGAAAAAAATTCGTACGATGTCTCGATTTCTGCGGAAGCAATTCAGGCCAGAAAAAAAATATTTACCATAGCCTCTATGCAAAAACAAAATTAACAACATTCAAAGTTAAAAAAAAAAAAATTCATCCAGAAAAAATACAGAATATATCGTTTCAAAGCCCGCGAAAATACCTCAAATTAATTTTTTTAAATCTAATCAGTCTATAAAATCAACGTTTCTGCGATTTTCAATAATTTTTCAGGGAAGCGGAGAAGACGAAGCTGCTGATATCGACGCAGCATCAGAAACTCGTGGAAAAAGACGCGGAAACGGATCGCAAAAAAGCTCTTATAGAAGCGGAAAAAGAATCGCAAGTGGCGAAAATTCAATACAATCAGAAAATAATGGAGAAAGAATCGTTGCAACGAATGGCGTCGATAGAGGACGAGATGCATCTGGCGCGTGAAAAAAGTCGTTCGGACGCGCATTTTTATCAGATGAAAAGCCAAGCCGAAGCCAATCAATTGTTGCTTTCGGCGGAATATCTCGAGCTCAAAAAATACGAGGCTCTGTCGGAAAACGCGAAGATTTATTACGGTCAGGACATTCCAAAGATGTTTGCGATGGGAGGATGTTCGAACGATCCTAATTTAGGCAACGCAGCAGCGACTTTAATGGCGAAAAAGGCGGAAAAATAGAAATATTTTAAGGACAATTTGAGATTTTGATCGCAGTTATGAGATAAATGTGGATTCGATGGCCGATCAAACGACCGTGGAGCGAGGATACAGTGATCCTTACATTTTTTTAATCTTAAGGGGTTTCGTCTGAGTTGGTTGAGAGAGAATTGAAAGATTTTCATGATTTTTTTTAGTCATGTTGACGTATTTTTAATAAAATTGACTTTACGGTATTAATTACGAAATATATTGAGGAAGTTGTGTGAATTTTCGAATGAAAAAAATCATACACGTATCTCGATATATGTTGCAATTTATACCGTATAGTCTATTCTATTTGAATTATTTTAACGTGGATAAAAAAAAATCAATAAAATCTTTTAATTTTTCCGAAGAAAGTAGATGTAACCCCTTAAAATAAACTACGAATTGCAGAGCATCGGTCAAGAGAAAAGTGGCACAATACAAATACTAAAAATCCCACGAACGTCCCAAATAAATGAGAATAATCGTGATTTAATTGTAATTAATCGAACGGCCATTGATTCGCGGTTTTAATATATTATTCGGACGGAAGTTTTGCAACCCGGAATCTCGTGCATTCCCCGGTTTTACCGCAATTCTCAATCGTTCGACGGATTTCGGCACGCAAATACTCAATTGTTCGATGGTTTTTGTCAACGCTTGAAAAATACCGAATTTACGATTTTTAAGTCGAAAAATTGTGTTAATTATTTCGAAATCGATTGAATAGAACGAGATAAAATTTTCATAATCGAAATATTGGTAATTTTTATTGTACCCGCATCGAAAAGAAATCATTTTTGCCACGTAAGCTCGACGATTATCGATGGCACGACCGGCTTAAGGGGGTACGTCTGTGTAGATTGCCGGAAAAGTAGGTGAATTTTGTGAATTATTATCTCAAAAACTATTCGTCCGATTGAATTCGAGTTGGTTTTATTTGAAAGGATATACATTGAGGTATGTTGACGATTTTTTATATCCAGTTTTTTTTTTTAAGTGGATCTATGGCGGTTTGGTCTTCATAGGTTTATCCTCCATGATAATTACTGTTGGTAATGAGGTTTTTTCTTGCGTTTAATGGCTTTAAGGATGCGCCAACCGAACGTTAGATGACGCTGGCCGCTAAATCCTGAAGCAGCGTCCGCCAAGAATTTTTTAGGTTATGTTCATTGTTTACATCGCCGTTTAAAAAGTTAGCATGATCGCAAAAGCACCGAAGGTTGGCACATGAGTCGTCACAAGGAAAAAACCTTATGACAGTACTTATACACGGTAATTAACGCTTTACCCTATGATTGAATCGATATAAATTTGATTTTTCTTCTATATATTCACGTTTTAAGAAATCTAATTCGTTGATTGAATTTTATCGTACGAATTTTTTTTTTTCATGGTCCAATCAATTTTTTTCTTCATTTTAAAAATTACCATTTCTTAAAAAATAAGAACATAAAAAAAAACGTCATAAAATTATTTCTTAATAAATTGAAAAAAAATAATAGCTATTAGGAATTTTTTAATTCTTTTTTAATTGGAAACTTAAAGAATGAATTTCATACATACATAAAATATTGAAGATATAAAAGAATAGAAATGCTATATTTATTAAACAAAGAAAAATCTAAGAAATATAATATGGAAAGAATAATTTTCCCCCTCGCAGCGAATTTATTAATCAATCTCCGCCAGAATTGTTCCAAACGATTCGACGCCATGTCTCTGGCGCTGAACAAATTGAAGCGACGTCAGGCCGTCGAAGGCCAGTCGACGAAACCCAAACGAAAGCCTGACAGGTTCGACGGTTTGACGGAAGAAGAGGTGCAAAAATTTACCCTCGAAGATATTCTAGAACCCGCCTTGGATATCGTATTCGTTGGAATAAATCCCAGCCTCATGGCGGCGCACAGAGGAAGATACTACGCAGGTCCTGGTAATCATTTCTACAAGCTTCTTCACGAATCCAAATTGGTTCCAAAATTCGTGAGTTTCGAGGAAGATCGCAAGCTCCTAAATCACAAAATTGGTCTGACGAATATCGTAAGCAGACCCACGAGATCTTCCTCGGACCTCAAAAAATTCGAGATAAAACTCGGCTCCGAAATCGTACGGGAAAAGATAAAAATTTTCAAACCAAAAATCGCCGTTTTCAACGGTAAATGCATTTACGAAGTATTCGCGGAAAAAAATGTTAAATCAAATTTTCATTTCGGTCTTCAACCCGAAAGTGTCGGAGAAACGTCGATATGGGTTGTTCCATCGAGCAGCGCTCGTTGCGCGCATTTTCCGCGAATGACCGACAAATTGCACTTTTACACGGCCTTGAAGAAATATCTTGGCTTCGTCAAGGGTGAAATAAACGACGTTGATCCTGAGGAATTTAAATTCGACGGAAAATGCAAACAATCCGTGCCAAGTACGTCGAAAATGTGGAGAAGAAAGAACGTTTCGGCTTTTTTGTACGGTGGTAGAGTTGCAAATAAAAATACGGTTTGTCTCGATGGTTCGGACGATAATTTAGCGACGGTTCGTAGCACGGAATTCGTCGTAACGCAGATTTTAAGGGGAAACGTCGATGATTGCGAAAAAAATGCGGATAACGTGGAAAATTCGACGAAATCGAATGAATTTGCGGATAAAAACAACGTAGACGGGTCGACGGAGACGATTTCGTGCGAGAAGATGATAAGTCGGGAAGTTAAGAGGCAAGAAAACGCATCGCCAAAGAAAATTGTTGTTTCTGCGGTTGGGAAAAAAAATAAAAATTTAAAACGTTCGTTGAAAATTTCCGCTGTTTCTAAATTTTCTTCTCGGGCTTGCGACGTCGATGACAATGGAAATTCCACGGATTTCATGGATATGATTAAACAGAGATTGGGGGAGAAGAAGGATAGCCCGAAAATCGAGGAAACAATCGTGGAAACTTCGTCGAAGACGGTTGAGAAAGGACAGAAATTGAAATACGCTAATTTACGACTGAATAAGGCACGAAAAAATTGTTAGCACGAAGATAATAATTAGCTCGGAAGTGTTTGATGTTAAGGAACGAATGCAGTTTGGTTTTGAGCGATCGAATCGACGGTTATCGATGTAAATAATTAATCTTTTGCATATATTTATTGGATTGTTCATCGTTTAATTTATTCTTTGAAAAATCGTGTGATTTAATTGAGAGAGTGTTTAAATAAAATATTTTTCTATTCATGGCAATTATTAGAGCGTTCAGGGCTCTGTAATTCGTTATTATTGTCGAATTTTGTTTCGACGACCTCCTAATTTTCTTTTCTAATTAGTTTGGACAAATTGTGAAGTTAAAAGTTGCAAATTGCTTCGGAAGAAGTCGAGAATGCAGAATTGAAGATATTGTACGAATTTTTTTTTGTATAGAGAAGTATTTACATCGACTCTGGCTTTCTTATAGAGGAAGATTCGTACAATATCTTGAATTGTGAGGAAGCAATTTGGAAGTTTCAACATGCAGCTTGTTCCCCATGTAAAATTCGATCCCTTCCACCGATCTTCACCGAATTTCATACGTATCACGGTTAAGTGATATCCCACAGATGTAGCGAGTTCGGGTTCGATTGGTCGAAGCTGTCGCGAGTTAGAGCGAAACGTCATTTTTTTTTCGAAAAATTCAAAGTCCCATAAAATCCCATAAAATCTAAACTTCTCGATGGATTCGGTCCAAATGCGACACCAACCGACCTTGGGGTACAAACCTATTCGCGAAGAACTATTCGCGACGAATATCTCAAAATGTTGCGATCGCTATAGTGCAAAACGTTCTTTTTTTTCGGTAATTTGAAAACGACATAAAATCCGAATCGCAGCTTCGATCATGATGAAAATTATAGTCAATGAAGAGATTATAGAGCTGCACGTGTCTGCAAAATTCAGGGGCTGCAGCTGAAACCGTTTTCGAGTTATAAACGTTCGAATTTCGGAAGACTATTACACACACATACGCACATAAATCCAGACATTTTTTCCAAACACATTTTCTCGGTCTTTTCCCACATTTCGAACATTATAACACGAACTTAACGAAATAAAAAAATTCCACCATAACGTAGCTTCCTCTATAAAGCAGCAACGACGTAATATCCGCAATTAATTAAAAATTTAGCTAAAAATTTAAAAAAATAAAAAACGTAAGAATAATCTTCGATATTTTCGATATTTCCTACTCGACAAATTTCAGGTGATAGAAAATGTCGCACAATTTCACGTGATTTCACGCGTTTGATGACACGAATAAGAAAAAATCTGACGTATGTACAATTTACATGGGTGAGATATTAAGAACTTGGTTGCGAACCCGTTTGGGTGTAATTATCGACCTAAGTCCCGATATTTTCGGTAATTACGCTCGCGATGGAACCCTCTTGGCCAAGATTCTCTACAGCTACGACATCATAAACGAGGATCAATTTCGCACGTTGATTCGCACCCAAGATCCGGCATTGTCGCGTGTTAATTTAAAAAATTTGCGAATATGGTTGCGTTTCATCGGCGTCGATTGCGACGAAAATTGCACCGAAGATATTTCAAACGGCAAAGGAACGGCGGCTCTTCGTTTGTTCTACAAAGTTTTTCTCGCGTTGGAAAACAAAGATTCCCTGCATTTTATAACGTTGCAGAAGGAACGAGAAAAATTTGTTCCGAATTCGGGAAAATTCGACGTTACGACGGTGGTTGAAGAATCGACGGATTCGGAACCCGAAGATCATCCTCTGGTCGGGCCTTTGAGAAAAGCCGCGAGTTTGATCGATTGGCAAAGAAAAAAGTACGAAAATATCGTTGAAGATTGCAAGAAAGAGCGGGAAAAATTTCGCGTTTCTCTCGAGAAAAATGAAATTTGGGAATCGAATTCGGATAAAATTATTGGGTGGGCGGGGAAATTTGGAAAAGGGGAAACGGAATCGAGAGAGCTCGACGAATTTGAGCGGAAACACAGAGTCGAGGATGGAAAAGGAGATTTGGAACCGTGCGAGGATATAACGAAATTCCAGGCAAGATTGAGATATCTCTGGTGCTTTTTTTTTTTTTGTGGAACACCCTAAAATAAGCCCGAACGTAAGAATAAAAGATTTTGATATCTCACTTAGTTTTCGAAATATCTTTTTTTTTTAAATACATTTTTTTTTAAATAAAATGAAAGAATTTTCCCGGATACGGCTTAAAAGTGAGAAATAACCTGAAAACTTCACTTAAAAACCTACGTTAGGTTATATTAGGTTTTCAGTCAATTTTTTAAATCATTTTTGCTCATTACGATTTTATTTAAATAATTTATTTTCTTTCGAAGCAGAATTTTTTTTATTTGGATTTTTTTTACAATCGTTACACAATTTCAATTATTTCAAAATCATTTCTAATTTCATATCGTTTCTAAAGATTTTTCTCTGTATAAAATGATAAGGAATAAAATATATCTAAATTTGTTTATCTTCTACATCAGATTTTTTCTGAAAAAAGGTTATATTTAGGTTTCAATTTCAATCTAATTTCTTTATTTTTCTTAATTCTCTCTCTTATTCTTTATTAATTCAATCATTAATTAATCAATTACCTCCCACAATTGAAATCTAATTTGGGACACAAAAAAAAATAGCTGTTTCGAAAACTAAGCAAGATATCAACATATTTTTTTCCCCTCTCTTCGGCTTATTTTGAAATGTTCTACAAGAAAACTTCATCAGATCGCGACGCCATAAACATCATAATCTCCCCAAATTCCAGACCGAAAAAATAAAAATTCCCCGAGCGGATGAAAACGCAGCCCAGGCTTACACTAAATCGCTGAAGCAAAAATATCGTCAGGAAGCCATGACGAAGACCTTCAAAACGAGAATGCAAAAAGCTTTGCTCTCCCAAGTTTGGGAAAGAGTTGTAGACGATCAGGAGATGGAATTCGACGAATTGATAGCCCGAAAAGTTTTGAATCAATCGCAGTACGAGAAGAAGATGATGAGAAAATTGTGCGACATAAGAAACGAAAAAGCGCGAATGGCTGCCAATAGAAAAATCGTCGAAGATCTCACGCAGAGAACGAAGGAACAAGAAGCTCGTCTCGATCAAGAACGAGCCCGTGAAATTTTGATAAGAGAAAACGAAGAAGTCGAAGCCGAGAGATTGCGAATGAATGAACTCGAGCGTAGAATAAACGAAGATACGATTCGTAAAAAGCAAAGAAAATTGCGAAAAATCGGTGAAGACGTCGTCAACGACGTCATCGATATTTCAACCCTGATTGGGGAACACAAAATGGCTACCAACGACCGTGAAGTTCCAAAATTCTTGTGGAATCAGTGGCTAGCTCTCTTCATCAAGAGCCAACCGATCGTTGGATCTGCCAACGAAGATATTCAACCGGAAATGGACCAACGCGAGTTTGGAAAGGAAGAAATCCTCGAAAACGACGACGACATGGATTTGGACAAAACAAATGTCCTCAATGACGACGATTTTGACAATTATCACAACTCAAGATCGCCCTGGAACGATTTTTTGTCCAGCGAAGATATCGAAAACGACGATTTTATGAGACTTGGACTTTTGGTTCTCGGTTATATCGTTCACAAGACCCTGATCGGTCTTCATCCTGATCAAGAGCTTCCTGCCAAGCCTCCGCTTCCGGAAATGAAGATCAGAGCGACGATTCTCGGCTTGCCGGATATTCTGCTGTACGAACCGATTCGTCAGCTCTTGAAGCACAGTGGAATTCATCTGGTGTGCATGGAAGACGCGATTAATCATTGTCTGGAGCAATACAAAACGGAAATGAAGGATCACGAGTACATAGATCTCAACATCATCGCGGCGACCAAACAAACTCTCACGAGACAATCGTCAGGATCCGCCGGAGGTCGGTCAAAAAAATTGCCAAAGAGTCGGAAATCTTCTTCGAGCGGTGTAAAAACCGTTTTTTCGGTCAAACGATTGGATCAGACGACGAGCGGCATCGACAAGGTCACACAAACTCCTCGAGTCATTCCCTGGGAAGACACGGATCCCATTTTGAGCGATTCCGCTTATATCGGTAAATGGGTTCACGAATTTTTGACCTTGGGACAACCGATTTCGGACGATTTGAACGCTAGAATTTTACTCGAGTACCTGAAGAGTCTCAAGGACGTTCGGGGATTCGTTATCGTTAATTACCCGACGACTCGCGAACAAATGGCGTCATTGGAATTCGCATTGACCGGTCGAAGATTGCCGAAAGATCGTTACGAAGCCCAAAATGAAAAAGAAGAAACGAATATCGAAGAAATCGATGCGATACCTTCGAGAATAAGTTTCGAGGATGAAGGACGTGATTTTGAGGATATTATGAAAACCTCGAGGCTCGTTCCGGACCCTTTCGACCGTCCGGAAGCTTCGGACGGCGATTCTTACTTCACTTCCTTCGTTGCGATCAAACCAAAGTCGATGAATCGGGAAAATAACGAAACGAACGAGTACGAAATTCTCAAGGACGAAGGAACGTCTCTCGAGGCTTTTTACGTTGATCAGGGAATAGCTTCGGTCTTCTATTACGCGACATTCGACGTCTCCACCCTGAAGAAGCTCGCGAGATTGATCATCACCGGAGAAACTTCGACCTTGAGAATTTCTTCCGCAGAATTGTTCGGCGAAGCTATGGAATATTACGGAGCTCGTAACTACGCAAATTCCTCAACCGGCAGAACTCCCGTCGTCAAAAAATTGGTGTCACGCGCGAGTATTTCCTCTTCCGGTGAAACCGGAAATTCCGAATGGAGTCAAACACCGAGCGATTCTCGAGAAATCGAATCTGCGTCGAGCAAAAAATCTTCGCAGCATCCTCCACGTCCGGGAGATCGCGATTGGTCCTGGGCCGATCTTCCACAGCCGCAGCAACTCGTCTTCAGCCTCGCCGATCTTTGGCGAGCTTTGGAAAATTCTTATATCGAACGTTTGAAAGATGCTTTTCATCTGAAGAGAACGAATTTCGAAGCCGTGATTCCTTACGCGAATTTCGTGAAGACGCACATGAAGGAATTCATCGAAAGACCGGACACTAAGCAGGATCTTCTTCACGAGTTTCATCGATCTTTCAACGACCTTGACAACGATATTCGAGAAAACGCGGATGTCAAGCACGAATTGTATTGCAGAGTGGCGGATTTTGAGACGTTGATGTGGGAAATTTGCGATGGAAGGAAGAAAGAAGCTGAGGAAGAGAGAAAACGAATTATTTTGGATCATTGGACGACGCAGGAAGCTGTTGTTCTCACGAACGTTTATGTCGGCATTGTTCAAGCCGAGATCGATCGTTTTGTAGACACGATTCAATTTATTCAGGATTATTATCTGTCGATGCTTCAACGTCCTCTTCACGAAGTTAATCAGTCTAGGATAATTTTGGAAACAATTCCACTGGGAAGTCAGGAATCCGGTTCGAATCTGGACATTCCAGCGACAAAAATGTCCACCAGAAGCCTTAAGGACAAAGAATCCAAAGAAATTCGAGGAAAAACGAGTAGTTCTAAAATTCCATCGCCGCCATCTTGCGGAAACTTGACGACGTTCAAGGAAGAAATAGCGAAATTGTTGATGAACGTCGATCAGGAAAATTTTGATTCCACGCAGACGATTTGTTGCAAAATTATAGGATCTGATATTCGTTACGTTCGTGGAATTGTGGATTCAATGGCTGGATCGGTTCTTGATGTTTTGAAGAAGGAAGAAACAGCTGCGTCGAAGTTGACGACGTTGCCGAAGGATAATAAAGGATCGGCTAGAAAAGCTTCGAGATCTTCCAGGGTGGAACAGGAATCGGTGAAAAAACGAGCGCAAGATTTGGTCCTGGAATGGCGTTACGCTCTCGAGTACGAGATAAATCGGGTTCGAATGAGATTGAAGATGCTGGATGGAGCAGCGACATCTGATGTAAATTTTCTTCTTCGGGGCATGCAACGACTTTTCTTCGGAATTCACGAATCTCTCGTTGACAGGTGATCAAGGTTTTTTTTGGGTTCTAATAGATGTTCTGGTTAATGATGATGATTATGCAAAATTTGAGGATTTATTTCGAGATGAAAATGAGTGACGTCAATGATTAAACTATTGACAATCGTTAGTGATGACTTTTTCCCATCTTTCTGTCGAAGAATGGATTATTTTGTGCCAAAAAAACTGTTCGTTTTGTAGGCCAATCCATCAATCAAGTCAAATTTTCACTTCTTTGTAAGAATGTAAGTGTTGTTGTGAAAGTCCGTGCTGCATTGATCGAAATAAGTGGTAGTCCGAAGCGGCCAAGTCTATCACAACTTTTTCCACCACAGCGAATTTTTAATTCGCCCAAAATCGCTTTCTCCCAAAATTTCTTCAACCCCTCGCAGATACAAAAACGAGATTAAAAGCGTGAATTCCATGGCATCGACGTTTCGATTCGCAATCGAGGAAGCCGTACCGATTCAGGAAGAATTATTGCTTGACGGTGATCGTTTTCTCGTGCGTTCGAACGTCTTGATGTATCCTACGCCGACATTATCGAATTCCTCACCGATCCGGGAAGAAAAATCCCCGTCGAACTTTCAAATGGCTCAATTGGGTCGTCTTCTGTATATCTTCCGTCGCGTGGCGCCCTCTGGAACGTTGGCCGAACGTTCTTTCGTTTATATTCTTCAAGATCTGATCGCTTGTGGCGACGAAGAAGGCGCGACGGCTCCGCTTCCGTCGTCATGGTTGCAGCTTCGAGCTTGCGACGTTCCGAGATTGGTTCGCGATGTCTTCGGAGACGTTCAATTCGTCGATTGGCGTGAATTTATCATCCACGCGATGGAAATCGACACGCCAACGGTGGATCAAATCATCGATGCTTCGTCGGCCTTCAGAAACATCGACGTCGACTCGACGGACTCCGTCAGCTTGAAAGAATTCCATTCTGTTCGATTGTGGTTCTACGATCGTAACCAAAATGGCTACCCGAACTATCAGCCTCGCGATGACCTTGAAACTGAAGCCGAAGACGACGAAGATGACGAAGAAACGGTTGGAGAATTTTATCCGAAAGCGATGAAAAGATTCGAATCGGCGAAATATTTTTGCGGGAATGAAGTGGAGAATCGAGAGATGATGATGAGATTGATGCTGGCGAAAGAGCTGCTGGGTGAGATGTATTCGTGCGAATCGCGAAGAGTTAATTATATGGCTTTGCTTATGGATTTTTGCAAGGACGAAGATCCTAAGGAAGGTTTGGGAAAGGCTCTGAGTCTCGCGAGTGGCAATAAAATTTGTATTGACACGAAGGAAGGTGAAAAATACGTGGAACGATTGGGAGAGATTAGACGTCGAGATGCTGAGGATGAAGAGCGCAGGAAATATCTTCGGGAAGAAGCTATAATGGTTTGGTTTTCAATTTGAGATTAATATTTTGTTTTATGATTTTTTTGGGCATTTTAACATAGGTTTATTGGGATGGACTATACGGTAACAATTACGATATAGATTGAGGTACTCTTGTGAATTTTTTCATGAAAAAATTTTCAATTTTGGGTGTACTATCGCCGTTTTCCCAAAACAACTTTTTTTTTTTTAAGGTCACTTGGGGTGAGCCTGATATCTCTGGAACGGCTCATCTGAAATGAAAAAACCAAAAAGATTTCGTTAGTATGATATCAAACGCAGTTCGTGAACGAACGGTTTGGCGAAATTTTGATTTTTAAAGTAACGTCGATTTATCGGAAGAGTTAGATTTTTGAGATTTCAAAAATTAGGTTTTTGACCCAAACAGATATAAATTTTGGTCCGAATGAAAATTTCTTCGTTCACGAACTAGCCATTGTAATTAGAAACAATCTCGTGAAATAATCAAATCGATCGGTTTAATTGCTGTAGAGAAATCGTCCTCACTGCAACAGCACTTTTTAAAAAACATGATTTCAAGATAATCGCGTTTAAAATATTGCGTCTGGGTTTTTCGCGGATAAAATCAATTTCGTCAGACTTAAATCGTCCTCAGATCCTCATAAAATTTCGATGAAACATATTTTAAATTAAGTACTTAAAGAAAAAGCAAAAAAAATAATAATTTTTCCATCTTTCCGACTCAAACAACCAGAAACAACCCCTTAATCAATCGTCGCGTATATATTCAATTTGTTCATAGACATCCGAAGCAATGTTGAATTACGTGCTAGGAAAAATCGTTTCCAATAGCGAATTTGATGCTGAAAGAGCGTCAATTCGTATTGAAAAATTCAACGAGTCCAGAAAATCAATAAATTCCGATAATTCGCTGAGACTCGACGACGTCACTTCGATCTCATCCGAGAACGACGTCGAGCGATCTTTAACGCCTGAAGATATCGAAAATGAATTTTCCACCGTGAAACAGACCGAAAATTGCGAGGATATGGAAATCAACCCCGCAAAAACTCACGAAACCGTTTATTGGTTGAATATCGAGATTTGCCAGGTAAGAATTGAATCAATTTCATTGTTCGAAGGATAATTAATTTCTCCGTGCTTCATCGAGGCTGTACTCGCCGCAATGCTTCCGAGATTCGCGTCCCAATCGGATCTTTTTGAAACAACGAGAAATCTTCGAGAAAATTTGAAATACGTCTGGCAAGATTGCAAAAACGACGAACTAAACGACAAAATAGAAGAAATTCTCAGTCATCGTTTTTTCGAGCACGATTTCGTGAAAAAATTGATTCACGCGACTAACAAATTCACGACCAAACATTTGGGCGACATCGTAAACAAGATAATTCGCGAAAATAAATGATTTTCATCGATTATGCGAATAAATATTGTGGAAAAAAATGTGAAGAACTCGAAAGTCGACGAGGTAAAGTTTTCAACGTATTTTTATTGTTTCATTACATCGCAAATCGTACAGTCTAAATAATTTCGTAAATTCTCACAAGCTTCTTTCGTCAATTATTCTCGTCTTTCGAAAGTTACAAACAAATTTTACAAAGCTCGACGAAAACATCGAGAACAAATATTTTTCTAATCCAAAAAAGAGGATTTATTTATTTAGTTTTTCGTTAAACTATTCGTAAGATAGTTTTGTTTTTCGTCTGTCACGCTGTATTATTGTACGTTTTTGTTTTTTTTTTTTCTTTCGTTTCAACAAGTACTCAATAATGTTTCAAAGTATGATGGACTTTTATGGTTGTGAACAATCGTCGCGGCTGCCTAATCGATTGCGATTAAATAATCCGTAGTATCACTATCTGTCTTCGCTGATCGGTATCGCGATGATAAATCATTGGAAATCATCGCGTTCGGCACTCAAGTGGGAACAGAAAGTGTCAAGTTTTTCGAATCGATGCATCGTCTAGGTTGGAAGACCATTGAAGAATTAAAATTGAAATTATGTCGGAAAATTTACGAATATTACGATTAATGGTGATATGAGGTTGTGTGATAAATTCCCGCTTTTTATTTTTTTCCGCAATTCTGTGATTTGTTTGGTAAAGTATTTATATGCATTTGCAAGTTCTTTTTTTGATCTACAAAGCTGTGTGCTTCGATTTTTTGAATTAATTCATTTTAATCAATTTTCAGGCTTTTGCCAAGTTTAAATTTGAAATTTATTTTTTCAATCTCCTGGAATTTCCATTTAGAAAGCCTAAAAATCGATTAAAATTAATCAATTCGAAAAATTGAAGCAGACAGGTTTGTAAAGCAAGAAAAGAACTTGCGAATCCATATATACACTTCACCCAACAAATAACAAAATGGCGGGAAAAAAATAAAATACGAAAAAACAACGAAAATTTATTACACAACTTAAATTAACACGATTAAAAAATAAATAAATAATCAATTAAAAAAAATGAGGAAGGGAATAAAAACAAGATAGAATGAAACTTTGAAGATAAAAAACTTGAATAGTCACTTCTTGTTGCCACAAGACCGCTCGCACCTGTTAAGTTTCGTTATTTTTTTAAACAATACGATTTCTCTCTCTAACGTAATTCTATCGATAAACGTAAAAATCTACCAACTTCGTACCTTCGTCAATGTCGTCTTACATATCATATATTAGTCGTCTATGTATTAAATATAATATAATATAATATATATATATATGTGTGTATGTATTTTACAATGAGCTCGAGATAAAATAAAAAATACGTTTCTATATCGTTCGTTAAACGCGTGTCGTGTTTTTATCGCCTTAATTATATTCGATATTACATTTCGCTAACGAATTAACAGCTTTTTCACAGCCCGCAACTCACCATAATTATTATGTATAGCATTATAGTAACCTCGTAAGTAATTCACTAGGAATTCGATCAGATGCCAATCTGTACATGCACGCATGTCTGTGTGCGCATTGTTATGATTATTATTATTATTTTTTCTTCGTTCGCTCTTTATTTCTCTCGCACACGTGATATGTGACGCGAACGTATTTATCGTTTAGTTTTTATGGTGTCTTTATGTAGTCTCTCTTTCTCACTTGGGGATGGGCGGTTGGTTAATGGAAATGGATTTGAAATACTCCTTGAAACAAGGAACTATGATTGAGGAGGAACGTCCGAGTGGACGACGGAAAAAATAGGTGAATTTTGGGAATTATTATCTCGAAAAGTATTTGTTCGATTTTATTCAGGTTTGTTTTATTCGAAAGTATGGATGTTGAGGTATGCTGAGGAATTTTTTTATAAATATATATCGACTGGGAGCGCTGCTGTCATGGCCGGCGTAAAAAATGTCCCTCGCTCGCACGATCCGCGGTACCCAAGATTACACGCAGTCGGTTGATCCAAAACAAAAATTTCAAAAAAATTCTCAAAATGTAATGTACGATGCCCTTCGCAACGTAGGATTTTTTTTCACTCAATTATTTTTTTTTATCAAGCCAGAAAGGTCGGAAATTAAGGTTGAAAAATGAATGTAAAGTTCAATCGGCCGCCATTTCGTGAAAAAAAATTTTTATTCAAAAAATCCTACGTTGCGAAGGCCATCGTACATTACATTTTGAGAATCTTTTTGAAATTTTTGTTTCGGATCAACCGGACTGCGTGTAATCTTGGGAATCGCGGATCGTGCGAGCGAGAGACATTTTTTACGCCGGCCATGACAGCGGCACTCCCGGTCGATATATATTTATAAATAAATTCGTCAGCATACCTCAACATCTATACTTTCGATTGAAACAAACTTGGATAAAATTGAACAAATACTTTTCGAGATAATAATTCCTAAACTTCACCTATTTTTTCGCTGTCTACTCGGGCTTTCCCCCTTAATTTTCATGGAACGATTAAAATGTTCACATTTCTGCAATAATAATGAACAATTTGGATTAATTAGTGTTTCCCAATCGATTCTAATATTCAATAGCAATTATAATCCATGATAATTCAGTAATGATACTATTTCAAATACATCTCCATTGATTAAATGTCCATCCCTGCTCTCACGTCGTCTACGTGTTCAACAAACCGAACAAAGCACTCTCCCTTGTCAAAATATCCAATAAATCGATAAAAGTTCGTTGGTGTTTCGACAAAATATTAAGAATAAAAGATTGAAGATAATTCTTCAGCAACAACAAAAAGAAATCAAATGATTATTTTTTTACACCAAAATCTTCAGTAGTTGAGAAAAAAATTAAGAAACTCCACCACAATCACACTGACAACGTTTTCGTATCACTTCCTTACAATTAAACATATTTTCGATGAAACTACATCCTATTCGATGCTAAATTTCCTATTAAAAAAAAAAAAAAAAAAAAAACAATAAAAAATGAATAAAAAATTCGTACGATTTATTTCTTCGATAAATCCGTCAGTCTTCGAACTTTTCAAACCCAGAGCACTTAAGTACCTCTCCATCTATGCGTTACATGCTAAAAGTTATATATTACAATATTAGTTAACGCAACCGCAACTTTCGCGTATTTTTCACGGGAAGATATAACTCCTAGTTTCGGCCTTTAATTATTTTTCTTCGCTAATAATCGATTCGTAAAAATGGGAAAAACAATTTAAATCGCAACAGAAATGGATTTTCAAGTATTTCTCGCTTTTCATGGAACTACAGAACAAGATTTTACGCCGGTATATCGTAGTTTTACCGCGCCTTACCGGCGTTTAACGAATGTAAGACGATAAAAAAATAAGCTCTACTGGCTTTTTATCTCTCGATCATCGATCAACATTTTTTTTTCTTCTTCCCCATCATTCTCTTAACGATTATCATTATTATTATCATTATTCTCGTTTACAAAGTTCGAAGCATCGTTGATTGTGGCAATAGTTTTACGACGACGATCTACGATATTCGATTTCGCGTTGTTTTGTTATTGTTAGGTTGTGTAATAAATTCCCGCATTTTTTTCTGTCAGATATTAATTTTTTTTTCCAATATTGGTTTGCCAATTTCGAATTTAAAATGAATTTTTTAGCCTTCTGGAATTTCTATTTCAAAACCCGGAAAACTGATTAAAATTAATTTAATTAATAAAATTAGTTGATTAACTGAATTAAAATTTAATAAAATTGATTAATTAACTCAATAATTAAAAATTTTTAATCAATAAAATTGATTAATTAACCAAATAAAAAATTAATTAAATTAACAAAATTAATATTTAACAGAATAAAGAATTAATTTAATTAACAAAATTAATTAATTAACTGAATTAAAAATCAATTGAATTAAGAAAATTAATTAATTAAAACGCGGCATTTCATTACACAATCTAATATTTCTCGTACGATTCGATCGCGCGGTTTTCGCTATCAGCTTCGATAATTTCGTCGCGATCGTTGCAAAATTTATTTATCACTAATCGTAACCTTCTCGTGTTTGAATTACAGCCACGACGTAAGTCGAGAGCTTCGCGTGCGCTTATTATCGCTACGCCAAGATCTCTCCGTCTCATTTTCTTCGCTCAGCGAAAAAAAAAAAAAAAAGAAACCAAAAAATTATAGATAATAATAATAATGAAATATTAAGAACATGAAAAAATCGTTATAACAAATTGCGCGTCATGCCGACCAAAAACCACGAAAGTCAAGCACTTTTCACGCCTTTCTAAGACACTGTACAAATTTCATTATTTTCCCTTCTTCTCCTAGCACATCCTTTTTTTCCATTTGCACATTAAATTCCCATTCGTTATTATTTGGCACGTTTAAATATCTCGAATAATTCGATTCTTTTGCATTTTCATTCGTTCAATCTTCGATCAATAATTTTCTTCTTCGCTACGGCCCGGATTGGTTCGAACGTGCGATGTTTATTCTAAGTGTGTGGGTTCGTTAGAAAAATATTGGTTATCGAAATTTCGACCCGTTCGAGAAGTAACGGCGATATATATAATTTTTTTCCCCTAATTTTCGACGTCCAGCCGCTGTCAATCGAAAAGATAAACGAGAAAAATCACTTCTCGGACGTTCGTATCTCGGTATATTATTTTTTCAAATTCTTCTTCATCATTTTCGTCTTGATTTCTCTTTGTTCGACGGCATTATATCTCCCGGAATATTCGTTCTCTCGTTTTAAATGCACAATCAGTATTACATTGACTCGTCGTACGTCGGTTGTTATCGCAATAAATTTCATTAACGACGACAGTTATTAATTTTACGATCCGTATGTATATACCGATAATTTCGAAATGACGTTTTCGGACCGTCGATAATAATTATTCGTATCGGCATCCGCCGAGACTTCCGTTTTGGAATAAAGAATGAAGATTAACGTCGGATGATTTTTTAAGTTTCTGCGTGAGTTTATCGCTCGAAGACGATTAGTGGAGGCGCGGGGTTGAATTTGGCGAAGGTTCTCGCGATTAGGACCACCCCCCTCAATTCCCCCCGACATTTAAGGGGGTCTTCTCGTGTTATCCGTCGTTTTCGAGCCCCATTTTGGGGAATTTATTGTGGGCGAACGGTTGAAGATTTTTTGATGCAGTTTGTTTTGATGGTTTTGATCATTCTTTATCTCTTGATAGTCATTTTTTCGTTTGATTAATTTCACGCGTGTCAGTTTTATTCGTCCTTGATCGCGCTATTGTCAATAAAGTCGAGGGCGCGGGGGGGATGGAATTTTTACGGTTCTGGTTATCGAAAACCAGAAAATTTATATTTATTGTACCTTTGATTATAAATAGACAAGAACTTTTCTCAAAAATTCGTGAATTTGCAATTGGAGCTTTTTTTAATGGAATTAAGTTTTTTCTTCCCTTTTCATGTTCATAATAGTTGCGAAAATGCATCAAATTAGTATTTATAAAACAAGTTTGTGTTTATTTATATTCAATGGTATAAAAAATATAACTTTTCCAGTTGTTTCCTCGAAAAAATTAGTCTCAAAAGATAAAGAATGATCGAAAACATCAAAACAAACTGCGTTCAAAAATCTTCCACCGTTCTCCCACAATAAATTCCCAAAATTACGGCTCGAAAACCAACAATTACACGATAACACCCCCTTAACGAAGAAATAATATAATTAAAAAAATGCAATACGTCTCACTCGCACAATTCACGACAAAAATAACGTCGTAGAAAACATCGTTCATCAATTCATCCATCACGAATGGCGGAAGAAGAACGACGAAGGGTTATTAAGGGGTCACCGAGGGTTTTTACGATATTTCGCGTTAACGCGAGAACCTTAACCAATCCAAGGTAGCCATCAGCTGGGCTGCGGAGGCGTTATTCTAACGTTGAGCCAAGTGTAAAGTTTGAACTTTTTTTTATCAACGATTTCGTAATTAAGATTGCTAAGACCGTCGATGGAAAAACGTTTTTTTCCGGTGTTCAAAACTTCGAACCTTCGTGGATTAGCTTTAGCTTTTTTGTGCGTTAACATCGTGTAACGCGCAACGTTGACCGGATAACGAGATATGTAGAAACCTTGAGCTTTTATGCGATTAGCCATGTCGTCGTCTTCGCCTCCCCAACCCCAAAAAGCGTTGCTGAAGCCGTTGACCCGATCGAATTGTTTTCTCGTCATGGCCGACACTCCCCCGAACAGACCCGCGTACGGTAGGCTTTTATGAACATTGGAAAAGATTTATTATTCATTATTGGGTGTTTATTATCGGCCTTGGCGGTGTATCGTGGGGTGGAGGTGACTCAAGGCTTTGAAAAAATAGAATTTGGTGTCTTAGGAATCGGAGAAAATTCAGGAATGAAGCTGGGATGGCTACTTCGCGGTGAAGTTTTGGGATATTAAGTATCGGGAATTTTTTTATTATGAAAGTAACAAATAGAGAAAAATATGGGAACTCGGGATTTTAGCCCTGGGTCGAAGTAACACCACGAAATATTAATAAGGGTTGAAATGAGTGTTGTTCAATCGTGATATTCTGTAGCTTCTGATAAAACTTATTACTCAGAGAAAAAAAAATAATAATCCTTACAGGATTGTCCCAGGAATGGGGATTAATTCAATGAAAATGCATTCGAAATACTTTTTCAAACGAATAATCATGATTAATTGTCATGCAACAATGAATAATGTTTATATTTTTGCAATAATGATGAATAATTTGGAGAAATTATTGTTTTGCAATTGATTATAATATTTAATAGCAATTATAATCCCCAATAATTTGATAATGGAAGTATTTTAAATATCTTTTCATTAAATTAATGCCTTTCCCTGTTCAATTGATAAATTGGTTATTTTTTTTTTATTAGGGAAATTTTGAATACGATTATTTGAATTACCTGTATTGAAATTTGTCGACTGCGACGGACATATGTCTGGGCTGATCGGGACAAGTGTAGAGATTTCTATCGTTCTCCGGTATCAGATCGACGTCGTGAAAGATAAAGCAATCAAAGTCACGTTCCACGAGCGCTTCTTTGTAACCCACGTTCATCAGCATCGCTCGATTGAACGGTCCGCTGCCTGGAAATTAAACAAACGGTCAAGTGTAAGATCTAGTCGTGTGCAAAGCGTTCGTAATATTTTTTAAATAATTTATTCAGGTTATTTAGGTGTTTGTTTCCGTGTTCTGTTCGTCATATTTTTTCAATAATTTATTTTTTTAAATCTACGAGACCGAAGACTTTCATTCTAATTTTCCCGTAAGGTCCAAGTAAGGCTGAGTATTCCCTAATTTTTTTCCAAATTTAGGTCCAGTACTTTCGGAAATAAGGGAGGGGGGAGGGGAAATGTTCTATTGTCGCATATTATTCGGAAAATAGTTTGAAATATGCTATTTAAAATTACGAAAAAAATTGAAGCTAATGTAGGCTATTTTTTTCTTGAAGAAGAGTATTTCGAGAGTATGTAGTTTAATTTTTCAATTAATATAATAAATAATGGGGAAGTTTCGATTTTATTGGTGAAAATCGCCAAATCAAAATTTTTTTTGTACGTTCAATATTTTATTTCCCGAAGTAAATATTCAATTGCAGCTAAATAACCTATGATACCCTTTAAAGAAAGTATCAAAGAATAGATGATAATTTTTCCAAGCCAAAAAAATCAATTAGTTACTCGCGGAACGTCTTTTTGAAATAACTTTTTTGTGTGCTCAGGGTCGAATAGACCCCAGCAAGCCAGCTATGTCATAAGCCGACAAGTTTGCCCGCCAAGGCTCAACAATCTCTATTCACATCCCGTCGCAAAGGGTCGAAGGTTGAAATTTTTCTGACATTCAATTTGTTCCACGAAAATAGATTTCCGTGTCGATGAAAATCTCAACGATCGATCGATTGTTAATAATTTCCTCGTCGCAGCCCTCGAAATCGTATTAATACGAAATTGGGTCTCGAGAGGCTGCGAGTCCTATTTTCTTTGTGAATCGCACACAGCTTCGATGACGACGACGACGACGCCAGGAGGGGGGGAAGAGAATTGGGTCGCCCGTGAAAAAGCTCGGCCAAGAAGTGCTTTATGCATCCTCGCGTTTCAGGCCGGGCCTGCATAAGCTTCGCCCTTTCGTAGTGAAACGTTTTCTTCACCCAAGCTGCGCCTCATCGAATACGTGTATATTTATATACTCGTACACGTGTATATACGTGCATGATTCTTTTTTCTTTTTTTTTTTTTGAGGACAAAAGCTTTCGCTGCAGAAAGTCGAGAGGTTCATCGACTAGTGACACACTAAGGGCACAATGTGGGATGTATTACGAGCTACTGTAAAACGTTGCCAAAATTATTCGCCTTAAAAAATGTCAAGATACTTCGGTAGACCATTTTTTTGAATTTTTTAAGGGGATATATCTGGTTTTCGGGGGAATTAAAGCACTTGAAGAAATATTGTCGATTTTTTGATAATTTTTTCATGGAAAAATTTATATTAATGTTTAATAATTGATTGAAATATATTAATAACAACGTATTAACGATAATATATTGTTAATAGTATTACTAATATGTTGTGATTAATACTTCATAGTGTATTCTAATAAAATGATGTTGACATGTTAAAAAAAAATCGTAAAAATTTTTTAATTTTCCCTAAAATAACTAGATATAACGCCTAATTTGTTTAGAATGAAAGTACGAAGTAGTTTTTTTTTTTAATTTTTTGTGGATTATCAGTGGTCTCTGGAAAGGGGGGAGGGTGTCGTCTGTCGGTAGGCGTACATGATAAGCTCTGCACATGTGAAATAATGTTGCAACTCACGATAAGATCGCTCTTCGTGAAAGCTTCCGCCATTATGGAAGTGAATTTAATAATCCCGGAAAATGTCAAGCGCTTCATCAATCAAGCACCGACGAAAAAAACTCTATGATAAAAAATACAACAAACGTATAAATAAATAGATAAAGCCGAGGTTCGAAGAAAGCATGATGAATAAATAATAAAATTAATCCGACACGTATCTTTTCGGTGAAGCAGCAACGAAAAAAAAACTTTATGATAAAAAATACAGTAAATAAATAAATGAATAAATGGATAAAGATGAAGTTCGGAGAAAGCATGATGAATAAATAATAAAATTAATCCGACACGTATCTTTTCGGTGAAGCAGCAACGAAAAAAAAACTTTATGATGAAAAATACAGTAAATAAATAAATGAATAAAGATGAGGTTCGAAGAAAGCATGATAAATAAATGATACAATTAATCTAGACAGCAGACAGGTCTCTCGTGAATTTTTATTCGGCTTTGTTCGTCCACCGAAGCTCGCAAATCAACGAATTATCTCGAGCAGACCGCGCTTCGATCCCGATGACCTCTTATCATTTTAATGAATTTGTTGGGTTGATAAAATAAAAAACACAGCGTACAAGACCGTGCCGGTCAGTTTGATAAGTCCCGACATGAAGAAAAAAAGAACCGAAAGAGACAAAAAAAAAAAATTATCAATCTTTAACGAAACAAATTTGATAAAATACAATAATCGTAAATTTTAATATCTCGATTAAAATTAAATGAAGAATGGAGAGAATTCAGTCTCCGCGAGTTTTACATAAATCACGGATGAATAATTTCGCAGTCGCTCGACTCGTAGGCAAAATTTTAAAAGCCCATTAGAAAAATACGTCACGTAATAATTCGCGACGGCTTGGTTGCACATTTTTTTTTGCCGGATGAAAGCCAATGGGAGGCTGGATGATGCCGGAGCCTCTAATTGCGCGTCGAGAGCGTCGTTAATCAGTCTCAACGTGCGCTAATCGTACACATAAAGACGGAAGCTCATTCGAGTCTGTATGTATTATTCAGTGAAGCCAGGACGAGTAGCCTTTCGCACGTAATTGCATTGCATTTGCCGTGAGAAATGGCAACACCGTGTTTCGAGAACTCTCTCGAGCCCCTTAAAATCTTGGCGGATGGATGATAAAAGATCGCAAAAGCTCTTGAAAATTTAAGGAATTATAGTTCTCGATAGAATAATAATACATGAATTATTTAAGAATTTTCCACTGCATAAAATACAGAGAAATAAATTACGAAAAGTACAATCAATTAATAGGTTGAGTTATAAATTAATGAATAACCGAAAAACCGAACATATGTATGTCTGTGTTGTTATATTTATGAATATATATTATTTTCAATTATTTCTTTTTTCCGCGCAAATTCATAGAAAATCAGGTTTTAATTCCATAATTTCTTCAAGTCATTTCTGTGGGAATTTAATTTATTAGGAATCCTTATTAATTAAATAAAGGAATAATTGATTAAAAATCAAAGGCCGTCGGCAAGAATAAAAAATAAACATTCAAAAAATCAATTTGGTTTTTTTGCTTTGAGTAATTCTCGCAGAATGCAGATATAGTTATTATTTTTTTGTGAAAAGAAAATATTTTCTACTGCCAGTGAAATAATTTTAAATGTAATTACTCACCGTCTTGCTCAACGACGAATATCTGGTAGTAGATCTGTTGCTTCAACAGCATCGGATGTATATTGTACAGAAACGTTCGAAGATGTTGAATCCGATCCCGAAATGGTACTATTATGGCAACCCGATAACGAGCCCGACAATTCGACGGCCAACCTCTGCCACCCGGCTTAACGTTCGATAATTCTTGCTCCATAATTGCTTTGTCCGGTGGATTTAGCCTGACCTCCAATTGACCAACTTCAATTTATTAAAACAGAACGTAAAAAAATACGTTTATAGATTTTATAAATTAATATTCGCTAATAATAAATATGATATGTATATAATAATGAGATATGCATATTATTATATACAATAATAATAATAATAATAATGATAATAATAATAATAATAAATAATAATAATATGTAATACCTTACAAAATATTATAATTTTGTAAGGAATTACATTTCCTATAAAAATGTATTCAACCATAAATGCGAAAAAATGTAACGTCTTCAAGACGCACAAGCATTTTAAATCGATTTTTGTTGTAAATTCGTCTTCAACCGAGTTCTACAGCTAAACCCTTCATTCTACAAAAAAAAATGTGTGAATACATTTCAGAGACTATCGAATTCTCTACGAGAAAGGTCTCCAGTAAAAATAGCCCAAGTCCATTAATTTACAATTCCCAGCCCCTGAAAGTTTATCTTATAAATAGGCGAATTAAATATTTTTCTTTCTCACAAAATTCAATTCTCTCGAGTATACGAAATGTACTCTTCGTACATTATCGTGGATTCAAATCCGTCGTACAAAAAGCGTGGACTCACCGAGATTCGGGGGCACGATAGGACAAAGCTTGAGCGCCGGAAGTTCAGTGACGTTGGACGGTGCGAGAACTGACCCCTTCGGAGTTTCGACCGACGAATACGGCTCGGGCCATTTTGACGCCTCGTTCGGATCGTTCTTATTTTCCGCGTCATCGACGGCGATCTGAGAAATCGTCGTTGATGACGAAACGTCCGAGATTACGGAATAATTGTACGTCTCCGCTGGTCCGTAGATAATCAAACCACGCGGATGATTATCGTACGAATGATCTGCGTATCTGAAAAATATATATTTAGAACAATATTGAGAAAAAAAATTCAATTATTTCGAACGATATAATTAATAATAATAATAATTGCAGAAATTCCAAGAATTATTATAGAATTATCAGAAATAATAATAATAATTATTATTTCTCTAATAATTCTATAATTATAATATAATCATTATAATATATCAATTAGATTATTATTATTGTAATAATAATAATAATTATTATAATATATTATTATCATTACTTAATAACCTAAATAATAACAATAATAATAATAATAATAATAATAATAATAATAATAATTATTCTCTAATAATTCTATAATTATAATATAATAATTTGGTAATTATTATAATATATCAGTCAGATTATTATAATTGTAGAAATAAACTAAATAATAATTATTATTATTAATTAATAATTATTATAATTTGGTAATTATTATAATATATCAGTCAGATTATTATAATTGTAGAAATAAACTAAATAATAATAATAATTATTATTATTTAGGTTATTTCTACAATTATAATAATCTGAGTGACATATTATAATAATTACCAAATTATTATATTATAATTATAGAATTATTAGAAAATAATAATAATAATAATTATGATAATTATTATTATTGAGGTTATTAAGTAATAATAATACTATTAAATTGTTATGATAACAATCCACCGAGTTCTCTCCTCCCTAGCAATCCTTCACCAAAATCCCAAATAAAATTTTAAACAAATTATCACGGTTTCGATCGATAAAACAATTCGTCGAATTGATCCCCGATTAAGTCCGTAACAACTGCATCGCCACAGGAATCTTGTCGGAGGATCATCCGTGGGCGTGCGTGGCTCTTCGTGGGGTGAGCTTTGGTGCTGGGAAATTCGAGAGCAATGCGGCCAATCAAGCTGGCGTACAGAATTCTACTCGGTCGTCGACGACGTCGTCACAGGTGCATATATATATACGGATACATATGTATATACGCGGACAGAGGCGAGAGTTCCTGACGATAAAGCTCAACCCCAGTGTACAGGACTATGGTTCTGGACCCACGAGACCGTCACTACTGGCCGGGTATTGGATAATCGCATTATCGTGCGTGGGCTCACCGGCTAATTTGCAACTCCCTCAACAAACCCTTGCTCACGCAAACCCGCGACAGTAACTCCCTAACGGTACAACGTGCAGATGTGTATGTTTATCTGTCCGTTGGATCTTGGTCTAATCAACACGACCGATTTCAAACTCGTGATGCAACTCCTAAAATAAAAAGGTCTTCCATTGACGTTTTGTGGATTGCCAACAAGTGATAAAAATTGGATTTCTGTTGTTTTTTTAGGTTTTACATTGGATCTCGTATGATCTAGTGTTTGATGCATTTTTTAAGATTGTAGTGAATTATTTGTCCTACCGGATGGATAAAAGCTGCAATAATTCTTGAAAATTTGAGAAATGATAGTTCTCGATAGAATACATGAATTATTTTAGAATTTTTCACTGGATAATTTAGTAGTTATGAATTTATGATTTTAACACGGTCGATTATGGAAAAACAGCTTTCGCAGACGTTAATGGTTGCAAAACGAATGGAACTGAATCGCCGTAAATTCTGAAAAAATTATATCATCAAGATTTAGGATCGACGGATTGATTGTGCTTAGTTTAAAATTAATCGACTGAGTAATTGTCGAGAAATAAATCAAAGTAATGAAGAGTATCGCCTGAAACAGTTGAAACAATTGTACAGTCATTGACTTGACAATTGAAATTGACTTGAATCATTATTAAAAATCGTAAATTAACATTTCCAAGTGTTAATTCATTAACAGTTCAGCTATTTGCAAGGCTAAACATGTACGACACGATCCAGACTCGTAAATCCACAGATTCACCCATTTTGGACTAACTTTTTGCTCGACGTTCCATCCAATAAGATCTTCATTCATTCGTAAGACAAAAATTCTTTGGCAGAGAGTTTGTTTCTATAAATAAACCAATGAATGAACGAACGCATGAATAAATATAACACGGGTCGGATAGTCAGTGGAGGATGACAAGAAGGATGAATAAAGCCGCCGGAGGCACCCTCAGAATCGTGTATACAGAGAGTATATAAATATATATATATAAATATATATATATATGCCTACACGACTGCGAGTCACGTCAGAAACAAAGTCGTAAATTCGTACGTCTAACTCTATCGTATAATCGCGAAACTTAACGACGTCTAGTCACCGAAAGCTCGAGTAGCGTGCATCGAGTGCACCATGGAAACGTATAATACCGTATATGTACGTATATACACAGGGGTTGGTCGTGAGTACGGCGTGGGACGAGGTTGCGGCTCATCCTTCGATCCCACAAAGTCCCGAGAGATCTATTCGAGACTTCGCTTTCAGCGTCTATCTCGTGGGGTTCGAATTCGCGATAAATTTCCCTCTCCCGTACGTCGAGGATGCACTTTGCGACGTTTCAAAGTGCTTCTTCGTCTACCTTCGACGAGACGATTTGTTCTAGTCGAACGGTCAACCTTCCGAGATAATTTTCAATCCGTTATATTTCACGAAAGAAGTCGGGAAATTTGATGTTGAGTCACTCGTGATACTCGTAATTCGAATAAATTCGATTCAAGATTGATAACGATTGGTATTTGGAAACAAGTTTATGCGAGAAAGAAATTTTCTTTCATTCGTTTGAACATCGTACTCGAATTATTTGTAATTTGTCGTCTGCGGTTTGAATTGATTGAAATTTTACGTTTAATTTAAAATATTCTGTCTATCGATTCTGTCGGAATCATTTTCTATAATAATAATAATAATAATGATAATAATAATAATAATAATAACCTAAATAATAATCGAAACTTTTTATTAGTCACCGAATGCGATCGACCATTTCTGTACTTGGAAAATGATAAGAATACTAATGAGAATGATAATAATAATAATAATTTCTCAGAGAAATAATGATAATTATTACTCAATTATTATTATTATTTTCTCAGAGAAATAATGATAATTATTACTCAATTATTATTATTATTTTCCATGAACAAAAAATCTTGATCGCATTCAGTGACTAATAAAAAATTGCTAATAATAATAATTACTATTATTCCGAATTATTATTATTATTTCAGAGAAAAACCTAAAGAATCATAATAATAATAGTAATTATTATTATTATGATAATATTATCATATAATATAATATAATATAATATAAATATAAATATAAATATAATATAATATAATATGATAATAATATTATTATATAATATTATTATTATCGAATAATAATAATAATAATAATAATAATTATTATTATTATTATTTCTGTCAATTAATGGGAATTTTTTATTAGTCACTTAATGCTACCGCCATTTTTTGTATTTGGGAAATAATAATAATAATAATATAATTATATAATAACAATAATAATTATTATTATTATTATTATTATCTCTCAAATACAAAAATCGTCGTTAGCATTAAGTGACTAATAAAAAATTCCCATTAATCGAGGCAACGATAATCAATAACGAAACTTCGATCGGTATGAATAATTGATATAACCAATCACAAGATTCGGAAAGCGATTGAACGATGATAGCCGAAGGACGGCCGCTTTGCACACCGTTGAATCGAGACGAGCTGGCGTGTATGGGAACGTCGTGTGTACCAACGGAGGTAATAACACGGCGCAAAGATTTCAACGACTCGAGATAGAGCCAACCGGGTGTAAGCTCACGTAACAGTGGAAGCAGGTATATCAGCGGGAGAAACACGTATACGCGGAGCGGCAAAGTGCTGAGCTGTCGCTGTCGAGCCCTCGGAGAACGAGCGACGTCGACGTCTAATATCAGTCTGGCACGGATTAGCCGACAAGCACAACCGGCGATACCGCATGCCTGCCGGCGGCTCTTCGTGAGCTCGTGGCGAGTCCTCGCACGTAGCGCAAGACCATCTCCATGGGCGCGGGCACTCGCATCCGGTGATGTGTACAGGGTGTCCCGAAAACACCACCAACAATGGAAATTATGGTTATCCGAGGTTATTTTGAGTCGGAAAAATTGGGGGGATGATTTTTTCCCTTTTGCTACGTTTGGGGGTGGAAACGGGGGTCATGGATTTGGCTCACGTCTTCTCTGATTGGCTCAATCTTTGTTAAATCGTGACCGATTCTTATAATTTTTTTTATTGAAACTAGAATTTCCATCTGATTTTTTTAGCTGTAATTTTTTTTGACGTCATTTTATTTCCTTGATATGGAAGGCCAATTAATTCTTTTCAAAACTTGTTCACATATTATTTTTACAGGAATTAATATTTCAAAAGTTATTAACATAGAACGGAATAAAGTGAAATTGAAGAGAAATGTTAATTAGTTTCGTAGAGAATTGATTGGTTTTCTTTGTTGAGTTTTTTAACTTAGAATGATCTTGGATAAACATGGTTTTCGTTTGCGGCGATGATATTGGGACACCCTGTATATCAAACCACGTACAAATGCATTACTGGTGTACTTTGCCAGCTGGACACTCGGTGTTACGCCCTCCAACGCTGCGATATCGTCGACGTCGAATACAATCCGGGACTAATGAGTTTTATCGAGCCTCGACATTTTTATCCGACTGTGATTGAAAATTCAATGAATTTTTGTACGATTTGTCGAGATATCAATGTATGAAGAATGAGACAAAGAAGAAATGAATAATAACATTTCCGGTGAAATTGTTATGGTTATTTAAAAGAAATGTAATTAATAAGATAGAAAAGCGAGCAGATAATTATTCAATTAAATCAGTCATTCAATAGTTAATATAGTCCTATATTACTATACTATAGTAATTCTAGAATCATTATCATGTTTCCATCGAATGAATTAGGACCACATCCCATTCTTCCATGTTAATAATTTATGGAATCATCTTCCATTCAATTACATTTTTATTAATTACATTTTCCTTCACTCACCACAAAAACTTTACCACAAATATTATCATTTTATTTTCCCAAGCTTTACTTTTTAATACTTCGATAAATCGCAGATGATTTCGGTAAAGTGTGGACAAGATTAATCAGGCTAGAAATTATAATTTTATTTCTTTTTCAATCAAAATAATTGTTCGTTCCCGTTTAACCCCTTAAAAATGACGAATATATCGACACCATTTTTTTTACAGATCATTTATGAAATTAATGATATCGAATGATCTGTAAAAAAAATGTTGTCAATACATGCGTCATTTTTTATGAACCACGTCTGTAACAGAACCTTCAAAAATCGGCGAAATCGCGTATATAAATCCTTAAAGCGACAAAAAAAATATTGGCCAAGGAAATGTTGGCCCGCTCTGGACGCTTTATGTACATCCACGGTCGTTCGGTAAAATTTTTAATTGGTCTCTCGTCGATTGGTTCGTTAGCAAGCCCATTGTGTTCAGAATAGTTGCGAACAATAGCGAATTCATGCACGTACCGCGGAAAACGTCGAGAGGCCGAGTTGGGCTTTGCTTCGCGGACGAGCTTTTCCTCGTTTGCTCGCCGAAGGGTTTTACACGTGTTTCAACCAGCTCGTTCCGTACCCTTCCTCCCCCTTCCCCCCCTCTTCGTCGCAATGTGCCACAATCGCTAGCCGCGGGAGATCTCCGTTCGTATACAGTTTAGTTTCATCCACTTTGAGCCGTCCAACGAACCCGTAATACAATTTCACGTAATTGAATCACTCGGTTCGATGCTTCCGGTAAAAACCAGCGAGAAACGTTTCTCGTCTCTTTCGCCAATCTCAATCCGGTAGCACGAAATTTTCTTCATCTTTTTCACCATCTTTTCCCGCCCCGTAGTTCTCGGTGGTTCTTCGCAGTCTTCAAAGTACCATTTTAGACTCCGTAAAAGAAAAATAATTTAAATCAATTGGTTCAGAATTAAGGTTATTTATTTATATATATTTATTCGTTATTATTTATTTCGTTTTTTTTTTTTTTAATTTGCAGTCAATATTTTCTTCAGCGTTTCCACGCTTATTTTTAATTATTTAAATTAAATACGTTTATTCAAAACTTTGGGTTATTTATTTACTAATTTGTTATTTTTCATTTGTTCTAGTTTTTAATTTTTTTATTTTACAGTGGGATGCATTCTTATGGAGATTTTTATGGCGTTTTTTTTTACCTTGAGGACGACTTTGAAAAATGATGTAATAATGAATCAAGGAAAGTTGAAAAGTCTGTCACAGGCACATTATTTGTTATTTTGAATTTTAAAAAATATTGGCGACTGTTTGAAGCTTCTGAAATTACATCGAATAGGAGTCATTAATTTTTTTCGAATATTATCAGATCGAAAAAAATAATAATTTTCAAGAGAAAATCGTGTATAATAGCAGTCCAAAATGTGCTGTGGTATGTAATATTCCTAGTGCTCAATGAAGCTCGAAGAGCAGCCACTTTATGGCGCCTCTGTTTCTCAGTCTAATGTGCCAAGTAAACGAGATTTCCCGCAACGTCTTCGACGAGCGTTGGCGGTTTGTGGGGTGGTTATCAGATACACAATAGACTGTATACATGTATGCACGTGTGAGTACTGCAGGGCGAGAGAGCGAAAGAGAAGAAGAGGGTGAGAGAGAGAGAGAGAGAGAGGGAGAAAGAAAGAGAAGGAGAGAGAGAAGGAGAGAACAGGAAATCGATAAGCACTGTACGAATTAGCCGAAGAGGAAGCTCTTCAACCGGAAATTTAATTTATAATCAAGAGAGTGAACCCCGAGGAAAACCTCGTGCTCCAGCTAACCCATCTAATTACTTTGTAACGAGCAAGCGTGCTCGATGAAATAACAAGACACGAAATTGCCATTTGAAATCAGACTCGCGGTGTCTCCTCAGACTTCTCCCCTCTTTTCTCCCCAGCGTTAGAGATAAAACAGAGAGGGGGGGGAGAGAGAACAGAGCTTGATCGATGGTAATGTTCTGTCGTAATAATAACTAATGGACGTGGCGGTGCGGATCACAATTTTCATCGTTCCGGGCCATTTTACTTTTATTTTTGTACGACCCCGGCCTCCTTCCGAAGGTTTTTTTCACGTCTGACCGATCACAGGATTTACTACTGACGACGAAAAAATTTCAAAAGCTTTTCGTCCGCAGCAAAGACGTCTGCGAATACACGATTTTCTTCGCTGCAGACTATTTTACTTTAATATTCTTTTTTGGTTCATATTTTATCGTGTCTGACCGATTGCGGGTTTTACTACTGACGATGGTGGAGAATTTTTGGGGTAAGAAGACAATTGATCACTTTTGGTGGGATTGGTGGACGGTTGGAAATTTTATGGAGCAAGCAATGCGTCGAAGTTTGTTGGAAGAACGTGTCGGACTATACGCTGGTTTTTACTACTGAGATCGGTGAGATGTGGATTTATTTATTTTTTTCTCGACGATTCGAGTCGTGAAAGCGACGATTTTTTGTACAGACGGGTCGACGCCATGTAATGATAAGAATATTCAATAGCTTGCAAGTTTCGAGGTGCAGCTCTTGCAGCTCTTCAACCCTTGCATCATAGGCCTGTATTTTCCATCAAACACCACACCAAGGGTCAATTGGACCCTGCACAAACTTTGACCGCCCGCCATTTTGAATCGACTCGTGCGATCGAGTCAAAAAAATTCTCACATATACTTCGAACCTTGCCAAATCAATTGATATTCATGAAAAGTGCGATTGGAATTTTTTTACATGCATACAAAAAATTCATAAAACAAAAAACTTTTTCTTGTTGCGTCTACTTGCTTCGACCGTTGGATATTACAAAATTTACGGATGATTATTTTTTGTACAATGCTTTGGCGATGGCCGAGATTAATTCTTGAGCGACATTAATGTAGCTTAAAACAACCAAATTACAAATTAAATTGAAGTAAATAGATGGAATTGAAGATTAAATTAAAATGAAAAAAAATTAAATTCAATTTTTACTCACCGAGTAGCGTTAACGGCGAATATGGTTTCGATCGATCGACGATCGAGAACGCTGAGAAGATATTGAAGAGCGGCGAGGGCCAAGACGACGCATGCGAACGCCTTGTAGAAGTGGGCTCGGTGCCGCAGTGCCACGGCTGCGTCCACAGTCATCGCATTCAGAAGACACCATAACTTCCTCCTATCGGTGGAAGAAGATTGTTCCGCCTCTCTCGTTATCCCGGATTGTCAATCCGATTTGTCGTCGTCAGGCTTTCGATGACAACTCTGTCTCCCGAGTTTCGACAGAGCGACGAAGAGGAAGAGGCGAAGAGAGAATGAGATAAGGAGAGGGATAGAGAGAGAGCGAGGAAGAGATGATCCTGCCGGAAGCCAGGAACATCAATTTGCCATCCAAATTTCGTTTTTATCACTTATCAGTCCTTTTGATTATCTGAAATACGAAAAAAATCATATATAAAATGTGTGTGGAATTGATAAAAACGTATAAGAATATATCGAAATAAAAAAATATATTTATTTATTTTTTTATTTACTTGATTAATAAATTTATTAAAAAATGTTCTAACGTTTATTTAATGAAAAGTAATTAATTAGTTCATAAGTTTTCATCATTTTTTGGTATTCAATATTTATTTATTTATTTTTATTTGAATTTATGTGTTGAAATATGAATTGTAAATATCTCGAGATCTATAGTCGGTAAATTGTGTTTATTGGTGCAATGGATAATTGGATTTCTATGTAAAAAGTCGTTTTCGCGTCTTAAAATAGCATTCAAGTATCTCGAAATAAATGCTTGAAGAGGCAGAGATGCAAGATTAAAGATCAGTCAGAGAAAATTCCGATTAAAATGATCAACAAAATGATCAAACTAAAAATCAGGTGACTCCGCTTATTCACGTAATCCACATACATAAAAAATACAAACGCAATCATTCCTTCATTACAGCCTTAGTTATTGCACATTAAAAAAATCGAGATAACAATTAATTCATCTAGTACATACACATAGGTAAACTAAATATAAAAATAATAATTATCCATATGAATAACCTAAAACTAACGATCTTAAACCGTGTTTAATCAAATAACGAGCCACGACTAATTATTTATTAAACACGACTAATTAACCAACACGACGACTGGTGGAAGCTAAATATTTCATCGGCAACTCAAGGCAACGAAACGTGCGGCGTTGTTGCCTCGAGACTCGATCCGAAGCCGGTACAATGATCGTAGCACCGGAGAATAGTGAATCCCAGTGAAATGAGTAATGCAATCGTCCGACGTTCTCGTTAACCAGTCGAGCGTTAAAAATGTAGCATCGTGATAATTCGATTAACGTCTTTGTGTCAATATTTACTCCATTTATCTCTTCGACACACACCCACACGTCATCAAACAAATAATTACGGCCACAAACAAATAAAATAATGATAATAATAGTAATATTAATAACAATAATAAAGTTGAAACGTAATCAGACGACTGACTTCGAAAGGGTTGCACCAAAAAAGTGAAAAAGGCGCCGGCAGAGCTGATCCTGCCCTATTGTAATATCGGCTCTGTCTACGATTCGAAATTGATCGATATTCGATAACGGATGTCGATTGAGAGGCAATTTATCATCCACCGGTACGTCGACAGTTCGCTCCAGAGTGAACGCGTAGCGCACAGCCCAACCCATTCGTTACACATTTTTTTTTCTGTTTTATTTTTGACGAACCAGATGCGGAAAACTTTCAACACTTTTTGACACGAGATGTCACCTTGTTTCTCGCTAAGTGCGTTCCGCAAAGTTGTCGATGGTGTGAAAGACGATTTTGCGAAACTTCTGAACTTCTTCGAGCGAATTTTCATCGATTTAATGAAAAAATAGAAACATAAATAAATAAATAAATAAATGAATGGATAAAAGATTTTAAATTACGGCCAGATTAAGAAATTATTCTCGACCAACGACAAATAAATAAATAAATAAATAAATAAATAAATAGAATAAATAAATAAATAAATAAATAAATAAATAAATAAATAAATAAATAAATAAATAAATAAATAAATAAATAAATAAATAAATAAATAAATAAATAAATAAATAAATAAATAAATAAATGAATAAATAAATAAATAAATAAATAAATAAATAAATAAATAAATAAATAAATAAATAAATAAATAAATAAATAAATAAATAAATAAATAACTTAAATGACTGAATAAATAAGCAACCGGAATAAAAAAATAAATAAAAGATTCTAAATTACAGCAAAGATAAAAAATTATTCTTGACCAACGACGAGTTCAATTAAAATCAACTCAATCATCATCAAGATTACCAGTTCAATCAGACAATCCTATCAGGCTTGTCTCACAAACGAGGCAAGCCTCAAACAACGTATTCATGACTTTCTCGCTGTTCTTTTCCTTCCTCCTCTCCCATCCTTCGTCTTGCCAATCAGCGTTGCACGATCCATCGACTACGAATGCAACGAGCATCGCCGTACCAGACGCGTATGCAGACGGGGGGGGGGGGGGGGGGGGGGGGGGAAACAACATCAGCATCGAAAGGTCGTAACGTCCGATCGTTGATTTCCAATTCGCATCCAAATGCAGAACGCGATAGTCAACGTTGCAACGTTGCAAGCTTCGAGTATCGTTCGAACATCGACGTTCCAACAAGCGTACGCGCTATCACGTACGTAAATGCACACACGAATACGCGCATACGGTCGAAGATACGCGAACACACACGTAGGCATGGGCTATTCCACGCGTGGAATAGCCCATGCGTGCCTCCACCCCGACGTTCCCCTCTCGTTCATCGACGGGTCGTTCGATAGATTTCCGATAACTCTCGAACGCTTCATTAATATTCCAACAGCCGTGAATACACGCGAGTGTGTGGGCGATGGTTGCGCCAGGTGTCGGGACGAAGAGGTCTGAAGGTCGAGGCGCTGCCATTTCGTACGGGAGAACGGTCACGGCGAAGGTTCTCTCGTCAATCGCGACCCACGTCAATCATAATCGAGGAAAGGACGGTCGTCGAACGTGTGGGGATGACAAAATCGGTGGACTTGTGACTCTGTGGTTGGGAAATTAGGCTTGGTCGAAGCGAGGCGAGTCTATGGGGGTTGGGGATGGAAAGAATAATATTGACGGTGATATTGATGGTAATGATGATAATTCAATCATCGATAATGAATCGAGAAAGCTGACGAATAATTGCGATGATATATTGATCAATTTATTATCAATAATAATTATGGTTAATATAGATTATAATAATCAATATATATTAATGATATATTAATTAATATATTAATTAATTATTATTATTATGATAATCAATATATTATTAATATTGTGATTAATTATGATTAATATATATTTTTAATGTGACATACCATATATTAGTATTGTTGTATATATATATAATGTATTATATCATAATAAAGTAATTTCAACCCTCCATCAAATAATCACGAAACAAAGAATTATAATACTGATAATTATGGTAAGTAGTTGTAATATTGAGAATATTTAAGTTTTTACGAATTAACGTACTCCTGAGTACGTTATAGATCGTTGCCACAAATTTAACGAGAAAAAAAACTTCGATACGTTCGTTCGCGTGCGTGTGCGAGTTCGCGATGGACAGCCGACGTTCTTATCGATCGCTCTATTCACCGACGATAATTTTTCTCTGTCTTATTTTATCGGGATGAAAGATTGATTGAAGAATAAATAAATGAACAAACAAATAGCGAGATCCAGGTTATTCATGGAACACTGAATAATTCAAGCAATTCGAGAAATTATAGCACGAAGAGATATCGAATTGTTCCGTACGCGACGATCTAAAAATGTCTACAGAATCATTGTAGTTAGCTGTAAGATTGCATGGAATTAAAAGAAAGTTTGAAAAAAGATCTACGGTCAATTTGGGAATGATTGACGAATCTATTTGCAAGATCTACTGTACAGATAATTTTTTTTCGCAACCAGATCAGCAAAAAGCGCCATTAAAAATATTTTACAAGAAGAAAAACCATAATTTTCCAACTTTAGAAAATTATTTCCACTCGTAATATTTTTTTGTCCCCAAGATTTAAATCGTAAAATCGGCTCGAAAGATTTTTTTCGCTTTTATTCGACGACCGAATGAGAGGATAGAAATGTGTAGGTTGATAAAATATTGAATTTCAAGAGAGTAAATTCGGTCTCTTCATGACGAGAGCTACTTCACGTTCGTCGTCGATTTTCACGTACTTCGTTTTCCTTTTATTTATTTTTTATTTATTATTCATGTTTTTACTTTTTTTTCTTTTTCCTCTTTTTTTGGACTCTCTTCGGTTGCTGCATGCTCGATCCGTTCGCGACCCCGAAGCTCGCCTCCGGCACCGCAATTGCGACCCAGCGATGCCAACTTGGTGGTTTTCCCGCTAAATTTGTGGGGTTTCAAAGGTTCCCGGTAGAAATATTATTCGTTTACCGGTCAGTTAAAAATTAAACGACTTTCAAGGCTTAAAAAAAAATCATTCGTCCTCGTATCTCGTCGGATCTCGAATTCTAAAGCCTAAGTTTTTTGTTTCCATTATTTTTAATTCATCGCCACACTCTTTGGCATTTTTCGGGCTTGATTTTGCAAGTTTAAGGGCTTTTTTTCGGTGGAAAACGCGCAGAATTTTGTTGATTTTCGGTCGACAGCGATGTCAAAGGATTCGTTGGCTTTTGGCAGGATTTTACGAAGTCTCCAGCGTAATCAGGACTTTTTGAGTTGGCAACACTGGTCGCAACATCGTTGCATGGACTCCTGGGACAACGGCGAGAGGTGCAGCTGCGCCCGGAGAAGCAGCGAATCAACCCCCGGACCACCCCGACGCATTGCAGTCCTCCCTCGCGACGCCTCCAACGTGCGCGATCTTTCTTCTGTTCGTTAGCTCGTTGCTCGACTCTCGGCGAAACTTGGCCAAGATGCCAGTAGCCGAGAAACCACTGGCGTAAGACAGCTGAGACCGAAGCAGAAGGGTTGAAAGAAAGAGAAAGAGAGAGAGGAAGAAGAAGAGAAAGCGACGTTTCACGATGTTACTTCTACCAAAGTTTAATTAACAAATGGACGTTCCGCGTTATAAAGTTTTATTTTTCTTCAAAACTTTTGAAAATTTAATCGCAAAGGTAAACCATTGAAATGAGAATACTCGATTTAAAAACATGAATATTCAAATGTGTTTGAACTTTGAATAATACGGAGGATTATTTTCACGCTGTTATTTTCTTGTAAACAAACTTTTTTTTTCAAGAAGATGGGATTTTTCCATGAAACAATAATAAGTGGAGGGGAGGAGGGTAAAAACCAAGCTATTGTTTCAATAATAAATCGGAAATACGTACGACTACAAAAATGAATAACAAAAGAAACGCAAAACAAAAATGAATGCAAGACGAAAAGAATAATTCGACAAGATAACAATAACTAAAAAGGGAAGGATCATTTTTTTTTTTAATATCGTAGCTTGTATTGGAAAGTTCAAAATGATAGACAATCTGAAAAATTACGTCCTCGACCACGTCGATTCGCAATGGTCGATAAAAAAAATCGAAAAATGTCAAACCTCGAGAATGTAAAGAACGCGAAACGGAAATTGACGATAAATTTTACGAAACAATCATTCGAGGGCTGGTTATCGAAGCGCAGACGTCTTTCTACGGCAAAACCGCGAGCCCGGACGAACGAATATCCGTCTCGGTGTTGGATTCTTTCTCCTCCAACCCGTCTGCCATCGTTGTTTTCGTACCGTCACGTATTCCGAGCACGTAGAATATTTGCTAGCTCGATTTACACTCGAGTTTCCGCGATACGTAAATATTGCGCGTAAATCGCACTGCTCTACGTTCACGGTCTATTGTGCGACACAGACGGACACACGCGCATAGATAGTATATCATAAAACGTGAATAAACATTGATCCAGTGTGGGAAAAACTTGCTATCGACGATAAGGCCGTGCATTTTTTAAAATAAACGGGAGAAAAAAATATATCCTTGCCCGAGACATATCCGATATAAAGAACGACGACAAACGTGTCTGGTTATCAATGATTTTTCCACTGACGGCTTGCAATTCGTATCTTTGAACGATTTTTCCGAGATTAGACAGTTCGAACCGGTGAATTATCAGTCTTATCTTCAAGTTCCACGATTAAACGGAAACGTTTGCGAAACTGATCGCGACAGATGTGGAAAAAAATGTCATTATCGCGCGCCATGTTTGTTTTGCGGTGAACAGAGAGATTATTTTTCGAGGAATTACCTTTGAGAAACAGCGACGTACGCAGTGACATCTCAGGGATAGGAAGTAGGTGCAATACATAGAATTAAGGTCACTTGAAACAGGGATAATTTTCGTTTTACAATGAAAAATGTGCTTGGAAATATTTTTGTAAGATTTCAATGATTTTTGTTTATACTAAAAAAATGGGTAATCTTTTTTTTACAGTAAAACTAAAAATAGTTCTATTTAAGGTGACCTCTGTACAATGTATTGCACCTAATTTTTATCCCTGAAATTTTTCGTTTACCTGAAAAATAAATCGCGACTGAAAACGAATTTTTTCACGCATTAATCGAAGGAAAAATCAAATTCCCAATAGCAGAATCTGCAAATATTGTATTATATTATATTATTATATATATATATCGAGGCTATCCTAGCTTTCACCGAAGAATGTGGGCGATGGAACAACTTGGACGTGGGTGCACGCATTTATGCCGAACATACGAGACCTCCTGAATATCCGAAATACCTCGAAAGTCGTACGTGCTTGAAAGTACAACACAAGTAAACGAGCCCGACGATTCTCGGCTGCAAGATATTGCTGAAACTATTCAAGAATGAAACGGTTCGGCTAACTCATGATTTCCGTTCCACAAAACTTCCATTTTTTCTTTCACGCATCAACGCATTATCGTTATTATTTTTTTAACTCGCCGAGCGCTTCTTTATCATTAATTCGGATGATTAAACATGTTCGCTTCGTCACAGAAGAATTTATGTAATTGTGAAGCATCTCAGTACCGCAAATTCGGAGGAAAAAATTGCTTGATCGAATTGGATCGAATGAACGCTGTTCAATTAGCCAGAAATGCGTTGGAAAGTCGTGTCTGACGATGCGTTGACTTTTATCACTTGCGCCGTCTAAAATCAGCCAGACGAAGCTCGCCCCCTTCCCTCTCTCTCTCTCTTTCTCGTCTCTTTTTCTTCTCCTCGACGTTTCTAAAAGAGCTTAGTATTCATCAATGCGCTCGAAAGTATATTTTAATACAGAACGAGCGTAGTAAAGGTGGAGATGTCGAATGGAAATAAAAATGAGGAAATCTTTTGTGAACCAACCCGACGAGTTTGCTCCATTCAGCGAAAGCTCAGCGAAGGCTCAGCGAAGCTCCGACGAGCTTTCAAAGTCCTTTCCAAATTTACGAGCTGAATTTCTAATTCCGCATTCACATAGTCCACAATGATTTTCACCAAAGGCACACCCGCGCAATTTTGCATTACGTTTCCATGAACACCGTGAAATAATTTAACGTTATTCACATGAAAAAAAAAAAAAAAAAGATATGTATATCGTTTTTGTTTCATTGTTCTTCTTTTTTTCGCGCACATTCGTCGGCCGATGAATTCATCGAGCTCGTCGAGTCTATGTATATAGTGTTATATTCAACGAGTCGGTGCGACTGCGGTGAGTTTCTCGCTTTGAAAACACATTCACCGAAACCACGAGAGTCATTCATGAATAATTCATCGAAAACCGAGAGATCAGAGAGAACGTAGTGAAGAAACGTTGCCACTGACTGTACATCCGCGTATGCAACCGTAACACGAAATTTCAGTATGTGTAACTTTGGAAGCTTTCGGAATCACGGAAATAACCCATTGCAAGCCGAGTGTCATCGCGAATGAAAGAGCTTTTACCGGGAAAATAATAAAATTTGAAAACGAAGAAAATGTTTTAAACATTGAAAGGGTTTTTTTATTTCAGGCGAGATCATGCGGGAGGTTTTTGTGTGGCTTATGTGTGGCTTTGCTGTATCGGACTGTGGATAAATACGTTTTTATTGCCACTTCCGGTTCCGGTTGATTCTGAGGTTTCCGTGGATCCTCGAGGAAATTTTGTTTTGCCTCGACGTCGATGGTTATTGATTAATTTGCCGATATATTGAATGTCGTTGCTTCCTATTGAGTTGTTTCGAGTGATAAAATATTGTACGCGACGTTTGATTAATTGAACGAATTATTATTAATTTTTTTCTAAGGTTTCGTGACTCTAAATGAAAAAATTGAAGCTTGATATTTTCAAATTTGGTACGGTAATACATTTGATTAACTCATATATCTTGCACTAATTTTAATACTTCGAAATATTCGTATAGAGAATAAAGAGGGGGCAAATCTGGCCCTTGAAACATTTTTTTTAGAATTTTATGTAGCAGAATTAAAAAGATATTCTGAAAAATATGGAAAAATAAAGCAGCCTCTCGTCCTCCCTCTTATTTCCCAAACTGATGGACCTAAAATACTAAAATACAGAGAATACAACGCTTAACTCGAAAAATATAACCAAAAACCTAAAAATAAACCTTAAAATATAACTTTAGGAAAATTATAACTAAAATTCCAGGTTTTATAGATTTCTAAAAATTAATTTCGAAAAAATATGATACGGAAGCCTCTTCACAAGATCTTGCACTTGACCGGCTTTGCCACCCCCCCCCCTTCCCTCGTCGCGATAATCCTAATCATAACTCGTTCATCCGTTGATTAAATTTGTCATTGATCCAGAAAATTGTGGATAATGCGTGCGGGTCGGTCGGGTAGCCGCGAAAAAGTCCGACGGAGCGATGCACGCTCGGTAAAAAAACGAGGATGTGAAAGCGAGAGAAGAATGGTCTGGTTAGCGCAAGAGTCGATGCAGCGCGGATGGAGAAGCGAGAGAGAGAGAGAGGGACGACACGAAGGAAGAGAACAAAAAAAAACGCACGATATTTTGCGGAGCTTCGGCGCGTTCTGGGTCCGGAGAGCGAGAGAATCGATAGCCATCGTCATGGCGACCATCGCGTTAACCGGTCTTTCGCATCGTGCTTTCTCTTTCTCTTTCTTTCTCTCTCTCTCTCTCTCTCTCTCTCTCTCTCTCTCTCTTTCTCTCTCTTTTTCTCTCTCTCTCTCTTTCTCTCTCTCTTTCTCTTTCTCTCTCTCTCTCTTTCTCTCTTTCTCTTTCTCTCTCTCTCTTTCTCTCTCTTTCTCTCTCTCTGTCTTTCTCTCTCTCTCTCGATTTCTCAGTCTCTTTAGTCTGAACTTCATTCATCCAAAATTCCATCCATTATATTGATCTGTAACCCGTATTATTAGGCCTACTCTGCAGTCGTGAACACGTGATAAACTTGCAAGTCTATGTGTCTAAATATTCCTTTATCTCAATATTTACCGGTATATGTTTATTTCAATTTTTATTTTAATTTTAATTTTTATTTCAATTTTCATTTGTATGTTTTTATTATTGCATTATTATTGATTCTATTGTTTTTATTGTCGTCTTCGTTATATTATTTTTTCATTTACTAACTACATAAACGTACATATGTTGCCATTAGGAAGTATTTCTCCACATAATAAATTCAATTCATTCGCATTGATTCATTTTGAAACATTCGTCATCACAATTATATCTCTTCCGTGTTTCTCCAAACGAATCTCGTCGATCGTCGATGATCAAAAAATTTCTTACATCACCATTCGATAATAATCAAATACAAAAATTCTCAATCTTTTGACATTTAAATCCCACACCCATACAGAAACGAACATTCGCTATAATTTTGCAAATAACTCTGAACGAAATTTTCTTTTTTTCCCTTACTGTATCGATGTTTTCGTCGTGTTATCAGGATCATTAGATTACCCTGACCTATCCGCGCGATGCGGGTCGCTCGTAGATCGACGATTTCGTTCCGTCCAAGGTCTCGACGAAGCACCGCTGCGGTGACAAATCGAGTTTGGCAATAAAAAGTGTCGTACGTGGATCGTGACAAGTGCGGCGGTCGCGAGGATCGCGTCGTTTCAACGATTGCGATAAATATTTTTTTTAACAATGCACAAATACGAAAAAAAAGGCAAAGAAAATGGATAAAAATAAATAATAACAATCATAATAACAACTAATTTGTTAATATTATTAGTTGCGAATTTATAATCTTTTAAAATTGCGAAACATGAAAAATTAAGAGAAATTAATTTCTAACTACTTGAATTTTCATTTATTTCATTTTTTTCTAAATGTCTTTAAAATACAAAACAAAATTTATAAAAATTAATAATAATAATAATAATAACAATAATAATAAAAATACTAAATTTAATTTTTTGTAAATTTATATTTTGAAATTACAAACCAAGAAAAATTAAGAAAAATAATTTTTGAACGATTCGATGTTTGAATTTATTTCGTTTTTTTCTGTTTTTTATTTTTTTCTACACATCGAGGTCCACGAAAATAACATTTGGTGGGGTAAATTTAGGATAGCGGACGCTTGGCTCACGCGCAACCTGAATGTGAGCCTAATTAAGCGTGAATTCGTCGGTCGTTGGCGGCTGCGCTCGCGCGACGGATCTCTCCGTGTGGCTTAATTGGTACACCGCGAACACTTCCGTGCCCGATCGGCGTATCGCAATGATATAACGCGACCGAGCGCCGCCCAATTTGGTCGCAATCGTGTCCGTTAGACGCGCACCGACGACTTTTCGAGTCGCTCGAGCCGCAATAAAAATCCACAATGAAAGTTTTTTCTCATTTCCCATTGGATGAAAAATCTCCAAAGATTGTTAGACGACGAAAAAAAAGAATGCCACTCGCCGAAGCCACGATAAAAATGCTTCGTGACATTTTTTCTACTATCAACGTCTAAAAAGTAACGAAAGAATGTTAGACAAAAAAAATAAAAATACAATAATGAAATACAATGGAATAAAAAATCGATGCACAAAAACGCAGCTGCAGCCATGGTTGTTTCCGTGTGCAATATCGCGGCGAATAAGCGAGAGCGGAGGTACGAAATGCGGTTTCGCGAAATTGATACGTCAATGAGAAATGCAATCTCCGGAATAGCACGCGGCCAAGTTTCAAGCTTCCAGCAGACGTTTTCATTTTTGATTTTTTTTTATTTATATTTATTTTCCTTCCTCGTGAAGGAAACTGTGTAACGGTGAAAAACATTTTCCCTCAAGAATTTTCGCGTCGATGAGATTGAAACGTCCCGAGACGTCGGGAAATCACATTCGGAGAAAATATCGAGATGTATATACGTAATTTTTAGAAGCCCTGAATCAAAACGTCAAACTTTTTGATGTTAACGATCGGTCGATAGATCAATTACTTTTAACTGTAAATCCCAGTTCGATGGATGGAGGTTTTATTAATTATTAATGGCGTTGTACATTTTTTATTGATTGAGGATTTATTTTATCAAGGTTGTTTGCAAATAAAAAAATAGATAAATAAATGGACTAACAGATTAAAAAAACAAGGACTTGGTTATTCGTTTTTTTTTGTGGAGATAATGCAGAATAAATAATCTGCGGTCAAAATCGTTGCGAATTACGTAGCGTAAGTGGCGAGAAGTAATTTTTACAAATAACAAATTTTTTATTGATCAAGGTTTTATTTTGTCAAGGTTATTTTTTAACCAACAATAGATAAAGAAATTGAGGAACAGATAAAAAAAACAAGGACTCGTTTATTCTATTGTTTTAAGATAATGCAGAAAAAATAATCTGTGGAAAAAATCGTTGCGAATTACGTAACGCAGGTGACGATAAGTACAACCGTGACAATGAGGGGTTACGAGAGTGACTGATAAAGAGGTACAGAAAGACGGAGAAGCCCATATCCGACCTCGCAATTGTTCGCTCGCTGACAATAACGCACAGTCGCATGGTTACACATCCTCGTCACGATAATATTATATGTCACATTGTACACGTCGTCGACGTTGTAATTAACAAATTTTCCGGCTGTTGCGACGAGCGTGAGACTATCGTCGTCGTTTTTCACGTCAATGACGAATAATTATCGTTCGTCACGTTGCAATCGTTTAAACTCGCGTGGATCAAAAACGTTTTCGTTCAATCGTGCCGCGAAAGCCGACGGATAGATAAGATAATATCGCTAATTATGGCGTCGACATGAACTTTCCACAGCACGCGACTTTGAACCTTCCATTATTGAATTTATTTCACTACAAAGAAGAATGATGAGGTCGTGAGATGTTTTTTTTTTTTTTTCCGGGAGAAAAAAATGTATGGGGATGGAAAATTTATTTGACGATTATGAAGAACGAATTTGCATTTGAAAGTGAAGCATTGGCGGCTGTTGAACTCGCGGTTATTCGTGTCGGTTGCTTGCAAATTGGATCAACTTATTGCGTAGACAAGTTAGCCTATACATCATATACAGGGTGTCCCGAAATCGCGACCGAAAATAAAAATCATGGGTGAAGTCATTTTAAATCGAAAAAATTAGGGGGTGATTTTCGTTTTTAGGATTCGTTTGGGAATTATAATGATTTTTCATGATTTTGGCTCCCGTTTCTTTTAATCGGCTTCAGCTTTGCCAAATTACATAACGATTATTATAATTTTTTTTATTGAAACAAGAATTTCTAAGCACTTAAACCTGGCCTACAATTTTTTTCTGATGTGGAAAACACTTTTTCTGCAATTTATTATCTAACACGATTTTTTTAGTCATATTTTTTTTTAATTTTGCCGTCCCTTTATTCAGAAAAATCAGTTTTTTTCAAAATTGCAATTTTTCTTGAATTTCGTTTCATTTGGTTTCTTGTTAATAACTTTTTAAATTTTGATTTCTGTCAAAAATATGAGAATTAGTTTTGTGGAGAATTAATTGGCCTTCGATTTTAAGTGCGGGAATGATTTTTGGACACCCTGTATATACTGTGAACCGTGGTTGAAACATAGAAGTCCAAATAGTTTCTATCGAGTTTCGTGATGGAGGAAACAATTTTGACATTGCGAATTTTCAGACCCATGGAGCGATGCAACGGGCTATCAGAGATTTCAATATTGCCGAGAGAATCTCGCGGTTTCACGAAACCCGCAACGATATTTGTTGCGTTCACCAGACTGCGCTCCGGCTCGTAACAATTGCTCTTCTCCCCTTCCGGGCCTTCCTCGAACTTTGCTAATGACGTTGCGACTTTGTACTGAGGTACAATCTAATTAAATCTCATTCAAACTGTACGAGAACAATTCGGTAATCTGCTGTTATCATCGCGAAAATTATTTCGAAGACGCCGATGTTTATTCGATACACGAATACTCATCGCAAAGATCGTAATCGGGATTAATAAAATTACAGAACGAAAGAAGAATGTGAGATTTAAGATGTCCAATAATTGCAAATAATTGTTTCGATACAAAACAACGATTTGCATTTTTTTAACAAATTTTAATTTTAAATTGATTGCATTCATTTTAGGGAGAGTAATAAGTTTGTCGATTTATTATCATGGACGAATACTCAGCGCAAAAATTATAAACGAGATTAATGAAATTACAGGACGAAAAAAATGCAGACCTCCAACAATCGCAAATAATTATTTCGCTACAAAACAACGATTTTCTTATCACATTTTCCTTATCACAAATTTCCATCTCAAATTGATTGCACTAATTATAGACAAAGCCATAAATTAACCGATTCATTATCATCATAAGAGCCTACGAATGTCAATAGAACGCTTTTCAATTGACCGTAAATTAATTCCCGGCTGTTTGCAGAAGAGAGAAAAAAAAATCTTGACCTTGCTCAATGAAGATTCTCACCGCAGTCTACCAGACTACCCATCTCCGTCCGCAGTTGCGCAGGTACCGCTTCGACGATCCTCCCACACGTCGTTGTTCGCGCACTTCCGTTCTCTTCATCCCCATTTTTTTTTTCGCAACCCTCCCTTCGCTCTTCCCCGCCCCCGACACTGCCGTCTAACCGAGTTTTTCCCTCCCAAGTGGAAAAATTATATGAATATACCCAAGTGAAAAAATTATACATAGTCTATATATTAGCTATATATGGAATTGCCGCATATACAGTCCATTTATTAACTATGTATCGCCTGTATATCTCTAACTGTATACTCAGATTATATATATTATTTTTGAATATATTAAATATATATATTATATTATATATTATATAATGTATAATACTATATTATGTATATTATTATAAAATAATATAATATATTATATATTATTATTATATTATTATATTATTTTATTTATATATATATAATATATATCATTAATATATATATTATTATTCTATTAAAAAGAATGATCTATTATTATTATTATTGGCATAATTATATTTATTTTTGGATTTTTTAAAATTACACACATATAGATTATATATAAATTATATATGCCCAATTCTATATATAGTTAATATATGGACTATACGTAATTTTTTAGTAGTATATATTTAAACTATGTATGAGATTGAGCATATATAGTCTATATATAATTTTTTTACTTGGGTCGTCGCTAACGCCACGTTTGATTCCATGCTTGTCTTCGCTCTTCCTTTCCCTTCCAGAAAGGTCCCCGAAGGGCCACGAAGCCCGCTCGAGGACCGCGCGAATGATACTTGGACACGCAATCTACATAACTACTCCTCCCCCCCTCTGGCCCCGCTCAATCCACGCTTCCTTCTTGCCATACAATCATCGGGTAGACGTGAATAAACATTTTCGACACACCGTCCGGGGCCCCATTAAAGTGTTACGTTCCCACGCGCTCGGCAAATGGCTGAAGAAAAAAAAAGGAATGAAAAAGCACTCCGTTGACCTACGAGAGACCGCATTTGGGTAGATTAGGGTGGCGGTTATTGAGGTAAATTTAGGGTTTTTAACGCGACCACCCCGTAGAATGTTTTGGAATAATTTTTGACGAATTCTTGTGCAATTTATCCGCTCTATCTCGATATTAAAAATGTGCGCAAGCCTTCTGCTTTCTCAAATTTTATTGACATGAGATTTTCATTGATTCTACTTTATTATTATATAGAGCCGGTAATGAACATGGGAAAAATATGAAAGTCGTATCATTTTCCAGAAAAATTTCACGTAATTTTCTTCAGCAAATTTTTATTTTTCAAAAATTTTAAACCTCGAACCCAATATGGCTGCTGAAAATCGAAGTTCATCATTTTGGGTGCACTGTTTTTAATGTGCTGCAATTTCGAACCGAAAGAAACCTTTCCACAGAATTAAATCGAAATAATCGAAAGATGAAATTTAAATCAAATGGGAAATTTTAATCGTTTAGAGGCTCACCTTAAAAATGTCCTAGGAGTCTCTAATTTTGCCCAAATTTTTTTTTACATACCTTAAATCCAGTACAGGACAGGTGTTGTAAAATTTCAAAATAACCGTATTAAGGGACACCCTAATACATCGGTACTATAGCGTAAATCGTTCAATCGCTAGAACATGGCAGCAATTTCAATTTTTTGAGATCTTTCGGGATATTTCAAACCCGGAGCCATGCCGATTCGGTACATCAATTTTCGTAGCACCTTAATTCGATCCATCGACACGTCTCCACATTAAATATTCGAAACTTCAATCCTTAGCCGTGTTTTTTTCGTCTCCGGGATTTTCCTTAGTCGACGACTGATCGAACGACGAGCGTTCGAATCGAATTGAATCATTCACGGACGATAAAACGTTTTAACGTCTCGATTGTGTTGAGATGAACGTTACCGATCGTAACTAACTTACGCACATTGATCATTAAAACACGAAACGATTTGCGACGCAACGGCGACATCGCTCGGAGAATTAATCGTCTTCCGATAAAAAAAAAAACCTTGCAACGTAATTATAATCGAGATCGTCCATTGTTCCACGTTGTTCTTATTATTTTCCGATAAATCGTGGACTTTTCTCTCTGTTCAATCGGCAAAATGATCATATTAATAATCATAACAATGGACAAAATAATATAATAATATTAATAATATAATGAGGTTTTATGCGTGATTTTTTTCGATCCGCAAGTAAATTAGTAATACAATCATTTTTGAGTTCTAATTTTTTTCACAACCTTCAGGTCGATCCGAAAATTCTACAAAAAATTAAGGGTGTTCCTAGGTTCAAAAGAAAGCCATGAAAAAATCATAAACCGAATCGGGTTCGGGCTTGGTTCCCAAACTCGCCGATTTCATGTCGAACAACTCATAAATATATCCATCTCGTTTTCTCACAGAGAAAACTACGCGAAGGCGAAGAGAATAAAAGTTCTTTCAAGTTTATTCTTTCCTCCGTCTGTTTGTTTTTCAACCAATGTTGCCCCTTTATTCCCCTCGGCCCAGTCGCTGACGTTAAAATTCCAAATAGGCGTTGTTTCTCGATCGATGAAAAAGTGGAGCAAACGACGTGGCGGATTGACATTCGTGGAAAACATTTTTGTTTCTTTTTTCTTCGCCTTTTTCGCTAACGACGAACGAAGGACAATACTTAGCCCGTGACCCGGAATGCCCGGTATTGGTCGTGAACGAGAGCGAAAAGTTTGCTTCGAACCGTGTACGGAGAGCCGATGCCTTCGCCACCTGTCGTAAATCATCTGTGTAAGATACCAACGGTGATAAAACGATACACGGCATCGTTGCGGTCGTAATTTTCCAACCCGTGGCTCTTTTTTTCGCAGACGAGAAGGTTTTTCCATCGCGTCGTTAAAAGACCGCGTATGAGGTATCGAAATTATTTTGAAAACGAGTATTGAGAGAGCGGGATTGGCTGAGCTTAGCATTTGGCTCGGTTTCCGGTTTGGTATATATTTTTTTATTCCGGCACGCTTGCAGAATTATCGCGTGATTAAATTCGGCTGGGTTTGGAATTTGATGGAAATGGATTTGAAATACTTTTTAAGACTCAATTATCGTGGATTACAATTTTTATTTAATATTAGAATTAACTGCAGAAGAATAATTTATGGATTAGAATTTTTATTCAATATTATAATCAATTGTAGAAGAATAATCCGGGGATTATAATTTTTATTCAATATTAGAATCAATTGTGAAACAATAATTTATAGATTATAATTTTTATTCAATATTAGAATCAATTGTAAAACAATGATTCATGGATAATAATTTTTATTCAATATTAGAATCAAATGTAAGACAGAAATTCATGGATTATAATTTTTATTCGTTATTAGAATCAATTGTAAAACAATAATTCATGGATAATAATACTTATTCAATATTAGAATCAATTGTAAAACAATATTTCATGGATTAAAATTTTTATTCAATATCAGAATCAATTGTAGAAATAATTAATCCAAATTATATGTCCGATTGTTTGCCTACCGAGACAGTGAGATGCATAGACCGGCATTTACTCAATGAAAATGTATTCGAAACACTCTCATTACCACACAACAGAAATTGTCATGGATTATAATCCCCAGTAAATATCAGAATCAATATCAAAACAATAATCCCGCAAAATAATTCATAATTATCCAAAAAACCCGAAAATTTAAATGCTTTCATGACAACCAATTACGTTTATCCGTTGAAAAATGTATTCCGAGTAAATTTTCCCTCACCAAAAGCCAATCCTCGGACTCGTCGCGATAAAACCACGGCAAGACTTACCCCGAAATTGATAAGACGCAATTGACCGAACGACAAGTTGTTTTCCACGTCTCACCCGCGGACGAAACAAAAAAAAAGGAATAAAAGGGGGAAAAAAGGATTGTAAAGTGAAAAAAAATAAAAAAAACATACGTGCCAAGGCCGAGACCACACGCAGTGGACGAAGAGAGAACCCTCGAGCCGGCATTTGCAATTAGACGCATTATTCTACCGCTCGGCCTCTTCGTCTTATCTTTCTGGCATGAATTATCACGGCGAACGGGTTAATTATCGAGTTTCAACTAGCGTACGTACGAATCACTGGAAATACGAATAGATATGCGCGTACTCGCGCAATATACACGGGCGATAATGGTTTAAACGTTGAAAATGGAGGCACCGTTGACATATTCCACCCGGCATGCGGCAGTGAATGTTTCATAATTGACAAGCGACGATGGAAGGGAGTTTAATGAGTTACGGTCGTGATATACGTTGATAAAATATGGACAATGGCGGCGAATAGTCGTGTAATGGCGAACATACGTCAGAGGCTCTGCGGTGACTCTTCGTCGACTGGGTTTTCCTCCCCCTCTTTAGCCCCGTAATGTCGGGTCATGTGCTGTATACGTGTGTATTAGGGTGATTATCATTTGGGTTATATTCAAATTTTTATTGGCTCCAGATACAAAATAAATCTTCGTGACAAAAAATAAAGAGAAAAAGTTTGAGGAGGTTATGGAGGGTGTTTTACGGCATTTTGGGGGGAATGGGGACCCGGAAATTTTCGATGTAACGTGCATTTGATCGTCACAGAAACTTTGGGACATTTGATTAGAACCATTGGCTCCAAATAGTGCAATTATTATTTTTTTTTTTAAATTCAATTTGAATTATTTAAAATGAGGTTGATTAATTTTTTTGGTATTATTCCGTCAAACACTGTCGCTCGCAGTTTAATTAATCGTGGGTAACTGTAGGATTCTTCGAAATCGATAATAATAGAGATATTCGATCGCTGTTCAACCGATAAGAAACAGAATTTACCTACGAATTCGACAAATCACTTTAATTGTTGGAATGTTCGGGCTATTTTGATTTTTCTTTTACGTATAAAAATACGTATCGATGGAAATTGGAATAAAATCTATATCTCCACGGCCAATTTTACAGACGTGAACCCCGGCATCAATAACTCCTCCTGTAAAACAAATGAGGAAAAAATACGTGTTTACCTGATGAGAGAGGAAAAAATTGGTGTTTTTTAATTCCACTGAAATACTGTGATGGCGGTGAAAAAATGTGGTCAATGATGTTGGGATGAGGCGAGAATTAAGCGATCGTAGGCAGTCCACGTGTCCGTGGAAGTCAACGGAGACGGTCAGACGGTGTCGAGAGTATGCTGACGAAAAATTTACCTTGTAGTCTTTTGATCTGTGTCTTACTTTTTCTCTTTCTTTCTCTCCCTCTCCTTCTCTCTTTCTTTCTCTCTCTCTCTCGTTGCCATTGAGCGTGTTGTCAACCTACACCCATAAAACTATTCAAAACGAAACTACGAGCGTACTTGCTAGCCCAAGAAGAACAGCGGTAAAGGTTTATTAGATCGCTGTACTCGAAAAATGACTTTTTGCTACGCCGACATCGCCTTTTTCTATACTAATTATTTCAATAGATTATATTTTAATGATAATTACATCGTAGGAAAAGATCTCATTACTATTTATTGTAATGCATTATAATATTATTGAGAAATTCTAACACTGGTTTATTGTATTATAAGTTTATTTTATTTTAAGTTATCTTATTTTGAGTTGAATTTATACCAGCTCGTAAATATTTGTTAAAAGTAATACTATGGCATAATAAACACAATTCACTTACTCACTCACTCATTTACTCTCTTTCTCTTTCTTTCTCTCTCTTTCTCTCTCTCTCTCTCTCTCTCTCTCTCTCTCTCCCTCTCACTCTCTGATGTTATCTTCACTATTGTCATCTTCTATAGATTTTAAGTATATTTTGTTATTCTTTGTCAGCTCAATGTTGCCCAAAAGTATGTGCTAGGGTATAAATAAATACAATCAATCAATTAATCAATCAATCTCTCTCTCTCTATCTCTCCTTCCCTCGCTTTTTGGCTTTCTCTCTCTTTCTCTTGCTGCCTATCCCTCTCTCGACGAGGCAGGAGAACCTGAGCCGCAGTCTCAAACCTCACGAACCAGCCTTGGCCCCAAGAACGAGTTCCTAGAGAATCGTTTATCGTCACTTACCCAATCGAGAGAAGAATCCGAATAAATAAGACTCTTGTGGATTTTTTCTCGGACCTTCGAACGCTTCTTCTTCGCTTTATCTCAACAAAAAAATAAAGAAAAACAAACAAGCAAATATTGTTCAACGAAATCCGGTTTTTCGAAAACCTACGTTTTTCGAAAAATTCAAAGTCCTACGAAATCTGGACTTCGAGATGGATTCGATCCAAATTCGAGTTCAAACATCCGTGATTATTATTCTATTTGTGAAGAACTGTTTAGATCGATAACTCGATGTTTAAGTTTTTTTTGGAAATTTCGAAATACCGTAGAATCCGAGAGGCTGTGCCAATTATTACGAAAATTGCAGATGACAGAGAGATTGTGAGGCTCAACGTGTGTGCAAAATTTGGAGGCTGTAGCTCAAACCGTTCTCGAGTTATAGACGTTTGAATTTTGTAGGGTCATCAAATCCACACACATACACACTCACGAAGGTTTGAGGAGATTTTTCATGTGTTGCTGCGCAAATTTCCATAAAAATGTTTACCCGATCTCATAAAGAGAAATAACTAAATTCTCCCAGCTCAAATAATTCCCTAAAATTCATATTTTCAAATAAAAAATTAAAATTTAATTCACGTTCTAAATTTATTCCTTAAAAAAAATCGAAAAAACAATTTTTTTTAGAGCAATAAATCCATCACTGACCTTACGCAAACACTTCGAGTGTCGTCGAATCGGTTTGTGGACTTTAAAACTCCCGGGTTGCTTTTTTTCCTTTGAAAATGTTCCTTTAAATATTTTCTTCGTCCTTCGCCGTTCTCGTGTTCAACTTCCGATTGGAAGAATTTCGCTCGATGGCTCGAAGTATTTTATCGCCGGCTTGCACTCGAAGACTGCAACACCAGCAGCAGCGCCAGCAACTCTCGAGAACGGTCGTACACAAGCGTTCGCTAAACCAGATAGATTGTCTCGTGACAATCTTTTTTTTAATTTTATTTTTTTCACTCATCCAGAATTATTGCCATTGGTCGTTATCGAGTTTCGTTGACGCAACAACAATTTTCCGCGATTGCTTTCGCAGCTTGCACTTCCGCATTATAATTTTCCACAACTTAACGTTTTTGCGCACATTGTATCGAATTGAGATTCCTATTAAGCGTGGCTGTGTGTAGGAAAAAAATGATCACGTATTATTTTTTTTTTATCGGGAGTTATAAAAGCGTGAATAAAAAAATTCTGAAAAAAGCGATAACGCGTCTTGGTGGGGATTAAAAGAATAGTTGATCTATCGATGTTATTGTCGACTTTTAATTCACTTTGTAATTATTATTATGTGTAGATTAGTTCGCCGTTATTTTTATCGAAATTAATGTTAGGGAGGAATTATATTCGATAATTCGTTCGAATGTCAAACTATTATTCATCATATATCATTTATATAGATATATATTATAAATATTATGTAAAAATATAATAATATAAATAAAATTCAATATAATAATAATCACCAAAAATAATATCAATTATAAATAATATAATTAATATTAATAATTATGGTTCATTATTTTTATCATTATTAATTATATTAATTTTTCATTTAATATAAATAATTCAATATAAGATTAAATTTAATATAAATAGAATAATATTATATATTCAATAGAATAAAAACAATGATAATGATTATTAATCAATATTAAAGGCTTTAACGATTATTATTATCATTTTATTATTATTTATTGATAATAATTTATGTACTTTATACATTCGATATTAATTATACATCAAATTAATTGATAATTGAATTTAATTCTCTATATTTTTCCACCAATTTTTCCCCTCGCGATATCATTTCTCCCCAACCGGATAATTCGCTGATCGGCACTAGCGAAATCGCGTTGCGACATTCAAAAATTCAACTCAAGACGAATTCGTTGAATGAGTCACATCAAGCCCTCCCCGCCCCCGGGACGATAAACGTACGTACACGAGGCCGGGTCTTTCGTAAGCTCGTGGAAGCCGAAGAGGAAGCAACGTTGAGAGAAACGTGTTTATAATACGACGAGACCACTGTTTCGAAGGGAATCCGCGGTCTTGAGTTACGAACCGCACGAAATCTCGGTGGCGACTGGCAGACTCGTCGTTTGACAGCCACGGACTCGGTGACCGCGCATTTCGATGAGCTGCCTTGCTGTCGCTATTGCCCCCCCCCCCCCCCCCCTCCCCCTCGCCCCCACTCGGCGCGCGCCGCAGGGCCGCAGCGCGAGCGCGACTGAGCCGCGACGAATCGCTCGCGAGAGCTTTGAGCGCGGCTGGCCGGTGTCTGCTTCGACTGATCTTGAGAGAGACGAAACGATGGATGCTGCGTGCGAGTTTCTTCGCCAATGACGATTTCGACTTGGTACTTCGGGTCGAGGATCCTCGACGGTGCAGCATCTGGCCGCGGCGGCCGCAGTTGCCGCTACTACCGTCGCGGTTTTGTTGCTGTTGCCCGCGAGACGAACTTTTTGTCCGCTGGTTTGACGATTTGCCGTTGGAACGGGGGCGGGATTTATTGAATGGATAGGGAAATAGATGGATGGATTGATGAATAGACTGGATGAATGGATAAATAATTAGATAGATGAATCAATAATTTATTAGATCAATGAATCGGGGAAATTAGTTCGTACCTGACCCTAATGAATAAATAAATGATTGAATAGATCAATCGATGGATCGATGATTTAAGAAATCAGTGAATCAAAATAATTGGTTCTTCGATTTATTGAATGATTGTTACATTGATTCGTCTATTAATAAAATAAATTTCCAAAGAAATTAATTTTATTCCGACATTATTGACCCCCGTCGCAATTTTGATTCACTGGTTTCCCCAATCACCGGTTGAACCCCCCGTCAAAGTATAATTGAAAGAAATGTTGAATAAACACGAAAGACGATGATAAAAATTAATTTTTGGCACTCGAAAATCTCGCAAAGATTCTTACAACGCGTGTATGCATAATTGCGAGTTGAGCGATATGCCGCGACGCGTGTATATAAATGGCCACCGCGTTTTGGTCAGTAGTCGGTACGTGTTACGTTTGTTGTTCAACGTCGATTTGAAATTAAACTGTCGTGTATCACGCGACAGGGGCAGTGGTTGTGGTAGGGTCGTGGACCGTGTGCGCGACGCTCGGTGGCGAGGGTTCACGAGAGCGCTCATAAATTACGGGGCAGCGAACGCTCTGGCGATAAGGGAGTCAGCGACGAACGTGTAAACATACGTACAAC